>JANAVB010007399.1:20703126-21150073 GCA_029216955.1 Iris pallida
GCCTATATTGTGTTATCACCTGGCGATGAAAATCCTGAAAAGCCTCAAAGACGTCGATTTTATTCTTCATAAGGTAGACCCATGTCACGCGGGTATAACAGTCAATAAAAGTGACGAACCATCGAAATCCGTTAATACTTGTTGTAGGATAAGGACCCCATACGTCCGAATGTATCATATCAAAAACAGTGTAACTTTTATTTCCAGAGCTCACATAGGAGCTTCTGGTATGTTTGCCCAACTCACATGCATTACAAACTAACTTTTCTTTATTAGCCCTTTGATATAAGGACGGATACAGTCGACTAATAACTTTAAAGGAAGAATGCCCGACACGCTGGTGGTGGAGTAACAATTCGTCTTCTACACTGCGACATGAAGCATCCGGTTGTGCGCTTGCGACCAGAGATGCCAGTGCTGTGTCCAGTCCGGTCCTGTCCAAGTACCATAGCCCCTTATGTCATGTGCCAGTCCCTAGTCGTCGTCCTGTCCCCTTCTCCTAAAAATTACCGTAGGAATGTCAAACGAAACATACAGTTAAGATCAAGGATAATGGCACTAATAGAGATAAGATTGACAGGAAAAGACGGAGCATGTAAGACATTGGTGAGAGTGAGGGAAGGGGTGCATGCAACAGTGCCTTTACCCATTACAGGTCTGGAGGTACCATCAGCAGTCTGAATGCTCTCCGGTGTCGGTATGTGAGTATAGTCCTGGAACTCACCGCGGGATCCCGTAACATGGCGAGATGCCCCATAGTCCATAATCCAACCTAGTTGATGGTCAGATACAAGAGCATGCGCAGGTATACCTGTGCTGGTTTGGACAAAGCAAGTGATGTGATTCCCCGAGGTAGATGATGCCGCATGAGGGTCGAGACTGTCGTCCGATCCCTTCTTCGAGCCGCGTAACCTCGCGAGAAACTCCCTCTCAAGAAGGGTTATTTCAGCCAACTGCTTTTCTCTCCCTTCTTCCGCCAGATTCGCATTGTGTCCTTCAAAAGAATTTTTCCTTCGACTATCATATCCTCCTCTACCACCACGACGTACTCTACGGCCCCGTCCGCGATCACTCGGCTGACTTAGCAGGGGTTTTGGACAAAATCTGATGCAATGTCCGGAGTCACCACAGTTGTGACAAATACCGCCCGCAGAGGGAGGCGGATTGAAGGCGGCAAGAGCAGACTTTTCAACAGCGGCTTGCTCCGCCTGGAAGTAGCCCTTATTGGACATCAACTTCAACCGAGCTTCTTCCTGTGCCATGGTGGCTATAGCCCCTTCTAAGTTTGGAAGCTGGGGTTGGGCTAGGAGTACATTCCTTCTCTGCTCAAACACCGGGTTGAGCCCCTTCAAAAACTTCATCATTCGCTGCCGCAAAATATACTCCAGGAACGCCTGAAAATACTTCACAAATGCAGGTTCAACCCGTGCATCTTCCATCCCAAGAGGATTATAGTGATCCAGATCAGACCAGTACTTTTTCAACAGGGCTGCATACTCAGAGATGGTACGTTCGTCTTGGGACACCCTATCGAGTTCATCATGTAGTTGGAAGACCCGCATAGGGTTGCCCGAACCGGAGTACATATCCTTCAAAGTCCGTCATATATCAGCAGCAGCCTCCATGGCCTCAACATTGCCCGACACCTGGTCGGTCAATGAGGCTGTCAACTACCTCGCCACTACGTTATTGACAATCTCCGAATAGCAAACTCCTTTGAGGAGGGATCGGCTGGCGCCTTGGTTTGGTCATTGACATAGCCTACCAAGCTACGTCCCTTCAGCGTCCGCATCGCCTGCCGCGACCATTTCAAGTAGTTGGAAGTTCCTTCCAACTTCGTCTCTAGCCTTTCCAACTTTTCCATCTTGTAAGGTAACGGATCCACATCAGTATGGGTCACACGTGGGGCCGTCTCGGTCAATCGCTTGGACAAGATATCATCAACGAAGGCCTGCATCTCCCGTGTCGTCAGTTTTCCACTGATTGCATCCATGACGTCGTCAATCTGTGTGAGATCCTGTTGTATCCCAAGTTGTCGTCTTCGTCGTTTGTCGTCTAACTGCTTTGTGTCCCGATCTCTTGTGTCTTCGTAGTCAACTGTTGAGACCGGAGGGAAGGGGGAACAACAAAGAGACGCCTCACAGATATTCCTCAGGTATACGAGCAAATAGAACAACATTACATCGAACAAGGGGAACAACGACGTGGGTCGTTTACTCCTTGGCATGATTGATTGTTCCAGCACTCCAAGTATAAACAAGGAGGGAAGGAAAACCGACACTCCAATTAAACAAGGAAGCGGTGGGAAAGATCCGGCACATCAAGTAAAAAATAAGGAGGCAGGAAGGGAGGGGGATCCGACACACCAAGTAAACAAGGAGGCGGGGGGGGGGTAGGGGGGATCCGACAGCATCGGGGAAGGGGGGTTGGCAGCAGCGGGGAAGGGGGGTCGGCAGCAGGGAGGGGGAGATGGGGGGTGGGGTGGGAGGTAATCCAGCAGCGGGGGGGGGGGGGAGAACTCCAGCAACGGGGTGGGGGTGGGGGTTGGTGATCTCTCTATGGGATAAGCAACCGGGGGGGGGCAGCGGCATGCGCGGGAGGGGGGTGGTCGCAGCAGCGGGGAAGGAATTTTTTTTGTGGAAAGAGGGGTGGATGAGTTATGGCTCTGCCATATAGAAATGAATAATGGGATGATTTTATTGATGGGCTACTACTTGCTACTTATAGAGGTTCCAACTCCTCTTCGTACTATATATTCCAATGTGGGACTAAAGTCCCTTATTGGTTCTCAACAATAGACGAGAATTATATACTTTCATCATGTTGAGAACTAATAAGGGATTTAGTCCCACATTGGAAAAATGTAGTATGAAGAGGAGCTAAACTCCCTATAAGTAATGGAGTAGCCAATCAATAAAAATACAACAATTATTCCCTACATGGTATCAGAGCCATAACCACAAATTTTTTTCCCCAAGCCGACGCCCCCTGCCCCCGACGCCCACCCCCTGCCTCGCTGCCCCCCTGCTATCCCCGCCCCCCCTTGCTGACCCCGATGCCCCCTCCCCCACCCCAACGACGCCACCCCCCCCCGACGCCCCCCCTCTCTCTTCCGACCACATCTGCGGCCGACCCCCCCACAAACCCTAATTTGCGAGCGCAATTATGTGGACGATTTTTCGAAGACGGATGGCTGTCAAATGCTTTGTTTGCACCTTCTATTCCTAGATTACGTCCTCCGGAACTACAAATACTTTATTTGTATTCCGTTCTCGATCTGCAAATTAGGATCTACATGTGTGTGCCAGTGTTGGCCACGTTAGCAGCGCTTTCGTATGGTCTCTGTTGGAGACTTTACATAAAGACGAAGATGACGAAGCCGACGACGACGAATCACAGTTGACGACGCCATGGATTCGATCAGTGGTAAACTGACAGCAGAAGAGATGAAGGCATTGGTTGATGATATTTTATCAAAAAGATTAACCGAGGCAACCCTACGTGTGATCCATACTGATGTGGATACGTCACCCTACAAAATGGGGAAGCTGGACAAGCTGGAGACGAAGTTGGAAGGAACATCCAACTACTTGAAATGGTCACGGCAGGCACTGCGGACGCTCAAGGGACGAGGCTTGGTTGGCTACGCCAATGGCCAAACCAAGGCGCCAGATGATCCCTCCTCGAAGGAGTTTGCTATTTGAGAAATTGTCAACAATGTTGTGGCTGGATGGTTGACAGCCTCCTTAACCGACCAGGTGTCGGACAATGTAGAGACGATAGAGGCTACTGCTAATATGGCGGACTTTGAAGGATATGTACTCAGGCTCAGGCAATCCTATGCGGGTCTTCCAACTGCAGGATGAACTTGATAGGGTGGCCCAGGACGACCGTACCATTTCTGAGTACGCCGCACTGTTAAAGAAATATTGGTCTGATCTGGATCACTATGATCCTCTTGGGATGGAAGATGCACAAGTCGAACCAACATTTGCGAAATATTTCTAAAAGTTCTTAGATTATATTTCGCGACAACGGATGATGAAGTTCTTGAAGGGTCTTAACCATGCGTTTGAGCATAGAAGGAATGTACTCCTAGCCCAGGCCATGCTTCCAACCTTGGAAGAAGCCATAGCTTCCATGGCACAAGAAGAGGCTCGATTGAAATTAATGTCCAACAAGGACTCTTTCCAGGGAGAGCAAGCCGCTGTTGACAAGTCTGCCCTTGTCGCCTTCAATCAGTCTCCCTCTGTGGCCGGTGTTTGCCACAACTGTGGTGACTCAGGACATTACATCAGATTTTGTCCAAAACCCCTGCACAGTCAGTCGAGTGATCGTGGAAGGGGCGCGGAGGACGTCGAGGTGGTAGTGGCGGTTATGCTGGTAGAAGGAAAAATTATTCTGGAGGACACAAAGCTAATCTGGCGGAGGAAGGGGGGAAAATTACCTGGCTGAGTTAAACCCTCTTGAGAAGGAGTTCCTCGCGAGGTTACGCAGCACAAAGTTGGGTTCGGACGACAGTCATGAGGCGTCTTCTACCTCGGGGGACCACATCACTTGCTTTGCCCAAACCAGTACAGGTATTCCTGTGCGTGCTCTTGCAGCAGCTGTCCACCAACCAGGTTGGATTATGGACTCTGGGGTATCTCGCCATGTCACGGGGTCCCACGGTGAGTTCCAGGACTATACTCACCTATCGACGCCGAGAGCATTCAGACTGCTGATGGTAACTTCAGCCCTGTCATGGGTAAAGGCACTGTCGCATGCACCCCTTATCTCACTCTCACAAATGTCTTACATGCTCGTCTTTTCCTGTCAATCTTTTTTATTAGTGCCATTATTCTTGATCTTAACTGTACTGTTTCTTTGACATTCCTACGGTGACTTTTCAGGAGAAGGGGACATGAGGTCGAATAGGGACTGGTACATGGTATAAGGGACTGTGGTACTTGGACAGGACTGGACTGGACTGGACAAAGCATTGGTATCTCTGGTAGCAGACACACCACCGGCAGATTCACGACGCAGTGTAGAAGATGAATTACTACTCCACCACCAGCATGTCGGTCATTCTTCTTTTAAAATTATTAGTCTCATGTATCCGTCCTTATACCAAAGGACTAATAAAGAGAAGTTATTTTGTCATGCTTGTGAGTTGGGTAAACATACCAGAAGCACGTATGTGAGTTCAGGAAGTAGAAGTTCGACTGCATTTGATATGATACATTCGGACGTATGGGGCCCTTGTCCTACAGCCGGTATTAACGATTTTCGATGGTTCGTCACTTTTATTGATTGTTATACTCGCGTGACATGGGTCTACCTTACGAAGAATAAAAGTGACGTCTTTGAGACGTTTCGAGACTTTCATCACCGGGTAGAAACTCAATATGTAACTAAAATTAAGTGCTTACGGTCTGACAATGGGACGGAGTATACAAATAAGAAGGTTGCTGAGTATTTATCCACTCATGGAATACTACACCAAACTTCCTGTGCCTATACACCGGCACAAAATGGTGTGGCCGAACGGAAGAACAGACACCTGCTGGAGGTCGCACGGACGATGATGCTGGCTATGAATGTCCTGAAACACTTATGGGGGCAGGCGGTGTTAACGGCATCTTATCTCATCAACAGAATGCCATCTCAGGTATTGGACTGGAAGACACCGTGGAGATGCTTACTGGTGCAACCACGTACACTGTTCCACCGAAAGTATTTGGGTGTATGTTTTGTCCAAGATAATAGGCCAGGATTTGGCAAACTGGATCCTAGAGCGGTTAAATATGTCTTTGTCGGGTACACGACAACTCAGAAGGGATACGCATGCTGGAGCCCAGTTGAGCGGAAGATGTTTGTAAGCATGGACGTTACATTCAGATAACTGGAACCATATTATGGTTCGGATGACGGTTCGGATCGTCCCATGCCCGGTCGTAGAAATCTGGACGAAAGGTGGAGAAAGCAGTGACTCCGATACAGAAGATGAAGAAGATACATATGTTAAACAGGGGGAGCAGCAGACAATGGAAAAGGAGCTCCAAGTCTACAAAAGGAGATATCAGAAGTCCAGTACTGTGCCTGTACCGTGCCATGTGCCTACTGTACCAAGTCCCTCGTCTACTCCTACTCCAACTCTTGAAGATGTTGCCCCCGCACAGAATCAATCTGATTCTGATGCGGATCTCTCTGACTTGATGGTATGATCTCTCCACCACCTAGCTCCCTTAAGGAGATCTTCTCGCATAAATGCGGGTAAGGCTCCTAGTCGTTTTGATGATTATGAATATGATATTGCCAACAACCTGTCTTATTCTAACATTTCTTCGAATTATCGAGCCTTCATTGCATTATTAGACTCTACTTCGTTGCCCAAAAGTTGGCAGGAAGCAAAGAAAGATCCAAGGTGGAAAGCTGCAATGATGGAAGAACTTGGGGCACTGGAGAAAAATAAGACGTGGGAGCTGGTTCCATACCCAAAGGAAAGAAAACTGTGGGATGCAAATGGGTGTACACAGTAAAGGAGAAGTCAGAAGGAAAGGTGGAACGATACAAGGCGAGACTAGTTGCAAAGGGATACACACAATCATATGGCATCGACTATGATGAGGCGTTTGCTCCAGTAGCGAAAATGAGCACCGTAAGAACTCTGGTCTCCATTACAGCAAACTATGGGTGGAATCTATACCAATTAGATGAAGAATACATTTCTCCATGGGGGACCTACAAGAAGAAGTGTACATGGAACTCCCGCCAGGGTGCTACACTACAGAATCAGACGGAGGGACGTTGCATAAAAGTGTGCAAACTAAAGAAGTCGCTATATGGGCTCAAGCAATCTCCTCGAGCCTGGTTTGACAGATTCAGAAAGGTTGTTACAGGCATGAGATACTATCAAGCAAATGCAGATCATACGGTCTTTCTTCAGCATGCAAGAGGCCACATCACTATACTTGCTGTATACGTGGATGATATAGTAATCACAGGTAATGATGAAGTCGAGATTGCTAAGCTGAAGTCAAAACTCGCGAAGGAGTTTGAAGTGAAGGATTTTGGAGCGATGAGGTACTTTCTAGGTATCGAGGTGTGTGAAGGCGAACAATGAATTGTTCTCTCACAGAGAAAATACACACTAGATCTGCTGAAGGAGACAGGGATGCTGGGATGCAAAGCAGCAGTCACTCCAATTGACCAGAAGTGCAAGTTGGGAGCAGAAGCAGGAGAGCAGTTGATCGTGAAAGATATCAACGACTTGTAGGGAGATTGATTTATCTGTGACACACTCGTCCTGATATCTCATTTGCGGTGAGTGTAGTAAGTCGCTACATGCATGACCCAAAAATGGGTCATATGGATGCAGTGTTTCAGATCTTGAGATATCTGAAAGGGACGTCGGGGAAAGGGCTATGGTTTAAGAAGAATGGATGTATAGAAGTTGAGGGATACTGCGATGCAGACTGGACGAGCTGCATAGACGATAGAAGGTCTACCACGGGATATTGTGTATTTGTAGGAGGAACTTGGTCTCATGGAGAAGCAAGAAACAGTCAGTGGTAGCACGATCTACAGCTGAAGCAGAATACAGAGCAATGGCTTTAGGAGTGTCGGAATTGCTGTGGGTGAAAGCGTTGCTGACAGAGTTGAAGCTGGACAAGAGAGCACCGTTACGTCTTCTGAGCGATAGTCAAGCTGCAATAAGTATAGCTAACAATCCAGTTCAGCACGACAGAACGAAGCACATCGAGATCGATCGATTCTTCATCAAAGAGAAGCTGGAACAAGGGATACTGAAGATTGATCATGTTCGCTCAGAAGAACAAGTGGCAGACTGTTTGACTAAGGGTCTTAGCTCATTAAGTATGTCGAAGCTATGTAACAAGATGAGAATGATTAATATCTATCGCCCATCTTGAGGAGGGGTGTTGAGAACTAATAAGGGATTTAGTCCCACATTGGAAAAATGTAGTATAAAGAGGAGCTATACTCCCTATAAGTAGTGGAGTAGCCAATCAATAAAAATACAACAATTATTCTCTACACATCCTAATTACTATACAACAGCAATAGTCTCAGTCAGCCTGCATGCTTAATGTTGCTTTTTCATTCTGATAAATTTACCAACCGATAATTCGTACAGGATGCAATGGTGTCATTACAGCAGAATACTAGTTCATTTTCGTGGAGGTGCATCTATGTACTGTTCCCAGTTTAGTCATGTAAACAAAGTCTAGATGTTTTCGGACAGGGAAGACATTGCTAGTTAAACCAAGTGTGTCATATGGTACCACATAAAATTCAAGGTCTTGATCACTAAGACACATCAGATCTTTTTCTTTTTCAGAGGAAAAGCAAGGATAACCGCAAGATGATTCCCAGGTATCAGACCTGATACCTTTCCTTGCTTTTAAATTCAAGACCTGATTAAGGCCTTGAATTTTATGCAAAGACAAACTAGATGTTTATCCTTGCTTTTCCTCGGAAAAGAAAAAGTCCTTCTCATTTATATATTTTCTTCAGATGTACTTGCTCTTATTAGCAAAAACTTACGTGTTCATTAGTTGCCTAATAGTATCCTTGCACTAGTTTTCAACATTCCACATGAAGTTCTATGGCCATTGACTTATATTTATTAGGCAAGAATTATAAGGGTAAATCGTCATCATATAATCATCTAATTTACTGAAGTAACACTACCATTGTAATTACATTTTTAGGGTATTAATAATATTGTTGTTGTTTTGTCTTTGAAGGGCTTGATTATCTACACAACGGGTACGATCCTAGAATCATTCACCGTGATGTGAAGTGCAGCAACATTCTTCTGGACTTGGATATGAATGCAAAACTTGGAGACTTCGGCCTCTCAAAGCAGTTGCCTCAACAAGACGCAACTCGTGTAACTTCTGCTATCAAGGGCACTGCCGGTTATCTTGACCCTGAGTAGGTCTCTAAACAATTGTGCGCTTTCTTGTTGCTTAAGGTGAATCAATTCTAACTCTAAGTACCACTTTTATTCGCAGATATTATGCCACTCAGCAATTAACTGAGAAAAGCGATATCTACAGTTTTGGCGTTGTCCTCCTGGAGTTGATTTGTGGGCGTGAACCCTTAAGTCATGTCAGCACACCGGATTCTTTCAATTTAGTGCTATGGGTACTCTCCAGGCTTCTGAAAATTGAATCTAAAATTCCAATCTGAATGTTTCTTACTTCTTAGTACTTTAAAGCTTATAACAATATTAGTGATAGGCAGACCAACACTATACCGGTTATTCTGCATTTTCCATAAACATGGACTAATATTAACTCGTACGCTAAAGAGTTGCCTTGCCTATTGATTTGTGGCATGGAAAGCTCTTGTACATATCTGCTGGATTGTAGCTCGTTTTTTGATTGAGCGCTCAAAGACGGTGGCAATGGAGTTGATAATTTAGTCTCACATCAGATAGAAAGTGGGATCGAGGTGTAGATAATTAATTGTGATTGGTTCAGCCATTACATGAGAGTTTTCTTTTAAGACATATGGGCACAGTCCAATATCGCATGTCATGGGCCAACTCTGGTATCATGGCTTCGTTTCTTGATCGATAGGGGGATCATTGGGGTGAATGTCTCCTACCTTTAGCCATTTGAACTAGAGATGATTGGAGTTTACCCTCTGTCTCTGCATGCATCACGGAAACCTCTAGTAGACTGCCAATTGACAGCATGCATTTTTGCATCAAATTTCCTACACTCACTATACACAGGCATAACAGTATGTATTATTTGGGAGTTTTGCACCTACTTATGTCACTTTGTAATGTTGAACATATTTTCCTACAGGGTTGAACATATTTTCCTTTTAACGTTGCTGCAAGTATTCTCTGCAACCGAGTCCATCAGAAACATCACATTGTGCATTAGCTTCTTTTTCTTCTAATCTTGCACCTTGAATTTGCTTTAGTTCAATAACAGCATCTGAATTTTCCTTCTATTCTTCTGGATATACCATTTCCTTTTCTCATGTTGGTTTGCATGACAGGCAAAACCATACCTTCAGGCTGGCGCCTTTGAGATCGTCGACGAGAGCTTAAAAGGAGGTTTCGGAGCGGAAAGCATGAGAAAGGCAGCTTCTGTTGCTGTAAGATGCGTGGAGAGAGACGCATCAGAGAGGCCAACTATAGCTGAGGTGTTGGCTGAGCTCAAAGAAGCCTACAGTACTCAGCTCACCACCCTTTCATCAGGAGGCCACTTATACTGAAAGTATAATCAACATCAACAGAACTCCAATGATATGCTATATATAGTTAATTTGCTTTTCCTGTTTGAATACTGGATTATGTTGTACTAGGTTTTGCTTCTCGATGAAAGAAGAATAGTTTTGGTTTCTTTTCTTGCTTTAGAAAAGCGAAAATTCCTGAACTTCTGGCAATAAGCAATCATTTACAATAGGAATTAATAACCTGGAAAATTTAAACACAAGATTAGGATATTCGGCAAGAGTTCAAAGCTTTCTTTTTCCTTGATGGGGGATTTAGCCCCAGCCTACTATATGTATATATAATAGATTTCTTAGTAACATTAACCAGTCAAGAAAGTATTACATTTACTCCCATACACACCCAAAAGTGAGCTTAACCAAAATTACCAACCAAAAGTCTAGAGCTTTCAGAAGCAAATGTCGAGACTGTTTGCAGGACACTAGTCCAAACCAAGTAAAGAAAACGGTCTTTTCTTTAACACGGATGCACTCCCTGGGCTCCCAATCGATGTGAGGCAGCTGTCGACCGAGCACTCAGCAATCTGTGGCACACATCCGATTGCCATCTCGGACAGAGACGGCACTTTGAGAGATCCTTGAAAACCGGGGCAGTTATCGGCCTCCCTGGTTGGTAGTTCCGTGAGTTCGTGCTTGATTAACTCGAGTTCAGTTGCGCCAAGGTTAGGGTGGATGAGAACATTGCAGGCTCTTTCCAGAATGGACTGCAGGTACTTCCCTTGTGCTTCAATCCTAATCTGGATATGTTTTTGGACCTACAAATTAAACATAGGGGATTAAGGAGCTATATCTTGTAAGAAATAAGAACTATTGACAGTAGATTACTAGAGAGAAGTGACATTAAGTATATGAACAGAACATATGATGAAGATGATAAGATAAAGTAAGCTTGATCGTGATCAATTGTAGTTAGAGAAATAAATATGTGATGGGCTCTAGAACTCTCTTTATGCATAAACGTAAATAAACTAGAGGATGGCAAAAAGAGGACCGATTACCAAGAAACAAAACTAGAACGCTGGATGAGAAAATTGTAGAACCCTTCAAAGGACAATAAAGGAGAGCTATACGAGTTAGCATCCTCATCAAAACATAAGAGTTCCCTCCAATTCCCATGTGGTACTATTTTTGTGAATGATAATATACATCAGCTTTTAGTAGGACATGTCCTCACTCCTGATAAATGGTTGGTAGACAAAGAAAAGTCCTAGTTTTATGTTTTCAAATTTTCGCATATATTTCGTATTAGAAATATGTTTATCCTTTGATCACTTAAAAGATTATTTCAAGCTGTTAACCTCAATGCTTTTGAGACAAAATGTTTGTGGAATATCATGAACATCCTAGCCTCCTAGCCTTCTTCGTCACGATGAGATTGGCTATGAAGCTTCCAAAATATGATCTATTATTGTAATACCCCGCTCCAGCCTCGAGCCTTATAGTTGCTCCACCTACTTTTGGCTCGAGTGTAGAGTTAGTTTGGGCTTTGTTTCGAGCCATGATTGTCTTGTTGGGTTTAGCCCAAAATGAATCCAACTGAACTTGAGTCAACTAAATGAGTTCTATAATTATATGGATAGTTGCATATGCATTGCTCATGGACAACTTGTGCACAAGATTAATTACTCGACGGTGACTGGAACACCGATCCGTTCGACCACCTAGGAGGAATAGTTATGTTCGTGCATTCTTGGTAGAGGTGGAATGCACGGATATTACAAAACCTTTAGTGGGGCTAGCTAGTACCTGCACTAGAAGGTACTTCTTATATCGTTGTTTGTTCGAAAATGGTGAATCAACCATTGACCATTATATATTGTTGATATATGTGTTAAGTATTATTGGGCTTTAGTCCCACATTGCCTACAATGATAGGAGAGGAGGCTAGCCTCTCCTATATATATGTAGTCTATATTCCAATAATAATCACTTAAAAATCTCTACATGGTATCAGAGCCTAAATTTGCTTAGAATACCGTCAGAGCCACCCTTTCCACACAAACCCTACCCCTAACCTCGTCCTCCCTTCCCCCCCCCCCCCCCCACGCTGCCGCTGCAGCTACTGAGCCGCTGCTCCCGCTGCCGCTGCAGCCGCCGCTGAGCCGCTGTCGCTGCGGCTACTACTGTCGCTGCTGCTGCCGTGGGTGCCTCCGTGCACACCACTTTTAGGACTCCTACTGTGTAGGTAAGCCTAAACTTGAAATTTATCTCATCTGTGGCACCTACGGTGTAGGTAAGCCTAAACTTGAGATTTATTTCATCTGTGGCACCTACAGTGTAGGGAAGCCTAACATCGTTCTTGAATATTTATCTCATATGAGATTCTCAAGGAGATGCCGATGATGCTTAGATCCGATGAAACCAGACATATTCGGATTTAGGAGAGGACGACGAGGACAAGCGTGAGTCGTGGAGCAAGTGTGACGTGATCGAGAAGAAGCATCGATGGAGGCGATCCTTAAGAAGCTGGATGCTGACGATGTGGCGACGTTGATGAAGTTGATAAAGGTGTCGGCTGGTGATAGCACGACACGAGCGCCACCAAAGTTGGAACTACCCTCCATCGATCTGAAGTTGGATGGACCAGCCACCTATCTGAGTTGGTCACGGCGGGTGAGAAGAACCCTTGCAGGAAAGAACCTGGAGGGATTCTTGACGGGCGAGAAGACAGAGCCGGAAGAGGGCTCGACAGGACGCGACGAGTGGAAATCCACTCATATGGTGATTTACATCTGGCTTCTCAATTCCTTAGTCCAGTCTATTGCTTCCACAGTAGATGACATTGAGATGGTGAAAGACGTATGGGAGAAGTTGAGGAGAACCTATGATGGCGTGGAAAACAACCTACGGATCTTCCAGATAAAAGGGGAGATCGATGACACCGTACAAGGGGAGAAGACGGTGCAGGAGTACGCTACGGAGTTGGAGCGTCTCTGGCTGGATTATAATCACTCCTCGAAACGGACAAGCTGCGGGGACCCGAAGTGCAAGGAGAGACATGTGTGTCTGCAGGAGAGGACGATGAAATTCCTCAAAGGGCTGACTGCAGCATTTGCACAGAGGACAGCCTTACTCCTCGTCCAACCAGAGATCCCTAGTCTCGAGGAGGCTATCTCAGCCATGATCCAGGAGGAGACGCGGATCAGATTACAGACAGGGACAGGTGGTCCTCCCGAAGCAAAGTCAGCACTAGCAGCTGCTAGCTCGGACGACATAGGATCCAAGGGAGAGCTCTGGCAACACAATCGGCAGTGCTACAACTGCGGAAAGATGGGCCATCATCGATATGCTTGTACCAAACCACCTAAGGAGGAGACTCAGGTGGTGGACGAGGACGATGATATATTGGATGTGGACGTGGTCGAGGAGGCCGACGAGGCGGCCGAGGAGGCTATCGGATAAACTTGCTGGTGGCAGAAGGGAATGGAGGAGCTGGTGGCACCTTTACTGAGGAGGATCAGGCATTGCTGGACCTGCTGGAGAGAAAGCAGAGAGCGTCGACCGAAGGAGACAGGAGGAGCGGAGCAGAGGAGACATCCACCCCATCCTTCGGAGGCAACGCCGCTTTGTATGCTCACCCATCAGAAGGTACTGTCGAGTCACTCGCTCTTGCATCTATGTCTTCCCTTAAAACGTCAGACTGGATTATCGACTCAGGAGCATCTCGGCATGTGACCGGGAACGCTAGTGAGTTTTCTTCATACACTCACCTAGCACCAGCAGACACCATTCAGACTGCAGATGGCACTTTCCAACCAATGGTCGGTAAGGGTACTGTTAATTGTACAGGTTCAGTAAGATTATCCAATGTGTTACATGTTCTATCCTTTCCAGTCAGTCTCTTGTCTATTAGTTCTATAATTCTCCAACTAAAATGCACTGTTTCTTTTGATATTCCTAAGGTGATCTTCCAGGAGAAAGGGACGGAACGAAGACTTGGGACTGGCACCTGGCATGAGGGACTGTGGTACCTAGATCGGAAGGACTGGATTCAGCATTGATATCTATGGCAGAGAAGGCTGGAATGGAAGAGCTGCAGCAGAGGACTGAAGATACTTTGATACTTCATCATAAGAGGATGGGACATTCTTCTTTTGATACTCTAAGTAAGTTGTATCCAGAGATGTATGCAAAATCAAATAAACAGAAATTAGTATGTGATGCATGCGAGTTAGAAAAGCTTACTAGAAGCTCGTATGTTGGTACTGGTCATAAGAGTTCTCTTGTTTTTGAGGTAGTACATTCTGATGTTTGGGGTCCATGTGCTACTAACACTATGAATGGATATAAGTACTTTGTCTTCTTTATTGATTGTGCATCTCGTATCTCCTGGCTGTATTTAATGAAAAATAAGAGTGAAGTATTTGCTTACTTTCGGGACTTCCATAAACATGTCCAGACTCAGTACAATGCAGTAGTGAAGGTACTGAGGTTTGACAATGGAACGGAGTACATCAACAGAACACTTGCAGAGTACCTGTCAGCACACGAAATACAGCACCAGACCAGCTGTGCATACACTCCAGCACAAAATAGAGTAGCAGAAAGGAAGAACCGATACCTTCTAGAGACCGCAAGAAGTATGATGATCGACATGAATGTCCCACAAAATCTATGGGAATATGCAGTACTGACAGCAGCTCAACTTATCAACAGGATGCCTTCAAAAGTCCTGGGATGGAAGTCCCCATGCGAAGTATTACAAGGCAATAATAGTGGGATACTCCCACTAAAGGTATTCGGGTGTGTGTGTGTCACGCCCCGATTCCGTAGAATCGATAGTCGTCCCCCGGGCGTGATGCTGTGCAAGCCTAAGTTGCGCTCGCACAAGGCATAGTCATAAGGTTATCCGAAACACAACAACAAGAGAATGCGCAGAGTAAATTGAACACACATTATAGAGAAGGAAATTTAAGCTTTATTGATAATGAACATCATTTTACAGACTCGATACAAAGGCGCCGCACGGGCTTTTAACAAACTGACTCCATTACAAAATGAACGTCGACGAGATAGCCATTCCATACATTTCATCCCTTGATTACAACCAGCATTACAAAACCACCTGGGATGACGGGAAGCCGCTCCATCTGTCTTCTTGGCCTTCGACAGCGGAGTCTTCAAAAGGTTGGATCCAAACTTCGACCGCAAGGACGAAGCTTCAAAACACACGAGCGTTGCCTTCCTTCACGTAGCACGCTCCTCCCGATCTATTGCACCTGTAGAGAGAGCGAGGATCAGTACAATCAACATGTACTGGCGAGTGGCTAATTAATTTTTAGGCTCTCATTTAGTTCAAGAATTTGATAAAATCATACAACTTGCTTTTAGTGGTCTTTCTAACCATCCTAGATATTTTCATAAGAAGCATTAAGTTACACCACGGTTTCTTCCGGCGGAGCGCGCCATGCAACATAAAACTTACCATGTTAGTTGTTAACAATTTATATCAAGTGTTTGATATGGAGGTCATTTGGCCTTAACCAGCCATCTTGGACATAGCCTGGTAATACGGGACCCTTACAACGCAAGTAGCGAGCCCCGATGCAAGTCCCCGTCTTACCGATTGTCTATTACCCAGCTCGGCTATAACCTGTTTCTTCCTATGCCGAGTCGGTCCCGTGGCCCCGGGTTGCCGCTCGAAGAAACCATCCCCCTTGTCGACAAGTTGTCCAAGTCCATGATAGGTTAACATGGTGTATTTTAGGATACCGTTGGGGCTTGTTATGTGATCAATTCATTTACTTGGTCGTTTTGCAGGCCTGAATTAATTCTATCTTTTTTCAACACAACACATTTCTTTTTCACTTCTAACATACAAGACTTGTATTCTGCAAGCGAATTATTCAATTTTTAGTAACATTACCCGAGTTCTCATTTGAAATAGAGGGTCGAGACGAAGGAGGTCAGCCACTCACCTTGAGTTTTTTACTTGAGGCGAGAGACTGGTTGGCCGCGCTAGACGTTGCCTACACGATCACCTGAAATCGCACAAGCAACCGATTAGAACACTGTGTTATTCAAGGAAATTCGATATGAATGCGAAGTTCGAAACGTAAGCCATAAAAACCATCGAAAACATTCACGAAAACGCATTCAGAAAACAAAGCCAAAATCAACGCAAGCGGCGTGAAAAGCAGAGCAACGGGAGGTCTCTCCCGACTCAGCCGCAGAGTCAATCCTTGAGGCGCAGCCCGCTGAATATGGGACTTGGTTCCGAAGAAGCCATTCCATAACGTGGAATGGATCTTAATTCAACCGTTCCCGTTCGATCGATTCGATCGATCCCGACCTATCGGTCCCGACCGAGTCGATAGCGACAGTGTTCCTTTCTCGCGCACCCCGTGGACGGACAACGGGGCACGATGTAGGGACGGGGCACTACACCATAACCAACTAAAAATAAGTTTCGTCCTCGAAACTTAAGAACATAACCTACTTCTATGAAAATAATGAAGGAAACTTTTCTTTCATCTCTGACTCGAGTTCCCATGTCGACTCTTCCGCCGCATGGTTCCTCCAGAGTACGCGAACAAGAGGGATCACTCGACTTCGAAGCAGCTTATCCTTGCGTTCTAAAATTTGAAGTGACTCTTCAACGTAGGATAAGTCGGACTTTAGCTCCAGCTGGCCAAAGTCCACCACGTGGCTAGGGTCGTGCACATACTTCCGCAGCTGAGAGACGTAGAAGACATTGTGCACACCTTCGAGCGCCGGCGGTAGGGCAATTCTATAGGCTACTGGGGCGACCCGCTCGAGTACTTCGAACGGCCCAACGAATCTCGGACTCAGCTTCCCCTTCGCGCCGAACCGAGTAACTCCTCGCATAGGCGACACCTTTAGGAACACGTGATCGTCCACCTGGAACTCAAGCGGTCTTCGATGGGTGTCGGCGTAGCTCTTTTGCCGACTCTGTGCAATCTTCAGTCTTTTCCGAATTAGCTTGACCTTTTCCACAGTCTGTTCCACCAGCTCAGGGCCGAGTATCTGCCGTTTCCCGACTTCATCCCAGCAAATGGACGATCTGCACTTCCGGCCGTACAAAGCTTCATACGGCGCCATTTGGATGCTGGATTGGTAGCTATTGTTGTATGCAAATTCCGCCAGCGGTAGGTGGACGTCCCAGCTTGATTTGAAGTCAATTGCGCAGAGCCGTAGCATGTCTTCGAGAATCTGATTAACGCGCTCCGTTTGGTCGTCGGTCTGAGGATGGTAAGCTGAGCTGAACTGTAACTTGGTACCCAGTGCCGACTAAAGGCTACTCCAGAATCGCGACATGAACCGTGAATCCCGATCAGAGACGATGGATACTGGAACTCCGTGCAGCCGTACTATCTCGTCAAGATAAATCTGCGCCAGGCGATCAACGCTCCAAGTAACTTTGATGGCGATAAAGTGCGCTGACTTGGTTAATCGATCGACGATGACCCAGATGGCGTCGTTCCCCCGTGGTGTCTTCGGCAGGCCAACAATAAAATCCATAGTGACGTGATCCCACTTCCACTCGGGAATAGCGAGGTTCTGCATCTCCCCGCCCGGTCGCTGATGCTCAGCTTTTACCTGCTGACAGGCCATGCATTGCGACACGAAGAGCGCCACATCTCTCTTCATCCCGTGTCACCAGAAGGTCGTGCGGAGGTCCTTATACATCTTGGTACTGCCTGAATGCAAGGTATATTTCGCACAATGCGCCTCCGACATTATCTCCTTTCGCAGTTCTGAATCATCCGGAACACATAGTCGGCCATTCAATCTCAGCACGCCGGTCTTGTCTTCCGCAAAGTCGGTCGCACTACCTGTCGAAATCCGCTCGCGCATTTTCTTCAGGTACGGATCATCCTTCTGAGCGGCCATGATCTTTTCCAGCAAACTCGGCTCTAACTGTAGCTGCGCTAACCGTACATCCCTGAATCGAACCCGGAGATCGATGTCCATTTCTTCTAGATCTTGTAGTAGTCTGCGGTTGATGGACAGCGAGGCAAGATATTTTCGACTCAGAGCGTCCGCCACAACATTTCCCTTGCCCGGAGTGTAGTCGATCGTCAAGTCATAGTCTTTGATCAGTTCGAGCCAGCGCCTCTGTCGCAAGTTCAATTCCTTCTGAGTGAAGAGATACTTTAGGCTCTTGTGGTCGGTATAGATCGCGCACGCCACACCATATAGATAGTGACGCCACAATTTCAACGCGAACACAATCGCCGCTAACTCCAAGTCGTGCGTAGGATAGTTCTTCTCGTGCGGCTTTAACTGTCTGGAGGCGAAGGATATCACATTGTTTCGCTGCATGAGCACACATCCCAAGCCCTGACCTGAAGCATCGCTGAATATCTGAAAACCCTCTGGCCCATCTGGAAGTGCGAGTATAGGTGCCGAAATCAGTCGTTGTTTTAGCTCCTGGAATGAAGCTTCACAGTCATCCGACCACTCATACGCGACTCCCTTTTGAGTGAGGCGAGTCAGTGGCGATGCAATCTTCGCGAAGTCTTTCACGAAGCGTCGATAGTATCCCGCCAAACCAAGAAAGCTTCGAATCTCACTAGCAGACGCAGGCCGCTTCCAATCAGCAACAGCTTCCACTTTCTTCGGGTCGACTGCAATGCCTTCGGACGAAATGATGTGACCAAGAAAGGATACGCTGCTTAGCCAAAATTCGCACTTACTCTGCTTCGCGTACAACTCATGTTCTCGAAGTGTCTGGAGCACGGCCCGTAGATGTTCTGCATGCTGCGCCCTGTCCTTCGAGTAGACGAGAATATCATCAATAAAGACTACCACAAATTTATCAAGGAAGGGTCGAAATACCCGATTCATCAGATCCATGAAGGCGGCAGGAGCGTTCGTCAGGCCAAATGGCATCACCAGGAACTCGTAGTGGCCGTATCGAGTGCGAAAGGCGGACTTTTGCACGTCGTCTGACTTGATCTTGAGTTGATGATAGCCTGAGCGGAGATCAATCTTCGAAAATACCGAGGCGCCTTGCAGTTGATCGAATAAGTCGTCTATGCGGGGCAATGGGTACTTGTTCCGGATGGTGGCCTTGTTCAACTCTCGGTAATCGACGCACAGACGCATGGAACCATCCTTCTTCTTCACGAACAACACGGGCGCTCCCCACGGTGACACACTAGGCCGAATAAATCCTCTGTCGAGTAACTCTTGTAACTGGACCTTGAGTTCCTTCAGCTCGGCGGGGGCCATTCTGTACGGGACCTTAGAAATCGGTCGGGTATCGGAGAATGTATCGATGCTGAACTCGATTTCTCTGTCGGGGGGCATGCCGGGTAGCTCGTCCGGGAACACATCGGGGAATTCTGCCACAACGTCGGTCTGACCCGCGTTTGCACCATCCTGTCGCATGTCTCGGACGAACGCCAAATAGACTTCGCACCCAGAATGCAGCATCCTCCGAGCAAAAATCGCCGAGATCAGCATGCAGGTCGACGACGCCTCACCACACGAAAAGCAGAATTCAGGCACTCCTGGTATGCGGAAGGTGACCGTCTTTCCGGCGCAGTCTATGGTTGCGTTGCACGGCCCGAGCCAATCCATTCCCAGAATAATATCGAAGTCCTTCATGTCTAGGACTATCACGTCAAGACTGATCTTTTGACCGCCAATACAGATAATCCCGTCGGCGCAGGCTAAGTTTGTGAGTATTGGTGTGCCCGAAGGTGTGCTTACGCTAAGGTCAAGATCTAATGATATTACAGGAAATTTGTACTCGACGACAAAGTCCGCCGATATAAAACTATGTGAAGACCTGAATCAAATAGAACACGAGCAGGCACATTATTGAAATTTAGTATACCTGTCACGACTGTATCTGATGCATGCGCTTCATCTCGAGTCATGGCGTAGACGTGGCCCTGGGCATTGGGGCGACGATCTTGGCCATTTTGTGGTGCGGGTTGATGGGCTCGAGGCGCTGGAACTTGATTCCCTGGACGGTGCTGTTGGGGCGCCATTGGACGGTGTTGTTGGGGCGCCGTTGGGTTCGGCCTTTTGGTTGGACAATCAGCACGAAAGTGGCCCCTCTTGCCACAGTTCCAGCATCCATCCTCTGGTATCGGACAGTTGTCGATCGTGTGACCGTGACGGTGACATCGGTTGCAGTATCGTGGGTTACGCCCTTGATACCCGCCTTGGGGCCCATTGTTCGGACGCTTGGTCATGTTGTTTCCTCCCGCATGGCTAGGGCGTTTGTGATTGTAGGTATGCACAACGCCGGCAGCACCTGGAGGGTATTGGCTTTCAAGGCGGAGGGCGTGGTTGAGAGACTCCCCCATCGTTGGATATTTTGGAACAGACACATGGGCGGAAATAGATGGCCGTAGGCCCACTTCGAACCGTCGTGCACGACTCGCCATGGAAGGCAGGTATTGTCCAGCAAACTTGGCTAACTTGTTGAACTCTGCTGCATACTGCCGCACCGTCATATTCCCTTGCCTTAGCTGCATGAATTCATTTTCCTTCTCTTGTCGAACGGCTTCGGGGAGGTACTCGATCTCGAACGCCTCGCGGAAGGTGGCCCAAGAAATTGCCGCTGTCTCGTCGTCGCGTCTAATCGCTCGCTTTTGCACGGCCCACCAGTCGTGCGCGTTCGACCGGAGTAGAAGTTGAGCGCATGCGACTTTCTTGGACTCTTCAACGTCTAGCAGCTCGAACTTGTCTTCCAGTTCCTCTAACCAGTCGATCGCCAAGGAGGGATCTTTCGTGCCGTAGAAGGAAGTACGACAACTTTTTGTGAATTTCGACACGTCGAAGTTAGAACTTCTCGGTGTTGCATATGTAGGCTCGGGTGCCTCCGGATCGACATCACTTTGTCTGGCCGCAGGCTCGGTCACGGCAGGAGTTGTCGTGGAGTTGTTGTTGTTGGCCACCACCGTCTGTACAATCTGCTGAAGAGTATCAAGCTGCTTCTGCTGCAACTTGAATTGTGCATCGAATCGGGCCTCGAACTGGGTCTGGCGTGCCTCTACCTCCCGTCGATGTGCCTCCGTCTCCCGTCGATGTTGCTCATTCAGGCGTTGATTCTCCTGAGCTTGTTGTTGTTGCGCTTCCAGCATGCGCAACATCCGTTCCATGGCATCGTTAGAGGGTCCGGGCCTCGAGCTACTCGAGCCGCTCGAAGTACTTTCTTCGTTCAATGCCACGTTCACCGCCGCACCTTCTGGGATTTTGAAGGTAAAAATACATTAGTCACAAAACTTATTACAGACTCCCTCGTATGGAACGACATATCTCATCGACACGAGACCAATGATTTGAGACTAGAAACTCGACACTAGAGGCCAAGGACGTAAAGCCGTGCTCTGATACCAATATGTCACGCTCCGATTCCGTAGAATCGATAGTCGTCCCCCGGGCGTGATGCCGTGCAAGCCTAAGTTGCGCTCGCACAAGGCATAGTCATAAGGTTATCCGAAACACAACAACAAGAGAATGCGCAGAGTAAATTGAACACACATTATAGAGAAGGAAATTTAAGCTTTATTGATAATGAACATCATTTTACAGACTCGATACAAAGGCGCCGCACGGGCTTTTTACAAACTGACTCCATTACAAAATGAACGTCGACGAGATAGCCATTCCATACATTTCATCCCTTGATTACAACCAGCATTACAAAACTACCTGGGATGACGGGAAGCCGCTCTATCTGTCTTCTTGGCCTTCGACAGCGGAGTCTTCAAAAGGTTGGATCCAAACTTCGACCGCAAGGACGAAGCTTCAAAACACACGAGCGTTGCCTTCCTTCACGTAGCACGCTCCTCCCGATCTATTGCACCTGTAGAGAGAGCGAGGATCAGTACAATCAACATGTACTGGCGAGTGGCTAATTAATTTCCAGGCTCTCATTTGGTTCAAGAATTTGATAAAATCATACAACTTGCTTTTAGTGGTCTTTCTAACCATCCTAGATATTTTCATAAGAAGCATTAAGTTACACCACGGTTTCTTCCGACGGAGCGCGCCATGCGACATAAAATTTACCATGTTAGTTGTTAACAATTTATATCAAGTGTTTGATATGGAGGTCATTTGGCCTTAACCAACCATCTTGGACATAGCCTGGTAATACGGGACCCTTACAACGCAAGTAGCGAGCCCCGATGCAAGTCCCCGTCTTACCGATTGCCTATTACCCAGCTCGGCTATAACCTGTTTCTTCCTAGGCCGAGTCGGTCCCGTGGCCCCGGGTTGCCGCTCGAAGAAACCATCCCCCTTGTCGACAAGTTGTCCAAGTCCATGATAGGTTAACATGGTGTATTTTAGGATACCGTTGGGGCTTGTTATGTGATCAATTCATTTACTTGGTCGTTTTGCAGGCCTGAATTAATTCTATCTCTTTTCAACACAACACATTTCTTTTTCACTTCTAACATACAAGACTTGTATTCTGCAAGCGAATCATTCAATTTTTAGTAACATTACCCGAGTTCTCATTTGAAATAGAGGGTCGAGACGAAGGAGGTCAGCCACTCACCTTGAGTTTTTTACTTGAGGCGAGAGACTGGTTGGCCGCGCTAGACGTTGCCTACACGATCACCTGAAATCGCACAAGCAACCGATTAGAACACTGTGTTATTCAAGGAAATTCGATATGAATGCGAAGTTCGAAACGTAAGCCATGAAAACCATCGAAAACATTCACGAAAACGCATTCAGAAAACAAAGCCAAAACCAACGCAAGCAGCGTGAAAAGCAGAGCAACGGGAGGTCTCTCCCGACTCAGCCGCAGAGTCAATCCTTGAGGCGCAGTCCGCTGAATATGGGACTTGGTTCCGAAGAAGCCATTCCATAACGTGGAATGGATCTTAATTCAACCGTTCCCGTTCGATCGATTCGATCGATCCCGACCTATCGGTCTCGACCGAGTCGATAGCGACAGTGTTCCTTTCTCGCGCACCCCGTAGACGGACAACGGGGCACGATGTAGGGACGGGGCACTACAGTGTGCTTTGTGAAAGACAAAAGACCATCAGTTGGAAAACTTGACTCCAGAGCAGTCAAGTGCATCTTCGTGGGCTACTCAGCGACTCAGAAGGGATATGTGTGCTGGAGTCCAGTAGAGAAGAAGAAGTTCGTTAGTATGGATGTCCACTTCCGAGAGCATGAGCCATATTACTCAGCGACTCGGGAGGGCACTTCGCACAACACGCCTAATACTACTAGTATAAGGCGAGAGGGGGAGATGGAGAACTTGGTGGTAACCGATCTAGAAGTATGGCATAGAGGCACGGTTGAGGAGAAACATGAAGGTGAAGCAGAACAGGGGGAGGAGATAAGAAGTATCAGGCCTACGGCTCAGGGGGAGTTACTTACCTATAGCAGGAGAGAGAAGCAAACTGCAGGTCCAGTACCTACAGTGCCAGTGACAGTGCCAGTGCTAAGTCCCTTGCATGCGTATGTCCCAACTCCTGAGACACCACCATCCTCCTCATCTACACCACTACCCTCCTCAGGTGATATCATTCCTCATACTTCTCCCATACCACTACCTACACGAAGGACTACTCGCAGTAATGCGAAAAATCCTCCGGACAGATATGGTTGGAATCTTTCTAAGTTTGGTTCTTATGATCATATCTCTTCTTCTCATGGAATATTTATAGTATCTTTTGATAGTATTACTGTACCTAACAATTGGCAGGTTGCCAAGAACGATCCAAAGTGGAAAGCGGCAATGCATGAGGAGTTGGGAGCTCTTGAGAAGAACCACACTTGGGAGCTGGTGAGACTGCCAGAAGGGAAAAGAGCAGTCGGATGCAAATGGATTTTTACTGTGAAACAGAACCCAGATGGACAGATTGAGCGCTATAAAGCTCGACTGGTGGCAAAATGATACAGTCAGATGTACGACATCGACTATGACGAGACCTTTGTACCAGTGGCGAAGATGAGCACTGTCAAGACCTTGATCTCCCTGGCAGCCAATGGAGGGTGGAAGCTACACCAACTGAATGTGAAGAATGCATTTCTTCATGAGAATCTAGTGGAGGAGGTGTACATGAAGATACCACCAGGATTCGGCACCAAACAGACAGAAGGCAAGGTCAGCAGACTGAAGAAGTCCCTCTATGGACTGAAGCAGTCTCCTCGAGCATGGTTTGACAGGTTCAGGAGAGCAATGATAGGGATGGAATATCAGCAGATCAATGCTGATCACACTGTCTTCTTCAGACGAAGTGGAGGCCACATCACCATGCTTGCGGTATATGTAGATGATATGATTATCACAGGCGATGATGAGCAGGAGATCGCCCAACTTAAAGGAAAGCTTGGCAAGGAGTTCGAGGTGAAGGATCTTGGCCCTCTTCGATACTTCCTTGGGATTGAGATTGCTCGAGATAATGAGGAAATTGTTCTTTCTCAAAGGAAGTACGCACTGGACCTGCTTACGGAAACGGGGATGATGGGATGCAAACCAGCTACGACACCGATAGACCAGAAGTTCAAACTGGATGCTGAAGCTGGAGAACCAGTTGACCGGGATAGATATCAGAGATTGGTGGGCAAGTTGATCTACTTGAGCCACACTCGACCTGATATCAGCTTTGCGGTCAGTGTAGTGAGCCGCTACATGCATGACCCCCGGAAGGGTCATATGGACGCAGTATACCAGATTCTGAGGTACTTGAAGGGAGCCCCCGGGAAGGGACTGATCTTCAGAAGAAATAATCATGTAAGTATCGAGGGCTATTGTGATTCTGACTGGACTAGCTGTGCTGACGACAGGAGATCCACATCGGGCTACTGCATATTTGTAGGAGGCAACTTGGTCTCGTGGAGGAGTAAGAAGCAGTCAGTGGTGGCCAGATCAACAGCTGAAGCAGAGTATAGAGCTATGGCCTTGGGAGTCACAGAACTATTGTGGTTGAAGAATATGCTGACGGAGCTCAAGCTGGACCAGGGAGCCAAGATGAAGCTATGGTGTGACAACCAGTCAGCTATTAGTATTGCCAACAATCCAGTGCAACATGACAGGACCAAGCATATCGAGATTGACAGGTTCTTCATCAAAGAAAAGCTGGAGAAAGGAGTACTAGAGCTGGGCTACGTTCCAACCAAAGATCAGGTAGCAGACGGACTGACAAAGGGGCTTAGTTCTATCAGCATGATGAGAGAATGTGACAAGATGGGTTTAGCGAATATCTTTCGCCCATCTTGAGGGGGGGGTGTTGATATATGTGTTAAGTAGAAATTGGACTTTAGTCCCACATTGCCTAGAATGATAGGAGAGGAGGCTAGCCTCTCCTATATATATGTAGTCTCTATTCCAATAATAATAACTTAAAAATCTCTACATATATTTAGGGCACATTGCTAACGAGAGTATTTTTGGAGGCACTATATATATCCTATTCTTGTTCCTTATAGATTATTAATGGTATGGTTTGAATGCGACGGAAAACATTAGAATCCTTGATATTGTGTCGGAAATAGTGACGAAATTTAGTATGCTTTTATGATATACAGGGATTATGGAAATTAACTTTGAAGGAATAGAAAATTCACATAAATAAATATGATACTTCACATGATTAGTGTTTGATTTAGGTGGCTATGCGATTCAGTAGTACACCTCCATGTACTGACCCTCGTATTTCAGGTACGAAGAGCACGACAGAAACAACAAGGCAATTTATGATTTGATTTCTTTTAAGAGATGTTATATACATGGACATAATGTATGGAAATAGTTTAATACCTTAGTTCCTTGAGATGTAAATATTTTGATTCTTGAACGTTCTATATTGTGATTTCCGCTGCAAGTGACGTTATTCAATTCAATTGACTCTTAAATCATTATTCTTCTTCAACTTGGCTCTAAAAGATTCTTTATAAATGGTTGTTATTGTATTCAATATTAAGACTTGAATATAAAACAATATTAAGACTTGAATATTCCGCTGCATGATAATTCTTTGGATTCGTGTTGTGGTTACCAGCCTAGTCAATTTAGTCTTGTATGACATCACGTTCCAAAGACTTGAATTTCGGAAATCAGCACGTGACAACTATGAGTGTTTGTCAACCATACCAGCCCTCTTTGCTAGTGACAAATTCCTAGCCGCAATATGAGCAAGATAGCATCTTTCACTAAAGCTAGAAGCCTAGTTGGCAGGTAGATGAGCTACCTTTCTGGACAATTCAGTTTAAGTAACTTCGATTAGCTAGAAAGAGTTTACATAAAGAGGTAACATGATAATTTGGTGTAGAAATCATCTTAATCTCTACAATGCAACCCAAAGAGCGAAAAGGAATAAGAATAACATTCCCAATTTTATCGTGTATTGGTAAGATATTATAGCAATTTTACACGGATACTCCTCGGGAGGGCGCACGACACTTTTTGACACTGCTGTGAGATATGGCTCTCCCATGTATAGGCTTCAAAGAGATCCAAAACATAGTTGAAAATAATAATGAAAAAAGTGTGATAATGCCAAACACAATTGAGACGAGAAAGTAACATTTTTTTTGCATTGAATCATTTCTAGAAACATTTTGGAACCTACTTACTACCCAGAGTATGCTTTCTAGAAACATTTATAATATCATTATTAATATGTAATATATAAGATATGTATATAATTATGCTTTCATGTGTATATATAATCATATACATGCCATACCCGCATCCCAAAATTTTCAACAATGTCATATTCATGTCCGTATCCAAATCTGTGTCCGTGTCTATGCGTCCTAGTATTATACAAAATAAATACCAGTTGCACATTAGTTTGGATTCTGACTTTTGGGACTTTGAACTTCGAAAGATGAAATTCCAATATTTTCCAACCAAAATACACGATAACAATTAAAATCCATGTTAACAACATGCAAGAGAATCCTCTGAATAGAGTAAGTACTTACCTCCAAGTGTTCATGTAGTCTTCTCTGGAGTTCCATTTGAACTCTCATTGCCTCATTACATCCGCTGCACAGTAACTGAGACGTGAGAAACAAGAAATAGGATTACAAGAAGAAAAGTTGAGAGATAGAAATACTCTGTCAATTCTTGGGCTAGTGCTGATGTTGATGGTGGTGGAGATGGTTCTTTGCTCTGACTTTCCACTTTGTCTGAAGCAGCAATGCCTTGGCATGAAACCGGGGTATATTAGAGGAAGGTCAGGAGAGAAGAAGAAGAATAACAATAATAAGGTTATGTCTACACCCCACATCACCCGGTATGAGTTTTGGAAGGGAACAATCACTTAATGGCAGAATGTTTATATAGAAATCTACTATGAACTCGAAAATGGAAAAAGATGACATATAGGACAACCAATCGACAACTACTTACTGCATCACGATGGCATTGAAAGACACCGAATATATTATGCTCATGTAGAAATGCAGATCCAATCTGTTCCAAAATAGTTGCAGCAAAACTGCTTCATTACTAATACACAGCATAATAGTTTTGGGTGTCTAGAATGTCAGATGAGTTGTTCTCTCCCCACCACTACCACCGCTAAGTCCATCCACAACTGTAGGTATGAGCTTTCCAGAGAACTACCACATAAAAGTATACCTAACCTGCTGATATCCAATGCATATACTACTATCATTGCCTCTCAAGGCATCTTGTGTACAAATAAAAAGGCGTCCTAGTGCCACGAGGCATCCCGCTTACGCAGGTTATGGGGAGGGTCAATAAGTTTTTTCACGGTCATCCATAAGTTTTCGTGCTCCTTCTCCTCCCTAGAGCCCAACTATTCTTCTTCGCATCAAAATGTGTTTCAATAAACTAAACGATGATTATGTAAGAATATACCAGTCCTTTAAAGTCAAGTTGACATTGGTATTAAGAACAAAGTAATGACTGTTTTGGTTGAATCAGTCTTTAGAAACACACATATGTGCAAATACACGAGTACACGCACACATGGAATACACACACACATACCATGCGAAAGTGTCATCACAGTAACATTTAACTGACCTACCAAATGTCTTTGTGTGTTTGTGATTGAGAGAGAGATACCATCATTAGAATCGTCAAGGATCTCCTTGCAAGATTGCTTCCCCAATCTGTATTTCTGAAAAGTGAGCAACAAGGAATTTAATAAGATCACTATTCGGTTAGTTTTAAACGGAAAACAACATACTCAGTAATGGATCGTGAACCCATGCACAATGCCGGGCATCTCAAAAAAAAAGTAATGGATCTTGAACGATTACAAGTAACAGCTACTTTGTAGAAATATAAAGCTGCGCAACCTAATAATATTTTTGTTTTAGAAAACGGGACTGCTATTTGGCCCGCGGGCGGGCCAGCCCGCCCGCCACGTGGCCCTCTCCCATTGGCCAGTCAATGGCGCGGGCCCCATGCTAACAGGGGGGGGGGGCCAATGGGAGAGTGCCACGCAGGCGGGCGGGCTGGCCCGCCTGCGGGCAAGAAAGCATTTCCGTTTAGAAAAATGTAATTTGTGTTCATAAACTTTTTGTTTGCTGAGACTTGAAGCTGTACATCTAACAGATTTTTTGTAAGAGTTTGAGATAGTACTGCAACCTAAAGAATTTTTGTTTTGGAAGTGTTCAATTATTGTGCTCGTAAACTCCAAATTACTCTGTTATTGATATGTAAGCTGAGAAATGTCCTACTTCCACTATTCCACAATCACAACTGTACACTGCTGGAACCATTACTTCAAACCCCTTTATCTTCCTACTTTTCGGACACTGAAAAGTAACTTAGAAGTTACCTAGAACTTTAAATCATGCTTAAAAGAAGAACAATACGTTGTTGGTAAAAAACAAACCTGAAGATGGCTCTTCAAATGATAAAGGGTGAGACCTTTTATATTCATGAGTCTCATTATGGTCTTTGGTGTTGCTTCTGCAAAACGAAACCCAAGAAGTTCAGAAGAGAAACCAAATCAAAATTAAAGAAAAAATATTAAAATGTTACACTTACGGGCTACGTACTGGTCATGTTATACGGCAATATAAGTTTAGTGTTTGATATTCTTCGGATTTAGGAGGTCAATAACTAAATACACTAGTAGTAAGTTCCACATATACAACAAGAAAGAGAGAACACGAGAATTTTCCTAAATACCATTCCAAGAGATTGAGATTTCTTTGAACTCCCAATTTCGTTTTACAAAGTCAGTTAAGCAAAAATATGAGTATGTAAGAAATAGTACCCAAATACAAATTCTCTATAATTCAATTATTAAAAGTGTAACATAAGTTACTTGGTCAATCAACTGGAGTAATTTGTTAACATAGTGTTTATTCCAAATAAACAAATTCAAATAGTATAATCTTCAATAACTTAATAACATTTGTAGATCAATAAGTTGCAATCCCTGGATGTAATGGAAGGCAATTATCCTTTGTCACAATTTGAGTTGGAGATTAGCAAAAAGGTTTCAACAAGATCAACCTTCTGAAAGTAAACATGATAATCAATGCCAATTCCAAAACATTATGCAATAAATCCTAGTTGTTAGTATTAGTTATGTTAAAGTCTTGCCACTGTGCCAAAAATCTAGTGTGTTATTGAGGGTTAATGGTTATATATTAATAATCATTTTAACATGTCTCCACAGAGAGCATGAATTCACGCAACTGTATAATCTTTTTATGTCAGAGGAGACTCAAACTTGGATTTTTCTGATACCATGTTGATGTCCCTGCCATTGCAAATTTATAAAAAAAAAACACTGTTAGTGAGGGTTAAGGGTTATATATATTTATGTTATTCTAACAAGGAAGAGTGTTTTACCCCTAAAGACTTTTGTGCAAGGTTTTGATCATATTGACCGGACCCGACTACAACTACTTAAACTGACCAATTCAAAACCATTGAAAACTTTGAAATTGCTGAGATCAATCCACATAGTTATGAGTTTCAGATCAAGATTTTGAATTCTTATAGTAAAATATGGGATACTAGACTGTCCCCTACCCACCCTTGGAAGCTCGACACTACCAAAACCATTGCCGCGTCCATATTATCTCCATGCCATCTCGTGTTGGATGCACATTAGGCACGATAAACACATCAAATACACCAGTACACACAAAATCCAGTGTCTGTGCCTTGTTAGTGTTACTGTGTTTTTATCTTGTCGTGTCACATGTGTGTCCTTGCAACTTATCGTCGATCCTTCCAACCACTGGTAAGAAGAAAAATCCACAAGTGGCCATCTCCACTCAGCCTATGTTCAGACATTGTACCCTATAAGTTGCTATCTTTAAGGCCTCGTTTGGTTCACGGAAAGGAAATCAATTCCCATATATTTTCCATAGGGATGGGAAAGTAGAATTCCTATCAAATTTCCTTTCCTATGTTTGGTTGGTGTAGGAAAGGAAAGAAAAAATATATCATTGTTCCAACAATATCCAATGTCAACATAATTATAATGAAGAGTTAATTGGTAAAATAGGTAATAAATGAAGGCTACTTTTGTCATAATGTTTGGTAATTAATGTTGGGAAAGGAGGAGGGAAAATGAATCCCATGGGTCATGAGAGGAACCATTTTCCCTCCTATTTTCCCCCATGTCAGGAAAGTGTTTCCCAAATTTGTGACTACCAAACAAAGGAAAGGAACAAGTTTCCTTTCCGGATTCCTTGAATCCGTGAACAAACGAGGCCTAAAAGTACTATCAATACACATGTTGCAACACCAAATGCTCATTGCCTAACTGACAGCGGGTGCATCCAAGGGCAGTTTGTTAAAGTTTTCTTCATGATAATGAACTACACTGGGATGTTTTTTGGGTTTTTTTTTGGGCAAGGACTGGATCAAGGAGACCCCAGCCAAACTTTACTCATATTAAAGCAATATATTCACTAGTAAACATTAGATATAAGAGGTTGAAGTCGAGAAGATAGAACCCAAATAGGAGAAGCTAATCAAGATAGACAATTTGAGCACCACCTCCGGGAACATATATACACTTTGACTGAGAGCATTGTAAACTGATACCAGGAGGTTATATCATAAAATACACTGATCGAGTAATATACTTGCTACTATAAAATGAACGCTAGGTGGGGAATCACTAAGACACACTCAGAAGGGAATCTCTGACACGACAATTTAAAATGAAGTAGAACTTGCCAAAATCAACGCCAGTGTCCGTATCACCGTATCTGTATTAAGTCATGTGTCAACTAAAGAGCCTATGTATATGATATGTTAGTTATTTATTATCGCCTACTAATATGCAGCTATTTTGTTCTTAGTTACAATTTAACATATAAGCTAGAGTTTTTTGGTCATTTTTAACACCCTTCTCACAAGTACTGCTACTGCTAGACAATTGACTTGCATGACAAGCAGCTCCATTGAAGGTTAGATCAGGCCTAAGACTTGAGTACTCATGCATTGTGATGACATCTTAATGAGCACTCCTATCATCTACCAAAAGGAAAACACAGGTGAGCACTTAAAGACTAAAGTCAATTTTAACAGTTCTCGTTGTTCATACATCAATAAAAAAAAAGTCTTTCTTCTACAGCACTACTACTACAATTGCATGATGTGTTGGAGTGGGTGGGGTTCCCAACCTATGTGGAGAAGACCCCGGAGTGCGACGAGCGCCGTTCGTGTGTCGAAGAAGCTCGGGGAGGAAGCGGGGCTGCTGATAGAGCTACAGGGAGCTGCTGGAAGCAGGGGGGCCGAGTTCGGGCCGAACTCTGCCCCAGGCAGAGTTCTGGCCGAACTCTGCCTTCCCATTCCAGAATGTGGTCGGCCAGTGCTGGTTGCCCGACACAGAGTTCTGGCCGAACTCTGTGTCGTCGGGGGCTGAAGCGGATTTTAGGGTGACTTTTCACCACTGGATCTAATCCAACGGTCCAGGTTGGTTGCGGGATTGGGGAGTTAAGTTGGGATTTCCAAACCCTAATTCATAACGCAACGTAACACAAGAAAAGAGAGAGAAGGAGGCAAGAGTGCCATTGCAACTTCGGAGAAGAAGACGGAGGATTGAAGGTCGCTATTCGAAGGAGATCGTGTTCGGGTAATCTCTACTCGTCGTTCTCGCTCTTCGTAGCCTTGTAATCATTGTTCTTATTTCTGAGTGTTGTGGGGATCCGATTTGGATCAGAGAGGAGTTTGTAGAGGGTGTAATTCTTCTATTCCATTAGTGGAGGCTTCTCAGGGTTGGACTCCGATCGTTCCGTGTTTTTTTTTCCCGCAAGGGTTTTCCACGTCAAAAATTCTCTGTGTCTGCGTGGATTATTTTGTGTGATTGTTTTTGGGTTCGTACGTTGTATTGCTCGGTCCTCTCGCAGGTACTCTCCGGTTTGGGAAAAGGTTTCCGCGCTTCTTTCCCAACAGAGTGGTATCAGAGCCAGGTTCTGGAATTCAGAAGGAGTGTCAGTAGTTGACAGAGAAACCAGAGAGGAGAGATGGACGCGAAGCCGGTGCGCATGGTGAATCTTAATGGCACAAACTATCATTATTGGCGGAGCAAGATGAAGGATTTGCTATTTGTCAAGAAGCTGCATCTACCCGTGTTTGCATCCGAGAAGCCCAGTGATAAATCCGAGGAGGACTGGACATTCGAGCACATACAGGTGTGTGGGTACATACGGCAGTTTGTTGATGAGAACGTGTACAACCACGTTGCCAATATTGAGCACGCGAAGACGTTGTGGGATAAGCTGGAATCCTTGTATGCGAAGAAGACCGGGGTAAACAAGTTGTTCCTGATCCGGACGATGATGGATCTGCGGTACAAGGATGGGACGTCTATTTCGGATCACTTGAGTGAGTTCCAGGGCGTGGTTGACCAGCTATCTTCTATGGGAGTCAAGTTCGACGACGAAGTTCATGGACTGTGGCTGCTGTGTACTTTGCCAGACTCGTGGGAGACCGTACGAGTATCTATGATCGCTTCTGCTCCAGAGGGCGTGGTCAGTCTGGAGTTTGCCAAGAGCGGGGTGTTGAATGAAGAGATGCGGAGACGTTCTCAGGGCACTTCATCCACATCCCACCACTCAGAGGCACTTGTTTCAGAGAGCCGCGGAAGGGGCAAAAGCAGGGGTCCAGGTGGTGGCAGAGACAAGAGCAGGGGGAAGTCCAAGGGTCGTTACGAGGACTCAGAGTGTTACCATTGTGGTAAGAAGGGCCATATCAAGCGGAATTGTTTCGCTTGGAAGAGAGAGAAGAAGGGCGACAAGGGAAAGCAAGAAGAGAACACTGCAGCGACGGCCTCGATGCATGGAGGCGATGTGATCATCGTAGGTGATGAGGTCATTACAAACCTCGCCTGCGATGACAATTCTTGGCTGGTGGACTCAGGGGCTTCTGCACATGTATCTCACAACAGGACACTATTTGCCACTTACACAACAGGCGACTGTGGAATGTTGAAGATGGGCAATGGAGATGTGTCGAAGGCGGTTGCCGTTGGAGATGTGCATTTGAGAACGAAGACGGGTGCGGTTCTTGTTCTCAAAGATGTTCGTCATGTCCCTGATATCCGTTTCAACCTGGTGTCGGTTGGAAGGTTGGATGACGAGGGATTCTTCAGTCTCTTCGGGAACAGTCAGTGGAAGCTTTCCAGGGGTTCGATGGTGATTGCCAGAGGAAGCAAGAAGTCCGGTCTCTACTATATGGAGGGGAGCGCACAGGGGGCACAGGAGGTGAACGCAGTCAGTGATGCGTCTACCGAGTTGTGGCACAGGCAGCTCGGCCATATCAGCGAGAAGGGGATGAGCTACTTGGTGAACAGGAAGGTGATTCCGGGGCTCAAGTCTACAAAGTTGGAGAAGTGCACGCACTGTTTAGCTGGGAAGCAAAATAGGGTGTCTTTCCAAAGTCATCCAAGTTCGAGGAAGCCGGCGTTGCTCGAGTTGATTCACTCGGATGTCTGCGGTCCTATGAAGGTAAAATCTCTTGGTGGTGCTTCTTACTTTGTAACCTTTATTGATGACTGTTCCAGGAAGGTTTGGGTCTATGCCTTAAAGACCAAGGATCAGGTGCTGCCTACTTTCAAGGAGTTTCAGGCCTCTGTTGAAAGGGAGACGGGCAAGAAGTTGTTGTGTGTTCGGTCCGACAATGGCGGCGAATACATCGGTCCCTTTGATGCGTATTGCAGAGAGCAGGGGATACGACACCAGAAGACTCCGCCAAAGACATCTCAGCTCAATGGTGTAGCGGAGCGCATGAACAGGACACTGATGGAGAGGGTGCGGTGTTTGCTGTCAGAAGCAAACTTGCCGGGCAGTTATTGGGGTGAGGCTCTTCTCACAGCTGCTTATGTTATTAATTTGTCTCCTAGTGCTCCTTTGCAGGGTGATGTGCCTGACAAAGTATGGTACGGCAAAGAGCCGTCATACAATCACCTGCGGGCGTTTGGTTGTAAGGCCTTCGTGCATGTACCGAAGGACGAGAGGACCAAACTTGAGCCGAAGACGAGGCGATGCGTCTTTGTCGGCTACGGTCGGGATGAGTTTGGCTATAGACTCTACGACCCAGTGGAAGGAAAGCTCTACAGAAGCAGGGACGTGGTGTTCGTCGAGGATCAGACCATGACCAACACTCAGGATTCCGAGACGCCTTCTGAGGCTGAGGAATTGCCTGAGTTAGAGTCATTTCGCTTCGAGCAGTTTCCAGAGGACATCGCAGAGGATCCAGTTATGGGGGAGCCAGTACATGGAGTAGCTCCCAACCTTGATCATCAGCCTGCTGATGGTGGTCAGGGTGTCCCTCAGGAGGATGAGCATGCCGAGGAGGCAGTTCCTGAAGAGGAGGAGGCTGTCGGTATACAGCCAGCACCAGTGGTTCCTTTGAGGAGGAGTGACAGAGATCGTCGACCATCTACGAGATACTCGCCAGATGAGTATGTGCTGCTGACTGACGGGGGAGAGCCCAAAAGTTTTGCAGAGGCTATGGAAGACGAACACAGGCAGGAGTGGATAGAGGCTATGCAGGAGGAGATGAGTTCCTTGCACACCAATTCCACTTATGATCTGGTGCGGTTGCCAAAGGGCAAGAAGGCTTTGAAGAATCGATGGGTGTTTAGAGTGAAGCAGACGGATGATGCTACTCGCCCTCGATACAAAGCGAGGCTGGTAGTCAAATGCTACGATCAGCGGAAAGGCGTGGATTATGATGAGATCTTTTCGCCTGTCGTCAAGCATTCGTCTATTCGGGTGGTGCTAGCATTAGCAGCCAGTCTCGACTTGGAGGTCGAGCAGATGGACGTGAAGACGGCATTCCTCCACGGTGATCTTGAGGAGGAGTTGTACATGGAGCAGCCGGAGGGATTCTGTGAGAAGAGCAAGTCACATTTGGTCTGCCGGTTGAGGAAGAGCTTGTATGGTCTGAAGCAGGCTCCGAGGCAGTGGTACAAGAAGTTCGAGTCGTTTATGGGGGAGCATGGCTATGCACGGACGACGTCGGACCATTGTGCATTTGTGAGGTATTTTGCCGAGGATGATTTCATCATTTTGTTGCTCTATGTTGATGATATGCTATTAGTGGGTCGGAATGCCACTAGGATAGCGGAGTTGAAGCGCCAGCTGGGCGCGGCCTTCTCTATGAAGGATTTGGGCGCAGCGAAGACTATTCTTGGGATGGAGATCAGCCGAGAGAGTCCAAGCTGCTACACTTGTCCCAAACGAAGTACATTCACCGGGTACTTCAGCGTTTCGGGATGGACGGGTCGAAGAAAGTGAGTTCCCCTCTTGCGGCTCACTTTAAGCTCACTGAGGAGCAGTGTCCATCTACCGAGGACGAAAAGGAAGATATGGAGCGGGTTCCATATGCCTCAGCTGTGGGAAGCCTTATGTATGCCATGGTGTGTACGAGGCCAGATATTGCTCATGCAGTTGGTACGGTTAGCAGGTATCTTTCAAATCCTGGAAGGGTACATTGGAGTGCGGTCAAGTGGATTCTACGATATCTTCAGGGCACTGCTGGTTGGAGACTTTCCTTTGGTGGTGACGAGCCGAAGCTGGTTGGGTATACCGACGCTGATATGGCTGGAGATGTAGACACGAGGCGATCGACTTCGGGCTACGTGATGATGTTTGCGGGAGGAGCGGTGTCGTGGCAGTCGCGGTTGGAGAAGTGTGTTGCCTTGTCGACGACAGAGGCAGAGTACATTGCGGCGACGGAGGCTTGCAAGGAGTTGTTGTGGATGAAGAAGCTGCTGCAGGAAATAGGACTGAAGCAAGAGCAGTATACTTTGCTTTGCAACAGTCAGAGTGCTATCCACCTTGTGAAGAATCAGACGTTTCATAGCCGGTCCAAACACATCGAGACTCGATATCATTGGATACGGGATGTGGTTGAAAAGAAGGACGCGGAGCTTGAGAAGGTTCATACAGATGACAACGGAGCTGATATGTTCACGAAGATTCTACCAAGGGAGAAGTTTGAGTACTGCAGGCAGATCGTCGGGATGACGACATCCTCCCCATAGTTGTGAAGGGGGAGATTTGTTGGAGTGGGTGGGGTTCCTAACCTATGTGGAGAAGACCCCGGAGTGCGACGAGCGCCGTTCGTGTGTCGAAGAAGCTCGGGGAGGAAGCGGGGCTGCTGATAGAGCTACAGGGAGCTGCTGGAAGCAGGGGGGCCGAGTTCGGGCCGAACTCTGCCCCAGGCAGAGTTCTGGCCGAACTCTGCCTTCCCATTCCAGAATGTGGTCGGCCAGTGCTGGTTGCCCGACACAGAGTTCTGGCCGAACTCTGTGTCGTCGGGGGCTGAAGCGGATTTTAGGGTGACTTTTCACCACTGGATCTAATCCAACGGTCCAGGTTGGTTGCGGGATTGGGGAGTTAAGTTGGGATTTCCAAACCCTAATTCATAACGCAACGTAACACAAGAAAAGAGAGAGAAGGAGGCAAGAGTGCCATTGCAACTTCGGAGAAGAAGACGGAGGATTGAAGGTCGCTATTCGAAGGAGATCGTGTTCGGGTAATCTCTACTCGTCGTTCTCGCTCTTCGTAGCCTTGTAATCATTGTTCTTATTTCTGAGTGTTGTGGGGATCCGATTTGGATCAGAGAGGAGTTTGTAGAGGGTGTAATTCTTCTATTCCATTAGTGGAGGCTTCTCAGGGTTGGACTCCGATCGTCCCGTGGTTTTTTTCCCGCAAGGGTTTTCCACGTCAAAAATTCTCTGTGTCTGCGTGGATTGTTTTGTGTGATTGTTTTTGGGTTCGTGCGTTGTATTGCTCGGTCCTCTCGCAGGTACTCTCCGGTTTGGGGAAAGGTTTCCGCGCTTCTTTCCCAACATGATGCACATGATGGTTCTATTTGCAAGTTGCAAATTGTCAATTAGGGGCCTCTAATAATGATTTCAGCCACCTTCTTGTGCCCCACAGTTGAATCATGCTAGCTTAGCTAGGTGTTGAACAAAAATAATGTTGGGTCAAGAGTCCAATGATAATGTCATGCGTTCCTGAATTAATTAATATAACTAACTTCAATTAAGGATACTAGAGAAACATATAAAATAAGTGACCAAACAAGAAACAACTACAATAGAAACATGTTGATGATTGGGATAAGGTTAACAATTTATATATATAGTTGTTGGCTGCAAAACCATGAATGAATGTTTAAGAAGCAAGAGGTGTGGACGGGTGTCTCATAAAATATAAGCAAACATGTCTCTGTCTTCTTGTCAGCACAAAAGATGCTGCAAGCAAGCTAGAGCCTTGGAATCAAGAAATGGAACTTTCATCCCTACCAACTAACCCAAGAGGCGCAAAATTGAGTTAATAGCCAGCAATGAAGCTATCTACACAACCTAAACTGTTTATTAACATCGTCTTCGTTTTGTTTTCTAATACAAAATTAAGGTTGTACTGTGAGTAAAAGAGGATGTTGTCATAAAATATAAAGGAATTTTTTGACTTTCATCCCACTTACTAATATGAATTTGTACTTACATCCCTCTTTTTAATTTTTTTAGACTTACATTCCACTTTTCGTCACCAAAAACATTCATTTTGTCACAAAAAGTATTTGTTTTGTCACGAAAAATACTTTTAGTGACGAAAAGTGGGATGTAAGTCTAAAAAAAATAAAAAGTGAGATGTAAGTACAAAGTCATATTAATAAGTGGGATGAAAGTCAAAAAATCCCAAATATAAAAAGTTAGTTGGCCTACACAAGGGGATGGCTAGAGTTCAATTTATTTTTATCTCCCACTAAAAAAATAACACGTGATATTTTCATCCCATACAAACTACTTTGTAAATGATTTAATTCACATACCAAAGTGATTTTGTGCCACGTGTTATTTTTCTTAGTGGTTCGTGAACAACCAACCTAGTTTTAGTGGGTGAACAAAAATGGACTTGATGGCTAAAGATGTGCACAACCTGCCCAACATACAGTAGTGATTTTTTCCCGACTCGAACCCACATCCTCTCTAATACAAAAACAATGTCGCACGAAAGGCATCAAACATTCATAAAATCATAAATAAATAAAAGAATGAAATATGAACATGGCACTTCTTGGAATGCGAGCAAGAGCTTGACCAACTAGCCCACGAAACCCACATTCCCAAACCAATGCCAAATTTTGTTTCAGCAAGTACAAGTTGTTAGTCAAGGAGAGGGGAGGAGAGTAGAGTAGAGTAGAGTAGACTGACTGTCGGGTCCGCCGAGCTGGGCCACAGCTTCGACGAAGCGCTCGTGGAGCTCGGCAGTCCACCGGAGGCGAGGCTTGGGGTCAGAGCTCATCACCAGGCACCCTGCATTGCCCTCCACTCCTCCCACTCCCACTCCCACCCCTACTTTGCAACTGGAGTACATGTTCTCCATACTCTCTCTCTATACAAATGTTGAAGAAGAAGAAGAAGAAGAAGGAGGAAGTGCTTGTTCTTCCTGGTCTTTCTTTTCTTTTCTTTTCTTGTCTTCTTACTGTTTGTTTATACTAGCACAAGGCATTGGGGGGGGGGGGGGGGGGGGGTGGAGAGTTTGGTTTGGTTTGGTTTGGTTTGGTTTTGTCTGTTTATTGTGATGGTACTGTTTCTTCTTTTAGGGTGGTTGTGGGTCTTTTTAAACATTTATTATTTGTGTGATGGTTGTTATACTTTGGGAGGGGGGGGGGGGGGGGGGGGGGGGGGGGGGTGGGGGGGAGAGCATAACTTGGTGTGTTGGGTTGCTGGGAAGGAGCCAAACAGAAGACGACAAGTTTCCTGGGAGAGTCTGCAGGAGTTACTTCTGGTCTGGACTGGGCTGGGCTCTCTTGAGGACTCACTTTGGTGTCTTGCTTAAGCCCAGTTTAACAAAAAATAATAGTGATGGAATATGTGATGTTAAATGATAAAAAAAAATTTGGTGTAATTCACGCAGAGTTAGTTATATTAAACATATGGAACTCTTGCTTAGCCCAATTAGCTTGTAAGAAAATTGAAAAAAAAAAAAATTACTTGGGAGATAACACTAACAAGATTGTTTTGAAAATTCAAATGTTTAGCTAGTTTGATAATATTAAGGCCAAGTTTGATTTGCGGAATCATGACATTGGGAACGAAAAATTATTCCTTTGATGTGTTTGGATATCAAAGAAAATGAGGATGGAAGAAAAATAATTTCCAAGGAAAAAAATGGTTCTCCGATGGATTCACTTTTCTTTTCAAATACTGAAAAAAAAAATATAAATTATAAATTTCCCCAAAAAGAAAATAGCACAAAATTAATTTCCATTCCTTTCCTTTCTGTGAACCAAAGGAGGCATAGAGTGCTACACATTATTGGGCCACAGTCTATTATCTTCAATTTTTTTCACAAAATTCTTTAACTAAACTTGGGCTAACAAAATGCACCAATCACCCAAAGCAAAAGAGAGGCCCTTTTAAAATCGAAGTATATAATTATGTTTGCAAGAATAAGACAGAATAGGAGAAATGTACAATTCCCAATTGAGTGGCATCCCATTTTTTTATCCTAATTTAAGGTGTACCCTATACAATTACATTAATGTAAGGTACCTTCCACTTTTGACGAAAATCGTTTTCTACTGACGGTCAACTGGTTTGACCAATTTTTTTTGACAAGAATACCCTCGTCTTCTTCCCCGTCTCCCCCCTTTCCCCCCTGGCTGCCCCCCTCCCCATCGCGGGCGTGCCTCCGCTACCCCCCCCCCCCCCCTCTCTCCTCCCGCGCCCTCCCTTGGCTACCCCCCTCTCGACCGCCGGCGTGCCTATACTCCCCCCACCACCGCCGGCGGCAGCAGCAGCAGCAGCCCGTAGCGGCAACAACAACAACAGCGGAAGGCGGGGAGGAGGGGGCGGGAGGCGGGGGTTTGGCTGCCCCCCTCCCGACCACCAGCGAGGAGGCGGGGGCGGGAGGCGGGGGTTTGGCTGCCCCCATCCCGACCGCCGGCGAGGAGGAGGGGGCGAGAGGCGGCCTGCCAGCGGTCGTTTTCTTTAGAAAAGTGCAAAAAAAAATTTGAGCAAAAGTGAATTGAGAAAGTAATATTTGAGGTAGATGGAATCATTTTTTTTCTCCTATTTTTTCTTTAGAATTTTTTTTTTTTCTACTCATTTTCTCTTTCATTCAAACATAAATGAATTTTCTTTTTCCAATATTATGATGCCATGAAACCAAACATGATCTTAGTGAGGATTTCTAAAATTGAGTTTCTATCATACTTGGCATTGTTACTATAAGAAAATTTCTATCATAGTTATTCTCAAAGTAGGAATATCGTGTTATAAACTCAAAACTTAGCAGCTAGTCTCTGTTATAAATTTGACCTAAAAACGAATTTTTTTAGCTCCATCAAATGATGCTACTAGAAGTAGAGGTGAGCATTATTCGGGTTTGGACCGAAAATCGAACCGAATGAATAAGAATAAGAGATTCGGTTCTGTTTGAAAAAAATTTTGTTCGGTTTCGGTTTTGAAAATACTAAAATTTCTTATTCTGTTTCGGTTTCGATTTCGGTCCAAAACCGAAAAATGAATAAGACTTGTATGTACCCTCAATTCTATGCATATGTTGTAATTAAAACATGTATAATTTGAAAGCATCAATTCTATTTGTGTTTTGCAACAAAAAATTGATAATTTAATAACTAGTCTAACTTTGGATGCAAATACAATAAATGTGTGTATAAAAAATGTAAATTATTATTTAATCACGTTTTCAACTTTGGATTATATCATTATATAATAGAAATAGTCCAACGGAACAAACTGAATAAACCGAATCGCTATTCAGTTTGATTCGGTTCAGTTTTAATTTTATCTAATTTCGGTTCGATTTTGGCAATTTTGGTCCGATTGAAAATTTGAAACTGAATAAATTGAACACTCACCCCTACCTTGGAGTACCCAAGCCAAAGCCCAGGACTAAGAGCATCTCCAACCCTATTGTCTTGTTAAGTGTTGTGAGTCTTAGGTGGCTCCTATGTGGCATGAGCCACAAGACAATGTCTTGTTTATGTGGCAAAATTATATCTCAAAAGACAATGAGATAGAAAAACTCTCTCCAATGCAAAAGTATTGAGAAGACAATAAAAAGTATTTTTTCAACTTCCAAGGCAACTTTTAAGACAACTACTCATCTTCTTTCTTTTTTCTAATATTTTTTATTCATAATTGATGACATGGAAGAGAAGACATTGTCAAGTGCATTGTCTAGAACAAGACAATCAACTTCACAATGTCTTCTTTAATTTTTGCCACGTAAGCTTCACAGTTGACTTGAACAATTGTATTGGAGAAGAATTTTGAATAAAATTTTGTCATTCCTATATCGCATTAACTTTTTTCCAAACTCACAATAGTGTTGAAGATGCTCTAAAAGGTCTATATTCAGACTCGGATATAGCAATACCAACCAAACCAAACCAGCTGGCCGACCGACAAAAGTCTCTCTATTTATTTATTTCTTCCCCCTTTCTCATCCTCCTCTCCTCTCCTCACCTGTTTATATTTCTTCTCTAACAATTGCTAAGATCCACCAATTGTTCCTAATTTAAGGAAAAAAAATGGAGATCGCTTCGGAATTGACCACAAAGCTCTGTTCTCACTGGTAATTATTCTGAATCGGAGTTTTTCACACAATTACAATTAGTTGCAAAATATGTTTTGATGTTTATATTTTAACAACTTGGTTAGTTTGATAAACTTTCTGATATGCCAAAGCTCTGTCAATGTCAATCATATCGTCGATGCCGTGTCCGTATCACATATGCGTATCTGACACAACACAGACGATTAAAAAATACGCCAGGACACGCCAGAATGAGCAACGTGTCCGTGTCGATGTGTCCTGTCATACTCAACAAACAATATTGTTATCGAGTTTGGTCTTGTTCAAGGCGATGCGCTTTTTTGTAATGCAAGCTGCAGAAGAATATGAATTTACTAATTTAGGTTAAGTCAGAATACTGAGTGAATGCCGTTTTTGGTATGTTGTGGGTCTACTTTATTATTAGCAGGTCATTTGTCTATATCGGATTTTGGTATATATTTAGGGGATTTTGGTATATATTTAGGGTCTGCTTGGCAATTATAGGGGTAGCGGTTACAAAGTGTTTTTAGAGTACCGGTTATGAGCGGTTATGAGGGGTCCGATTTTGGATGGTTTTTAAGTAGCGGTTTTTAAACCAGTCCAATACATGCTTGGTAATTCACTAACAAGCGGTTCTGGAATTTTTTTACACGAATAAAATTAAATAGGGAAGGGTATCCGTAGTTATAATTATATTTTTTGTGAGGATTTAAATGGAATAAAATAATAAAGCCGCTCAAAACCCACCGATTTAGGGTGTTTATAAAGCCACCCAAAATTGCATTACACCAGTTTTGGGGGGTTTTTAAGCCGACCAAAACTAGTGCCTCAAAAAAGGGAGCAAGAGTTTTCATAAACGGTCGGTTCAAAAACACCCCAGAACCGGTTAAAATACCGTTACCAAGCATACCCTTATAGATCGTCATATTTGTATTCTTGAATCATTATTAAGGCTTAATTGCAACTTAATACCCTCAACTATTCCTATTTTTCAACTTGATACCCTAAGCTTTTTTACTCGACAACTTGATACCATCAACTATTTAATATTTTTAATTTGATACCAAATTTTTTTTAAAAAAACAAAATTATCCCTCCCCTTCACTTTTCAACAGAACCCAACCCCTCCCCCCCCCGCCGGCCCACAGCCGTCCCCGCTCCCCCACGCCGGCTGCACCACCTCCCTCCCCTCTCCGGGAGCGCGTGGTGGCTAGAGGGGGGTAGGGGGTGGGGGGGGGGGTGGGGACGGGTGGCCGGAGGAGGGCGGGCGGTGGCTGGAAGGGGGAGGTCGGGAGGGGGCGGACGGGTGGCCGTGGGGGTCGGGTGGACGAGCGGGTGGTCGGAGGGGGGCGACGGAGGGGGGGGGGGGAGGGGTTGGGGGTGGGGTTGTGGGGGGAGGGATGTAGTTTTAAGTTTAGATTAGGGGTATTTTCGTCCAATTTTTTTTCAGGATGTAAACTTGTTACAAAAAAAGTTTAGGGTATGAAGTTGAAAAACTGTAATAGTTGAGGGTATCAAGTTGCAATTAGGCCCGTTATTAATGAGAAGAAACTCTATTGCAGAGAGTATGTTGTTTATTCCCCAAATTGTGGTATGTCAGTATCCATTCTCTTATTTCATCTCCGGTGCCTTTAGCAATCATCCGAATAAAACTCGTATTATACACAAATTTTTTCGTATCTTTTAGAAACGTATAATACCTGCATACTTTTGACAGATTCGAATTAGTATGCAAATTTCAAGCATGTAAAATTTTAAATGTGTTTCCTATGAATTATTGAAAAATTTGACAAAAAAAAACATGGTGGGAACATGTTTAATTAACCAAATTTGACAACTTGTTTAGGCAGCTGAAGCTTCTAACCTCAATATGTTCATTTGACAAATATGTGACCGATTTTTTTAACGTATTTTACTTGCAGTGTGCCGATTTATACTTGTACTTTTCCATCCCGAATTTTTTCCGTTTGCCGAATTGCTAACAAGCTGCCTACTACATTCTGGATCTCGTCATCTTCTATGCCTATTGACTTCTGAATCTCGAAATCATCTCCCATGCTTACTACCTTATGGAGCTCAACATAAGCGATTGGAGAACGACAACTTTATTCTATCGAGAAATAGTTTAAGATCTTTTACTTGCTCTTTTTTCCCCTTAAACTCTTATGTATACATCACCAGGCCCCTTTATACAAATTTACATGATCCACTCCAAGTCATGATAGGAAAACCAATTACATACCTATTAGGATATCCACTGCCTTTTCCATATGCGTTCTAATTAACAAAAATAGCAACTTAACTAAGAACTTACCAGGGAGCCAATTTTATGACTAGGTCCTCTCTTAAAGTATCAAAGTAGGAATAAGATTACTATTCTCAGCGGTTAATTGCATTTCGTCATAAGACATGAATAATCACAAGGACAAATTCTTTCCCCCATTTTCTTTTCGTGGTTAGCTACATGAGTTCATTTTCCTACATTTGGTAGAAACCATCTTACCCTTTTTTAATCAACCCTTTCTTCTAACTTTTGTTCCGAATAGTTACACGTCCTACTTATCAATTAATCCTGCGTGAATTACACTACTCATGAATATTGACACTCAATGCTATTTTGAACCCGTCAGTGGAACTAATATTTTCATTGATGGTGTATGGAATGATTATCCTATTAGTTATAACCTAGGAAGCATGGATGATATATACTCCAAAAATTCAGTTTCATGCTTGTGTTGTGCCGTGTCGAACACGTGTCAAACACGACTTAGATACTCCTAAGTACATGAGGACACACAAAATCAATGTCGTGGTCGTGCTACAATGCTTGTAGCATGTCATGTTTGTGGAGCATACTAATATTTATCTTTTTGAGATTTTACTCATTATATCATCTCTTTTGTGTTTTTCACAAGGTTAAATAATCGATTTAGTTACTCGTTTGGTTCGGACCTTGGAACGAGTAATCAAATTTCTTGTTAGTTACTCAAATTATTTGGTATATGGTTTAATGGTTACCTTTTCCAAAAAAATAATGAAATAATTCTAATGAATAGGAAAAACTAGAAATTACATGTAGATAAAGGTGAAATATGGCATATGAACTCTACTTAACAATACAAATTATGAAAGGACAATCACTAGCTTGATTTGATTACCATGTCAAAACATAAACAAATAACACAGAACTAACATTGATAGAAAGAGCTAAATTTGACAATATAGAATCGACATACGTCTACCTACCTGCCAATTGGTCGTCTAAGTCCTATGACACGACACTCTCATGCTCATAGCTACCTTGGCAGGGAATTTGGCACCAATGTAGAGGGTTGATGTCAGGTTGACTGACAGCTGGTCAAAAAAACTTTGTCAAAATTTTCCATTCAACCATGTGGTCTTATTTATTGGCCATGTGGTCTTATAAATTTTCATAAACTTCTTGATTTCCCAACATTTTAACTGAAAAAGTATGATTGGCCATGTGGTCTTATAAATTTTCATAAACTTCATGGGTATTCAGTTATCTGGTAATGATCCACAAAAACTTTTTCCATTCAACCATCCTACTATAATGCACAACATTCTCAATCTTACCTTAATTATGAATTTCGCTTCCAAGAAAATACCTGTTCGACATCCTATTAGTATGTGAATATTATAAGTGACCATTCTGAGTTCCTAACTTCAAAAATTCCAAAGCACATAAAATGTCAAACATATTGGTTCAACATCAAGTAAGCAGATATTTGACTGGATAATGTAGGGGAAATATGAGTGGCTAGTCCTGGTATTATCTCATGCAGCTTTAGAGACATTCATTTGTTAATTAGGTAGTCTGATTTCTTGATCTTGGCCAATGCCATTATTTGCTCTATCTTAATAGTGCCTCATAATTAGTTTGTAAACCCATTAAATTAATACTGACAATTTTAGAGCAATATTATCTGAAAATTGTTACTCTCCTACAAGTGTCCATCGACCACTCAAATGCAATTTTCTTTGTTTGCTATCACAATAGCTCTGGATGACTCGCCAATCGTCATCTTAAATTAATCACGATGGCTATTTACATAGAATTGAAACATTCTCCTGCTCTTCTTATAAAGTCCATTTCATATGCTTCCTTTAACAAATCTATTGGCGACATTAATATTACTGTTGTGCTTGTAGTGAGAGAGAGATTCCGACTTCAAACGCCGACTTGCATTATGCACATTGTTCCCGTAATCTAAAAAAATGTGCATTATGTGGAGAGATGGTTCCAAAAAAGCATGAAGATGAACATTATAACGAAACTCATGCTCCGGTATTGTTCTCTTCAACCCCTAAATATCTCAGATGGATTTATAATTCTTTTATACTTCCACTTGCAGTTTCTTTGTTAATTTTGATCGAGTTGGCTGTAAGCATTACTCGATGATTACTGTTAAAGTATGCACTTCTTTATGTCATTCTTTTGTATTTGGTACATTCTATCAGCTATATAAGGTATTCTCTAGTTTATTCACATATTTGGACTTTGGAGTACTATTGATAAGGTAAAAGAATATAAGCCTTTGGGAGATTGGAATGGAGTTACTGATCTACTGACTAAGAATAATATGTGAGGCGTTTCCATAGTTACCCTCGTCTTCTCCATTTTTAAGTCATTTATGTTTGGGCCCCCTTGATACATCATTACGTATTTGGTTACTTGACTTGTTGACTGACATCATTGACCAATAGCCAACAAGAGTTTAGTGCTGATGCTTTATATTGTATGATACTACAATAGTACAATCAACTATGAGTGAAGCTTGAATAGAAATAGCAACACACAGTTACCAGTTATAGAGGGTTGGATTTTGTGTCAAGGGGGAGAGTGTTGATTACTGTGACTCAAACCACTGTTCTTAACATTGCTTATGTTTGGCCCCACATGATACCTTATGCCTTTAGCTTCTTGACTTGTGGGCCAATAGTTAACGATAATGTAGTGGATATACTTTAGATTTTATGATGCTACATTTGGTCGTAACTGAAACTAGAGCAGCAGCCCATTAAAACAAACAATAACAACAGAAGCTACAACAACGACACGTCGACATCCCACCAGGATAGCAACAATGACTTAAAAAGGCAGCTGTAAAGTGGATATATTGCAGCATACTGGCAGCCTTAGGAGGGTTCCTAGCCTCTTATTTTGTGGTTTTGGTGAATGGTTTTCTATCTTGTTTGGCTTGCTTTTGGTGAAGGTTTTCGGAGTGGATTGGAGGTGGCTCCTCCATAACTTATTCTCTCTTTTGATGATTAGCAACACTCTTCAGGTCAACCTTTGCTGGCAGAGTAGACCATTGGGTGACTACTTGAACTTATTGTGTGCTTTACTTTCCGCGTGCCACTTTGTGTCTGTGAAAGTCATCCCCAAATGCCAGTCCGATCCAAATTTGGTCTTGTGCGTCTTCTGCATCACAACAAATTATTATCAGAGCCAAGTTTTGGGTTCATAATTGTTTTGAGATATCCAAAAATATTTCTGATGCAAAGTTTGAGGTGGAGAAGTTTGATTGGAAATTAATTGTTTTTTTTTTATGAGTGAAGGTTCAAGGTTCTTAATCTGACAAGGGTTACACAAAGTTTTACATGAGAATTCAAAGAACCTGCGACTGGTCGAATGATGACTTTGATGGCATTGATTTGAGTGCTAGTGCTTCTATTCTGTTGTCCCTTACCAATGAACTTCTATATAACATTCTTGGTGAGAAGATGGCAACAGTCTGTGGCTCAAGCTAGAGAGTCTTTATGTCATACTCTCACGAGTCAAGCTTTATTTGAAGCAACAATTGTACCAGTTGTCTATGCAGGGACTACTCTATTCTTGATCGTCAACTACTTCAACAGTTACAGTATGTCTTCCTGTTTGTCGATATTGTCATCCCGTGTTTGTTGTTGGATATTCATCATCTTGTGGAAGATCTGGTATAAATGGTTAGAGCAACAGGATGGACACCTCTGATACTAGAATGATGCAAAACGATCTACTTATACCGAAACGTAACTCAGACATCATGCAACAGATTATAAGAGATGAGAAGTTGACTTAACATGGTAACTGCAAATGAGGTGATGACACAGTCTCAGCAAACCAACCATAGTAAACATAGTTTATGAGTAACTAAAAGCTAACAATAACTTAATAGCCTCTATATAGAATATCATTGGCAATTATTGTAGATCAGTAGTATATATATGCATGTAAAAGCCGTATGCAAAGCAATGGAAGAAAAACAGTCCTCATACTTGGATCATTTATTGTAGATCAGTAGTATATATATGCATGAGGTACTACCGATGATATTCCAGAGGTCTATAAAATTAATTCAATCAATAGTTTTAATAGAGTTTCAACCATAGACTCCTTAATCCTAATGTAAAGTAGATTCTGGAATCCCACCCTGAACTAGGGGCTCTAGTTCAATGAAACTCAATGTCTGTTTGCAAGTGTGAGATTCAGATCTAGATATTGGAGGAACCAGTGGTCTAACTACTGTTACATGGAGGTTTATGCTCCAATCAATAGTGGATTGGAGCCTGCTCTTGCACATATCCAGCTTCCAACATTTGTCAAAAATAGAGGCTATGGTCAATTTAAGCTGGTCCACTGGTTCTGGGTGGATGTTAGGAAGCTCTTTGATATCATCACCCTCACTATTTGCTTAATTGTCATTCTGTAGTTATGTGCATATTATAATTTATAATGTTCAACCAGTAAGTAAGTAAGAAGGTTACTAGCTTCAGATGAATTTCTGTAGCGCTATCATAATTATTTCATATCTGAGAATTATTGTCAGTAATATGTTTTATTTTCAACTTTTTGGCTGTTAATGCTTCAAATATGGTTTCGCGAAACTACAATGTCTTTTGTCAATTATGATGACTTCTCCTATTCTTTGCAAATAGGTTGAATGTTCACTATGCAGTCACACAGTGGAACGTGAACTCTGGTCCCTTCATAAAGGTGAAAAATGCCCCCAAAGAATGATTACATGTGAATATTGCGAGTTTCCATTGCCTGCAGTAGATCTCTTTAAGCATCAGGTAGTAACTCATTGTTGGGGAGAACCATAACTATTTCTAAGTGTACTTGCAATTATATTTGATATGGTACTTTTCTCTTTAAGCATCAGGTAGTAACTCTTATTGTTGGGGAGAACCATAACTATATTTGATATGGTACTTTTGGTCTTTGACTTCAGGAAATATGTGGAAACCGAACAGAACTATGTCAATCATGTAACAAGTATGTTAGGTTGCGCGAGAGAGTTAACCATGATATACAGTTTCATGGCGATTCAGATGGCACTGCCGAATCTTCTAGGTATAGTTGTAAACTGCAATATTTTCTTCTCCATCAATATTGCTTGCTTACAACGTATATTTTCCTACTTGATTTTAGTAATGTTGTTACCCATTTTTGAATAAATCTTCAACCCTCCTTGAATTTTAAATAGATTTTTGTTCCTGAATCAACTGCTTTCTTTATTACAAAGTTTACTAGCTTAAATGGATGATGAATCCAGGATTATCTTAATTTTTATTCCTAAAAAGTCAATTTAGCTCTTATATTTTAAACATTTTCTTAGTTTTACCCACTCAATCTATGTTTTCAAACCAAGATATCTTTCATGAATCGTTTTGGTACTTAGTATTGTATATCATATGATAGGTGTCCCGTATAGAATGGATACAAAATTTAACTAATCAAGAACAAATCACTAATATATTGATAAATGAGATTGTTTCTTAGTTGATCTCCTTGCATGTTATTTATTATGTTTAAAATGACCTTGTACGATTGTACCACACTTGGATCACTTGGACCCTGTCTGGCCCATCCAGAACCAAAGGTTTATGGGTAGGTTTGGGTAAGTAATCTCAATATATGGACCCATTAACCAGATGGATTCTGGAAATTGTAACTTAAACGAACCTGGATCCAATCCGACAAGTGACTGAGTAGGATGAGTCTAATAACTGGACCTAAGCGGAGACTGGGTTCAAGTTCAATAATCGAACTTGAGCAAAGTCTTTGTCTAGTTGTAGCACTACTTAAACTACGTTTCAGACACCGCAACACGGATTCGGCATCTATTTTGGTGTCCTAGTGTATATTGGGAGTGTCCATGTGTGTCCAATACGTGTGCCTGACACGACACAACATGAATTTTGGAGTGTCCATGCTTCTTAGACCTTACCTTATTTGATAACGGGTCTACCCTACCCTCTCAATCAACTATTAACACACTTACTATTCTTTTAAGCGTGGATATTTGAGCCAAACTTGCTACTGGAAATTCCAACCCTTATGCCCTGTAAACTTACATCTGACACATGACAAAATATGATTAGTTGTACCCTATCGGTGTATCATTTCATATTGGTAGGTACACCAATCACCAACTATATTGATAGATATAATGTCCTGATGGATACACACTAAATACCAAGTATGAAAAAGAACTTGGGGAAGAGTAGGGAGAGAAAAGAGAAGTAAAAAAAAAGAGCTTAATGTTTGTGGAGAAGCCACATTGCTTCAAAATGTTCAGTATCCAAAACTATTAAGACATTCCTAGTTCTCCTTACCCTGAAAAATAGGACTAGTTGACATCTGCTTATGCAGGTGTACCCCTTTCATGTTAAAGAAAAATAATGTCTTTAGTCAAACCAGTTGAATTGGTCCTATTGTTGGTCTTCTCTGTCTTCTGTTGAAATTAGAGTTTAGTCAGCAGGTATAACAATAGTTGTGTTGGTTTAAGTTATTCAAAAATTATGGCTTCATTGTTTAGAGTATTCCATACATTATTAGGGTAAATACTTGAACTATTATTCTAGCTTATCTCCTCTTTCTCCCCCACATGAATTTCTAGACTTTTCCACATGATATTATAAGTGACTTGATCTAGGATTGTGATATTTGTAGAATTAATTTTCTTTAGGTGTTTTTTCTTTATGTTCATTTTTAGTTTCATGGTCTTCGTTGGATTCTTTTTGTGAGGTGTCTCGTCTCTCATGCTTTCACATTTCTTGCTTTTGTTCCTTCGACTTTGATTTGACTAGGCTATGTTTATTTACTGTGGACTTTTTAAACTATGATAAGCCTCGTTCGTCTCTCGCGTTTGATAATCCATGTTCATGGAGAACAAATTTCTTAAGTCTCAAGCTATGTTTACTGTGGATTTTCTAAACCATGAGAAGCCTCTTTCCTCTCTTGCGTTTGATAATCCATGTTCATGGAGAACAAAGTTCACAAGGCTCTCATTCCTCATTTCATTTGTTTGATACTGTTTTTTGTTTGAGTTTCAAATTTTATATGGTTTCCCCAACTTTTGGTGGATGTCTTTTGGCTCATTGAATTCCTTTACCTGACAGGATTGAACATTTGTTTTATTTTCGTCTCAGTATTGTTGTGTTGGATGGATGCTGTTTTGCTATCAGTTTCGGTTCTTTGGACATTGTTTTTTATTTTTTTTGTGGAGTTCCAATCATGTGCACTTTGTGGGTACCCCAAGCCTATGTTGTTTCCCCTTCCCATTGAATGTTCCTTCATGAATCATTCTAATTCACCTTTTATGGCAGTTTCTAGGTCAACAAGTTTTCTCATATTGTTTTGTGGGCTTTCCGTCTACCTACCTTGTGGATCTTCTTCTGGGCCTGTATATTTGTAGATTTTAGTTCACAAGCTTTTATTGCATTTTATCCATGCACCAACTAGACGTCATGCTTTAAAGGAATGATAGCTTATTCAGACAAATCACCAGGCTAGAGCACTGGTTATGTCACGTCTTCTGTGTATTCTTGAAATGACCATGCAAAACCAGTGTGCTAGAAGAGTTAAACTATTTCAGCGAATAAGTAAGTTGTGACTATATTGTGGGTGTATGATTCAGGGTTTTTATAACTATAGGCTATAGCCAAAATTGAAGTATTGCGAATTTGAAAGAACTAAATGTAGTAGGAATTAGGAATGAGAGAAAAACTTATTCATAGCTTTTGCTCAAAATTTGTAATTATCATATGACAAGGTCTATGACTTTCAAATGGAATTCCCCTACTCTAAGCCAAAAATGATTATATGGAAAAGCACCATTTCGGTATTGGTCCTACGAATTCAACATTTGATTTACCATCACTCTGCTTCTCGATTTGTGGAATAAGGCTGCTGTTTGGTATTAGTCCCACACACTTCACCAGTTGATTGACATCAGCCTTCTTCACATGTCCAGCTTCTGAAAATGTTAGATTAGTTTAAAGCTTTTTCATATGAGTAAGTTACAAACAGGTTACATTAAGCACTTCTAAATATCTCCGTTAACACACTAATTAACCAGATATTCAGTAGTGATTTCATACCAAAAAGTGCAAAATTTGAAGTTAATGGATTATGGAATGCTACTCGAGTTTTTTGTAGCCACTGAAGGATTCCGTATCAAAAGATAACTACGCAACTCATTCACACACTTCAGCTCTTTCACCTTTTTAAGTTTAGAAATTATCCAATTCTGCCGTCATTTTCCTACAAATAGCGATGACGTTGTTCTGCTGTTGGAAAGAGAGGATATGTGGTATTCATCCGATGTAAAAACATGATATAGATATCAGTTTGATGCTCCTCTGATTTATTCTATTGTTCTAATGTCTGCCAAATGTGTCATTTCTTATCGTCCCTGTGCAGGAATGCCAGACCTGAGAGAGAAGAAGGTGCTCGCAGAAGACCAGCACGTGCACGAGATTCACCGCAAAAGAGGATCCTCCTCACGATTGCAGTTACGGGGATTGCAGTTCTCGTTGGCTCTGTTTTCCTGCAGAGAAGAGTAGATAGTAATCAGCAACAATAGCCATATGTAAATTAGCTTTTCTGAATCTCACAAAAGTGCCCTCCATTCTACTGTCATCGTCTAGGCAACAATTGTGTCCGAGAAATATCCTATGATGTTCTCATAAAACCATATCAACGGCCATTGATTCTGCTACTGAAACTTCGTGAGGTTTTAATATTCATACTGCAAAATCTCCTTTTTGTGATCTCCTTATTTATTTTGTGGGCTATAGTTTAATGTTAGCCAATGGGTGCTATCAGTTAGTTTCTTTCAAAGGTCATTTTAAGTGTTTTTGTTTGGATATTGAGTAGATTTTAACAGTTTCTAGTCCTTTGCTGCATTGATTAGAGTTCTTTTTACAAACTCCTTTCCGATGAGGAAATCAGGTTCCACATGGTTATTTGCCTACCTCGAAACTGATTTTTACTATAGTAGACAGTTGCAAGAAATCTATGCCCTTGTTAGCAATTCCGCAAACCGAAAAAATTCGGGACGACAAAAGGACGAGTATAAACTGGCACAGTGCAAATAAAATATGTTAAAAAATTGGTCAAATATTTGACAAATGGGAATATTCAGGTTAAATTTTTTACATTCTTAAACACGTTGTCAAATTTGCTTAATTAAATAAGTTTCTATCACGTTTATTTTTGCTAAATTTTTTAATAGTTTATATGGAATATGTCTAAAATTTTGTATGCTTAAAATTTACGTACCGATTTGCATCTTTCAAAAGTATGTTAGTATTATAAGTTTATGGAAGAGAAGAAATAAATCTAAGTATAATACGACTTTTATTCAGATGATTGCTGACCCGGATCTATGCAGGGGTTGTTTGTACAGTGCATTCTATCCTTGGAAGTGAATAGAAAATTATTGATTTGAAAGGTCACGTGCAAACATATATTGAAAATATTTATGGTAGTAATGTGAACATAATCACTTTACACTTTACAGTGATCATATGCAAAAGTGCATGGTGTTTACTAATAATAATAATAATAATAATAATAATATAATCTATTCTACTATATAATAGGAAAACTTAGATGGTAAAACTTTTGAATTCTGAAAATACTCTTATATATTTATACTAATTAAAAATAGTTCATTAATTTTAATAAGGATAACTTAGAAATTAGGAAGACTAAAACTTTTGAATTCTGAAAATACCCTTATATATTTATACTAATTAAAAATAGTTCATTAATTTTAATAAGGATAACTTAGAAATTAGGAAGACTACCCTTTGGTCTTCCTAAAGAGTTCCTAAACTAATTAAAAAATGTTAAAATACGTGCAAGGCACGTGTACATATGCTAGTAATAATAATAATAATTGATTTCCTTTTTTCTTTCGACTAACCTACATTCTACGAACCAAATGAGGCCTTAGCGATTCTGAAGAAGAATAACTCCCTTTCTAACCAGTCTTTCCTTTGAAAATTATATAATAGAGTAATTTTCGTAGGAACAAGTATCTTCGGTGGATTTTTATTTAAACCTATTTATTAGAAGAATAATATTAAAAGTAAAAAGCTGATTTTGTATATATATATATATATATAGAGTCTTTGATATAGTTTTTATACAAGGCATACGACTACATACTAAATACCACTTAGACCATTTCCAATGGGGGTTTCTATCTTCTCTATTTCTATGGAGAAATCCATTTTAGAAAAAAAACTTCTTCCATGGTGATTTCTATCATCATTTTTATCCTAGGTGGCAATGATGTAGGATAGAAACTTTCTAGGAGGATTTCTACATGTAGAAATTCTCATAGAAATTCTCTCATCTCTCATGACAATTATTATTGGGTCCCACACCATTAAATTGGTCTTTTTACTATGTGACACATAGGATAGAAATGAAGAACCATTGGAGAGCATTTTTGTATGTCTACAATTTCTATGTAGAAACTCTTCCAACTAGGATAGAAATCTCCTTAAAGTACAATGCCAAGTAGGATAAGAATTCAATTTTAAAAATCACCATTGGAGATGGTCTTAGGATAGAATAAGTATAGGGACCCATCATTATATTTTCTTTTATCTAATTGATTTTGTATATTTTTTTTTATTTTTTATTTAAAAGGACTTGACATATAAGGTATGAATTCAAAAATAAAGATATTCATTGAAAAAGCTAAGACTTGACATATAGGATAGAAATCCAAAAATAAGAATAATTATTGAAGAAGACTTTGACTACGGCTTGTTTCGTTCACTACAAATAGGCAATGATATTATTCGTGTTAAGAATAAAATTTTACTCATGTTTGATCTATAAAGAAAAGTAACATCGTTTTCTATATTTATCATGAAACGGTTGCGTTATACCCGACCAAATCCAACATCATCATCCCACTGCCGCCACCATCATACCTCGGCCGCAGTTACCAACACCACCGCAACCATCGCCATCCAGCCACCTTCCCGACCCTGACCACCACCACAGCCACCACAAAACCCCCCAAATTAAGAGCATCTCCAACCCTATTGTCTTGTTAAGTGTTGTGAGTCTTAGGTGGCTCCTATGTGGCATGAGCCACAAGACAATGTCTTGTTTATGTGGCAAAATTATATCTCAAAAGACAATGAGAAAGAAAAACTCTCTCCAATGCAAAAGTATTGAGGAGACAATAAAAGTATTTTTTCCAACTTCCAAGACAACTTTTAAGACAACTACTCATCTTCTTTCTTTTTTCTAATATTTTTTTATTCATAATTGATGACATGGAAGAGAAGACATTGTCAAGTGCATTGTCTAGAACAAGACAATCAACTTCACAATGTCTTCTTTAATTTTTGCCACATAAGCTTCACAATTGACTTGACAATTGCATTGAAGAAGAACTTTTGAATAAAATTTTGTCATTCCTATGTGGCAACAACTTTTTTCCAAAGTCACAATAGGGTTGGAGATGCTCTAAAACACATACGACTACCACCACCACTAACCTCCGCTCCGGGTTTGCCGCCCGCCCGCCCTGGCCTCCTCCTCCGCAGCGCTGCCAGCGCCATCGGAGCAGCGTCGCTAGCGATCCGCTCCGGCACAGACATGGGCGGAGGGTGGACTGGGCTGCCCCGGGCTACCGCCCGGGCTCCAAATTTTTTTTTACTAGGCCCATGCGGCCATGCCCGAACAGAAGAGGCCAGCTAGCTGGTAGCTGCTTCCTCATTAGTCACTCCTCAACGCAACAAAAGTAGCAACCAGCAAAGAAAACCCCTCTTTCTTCCTGAGCTAGCTGCTTCCTCATTAGTCTCCACATAACCCCTCTTTCTTCCACTCTTTCCCTCCAAACCTCCATTTCCGGTTAGGCGGCCAGCCCTCTCCGATTGAATCAATCACCCAAAAAAAAATCCAAATATTCACTAAAAAATAGAGGACGAATACGATTTGAGACGGGCGCGCGGGTAGCTCCCTATCCTTCCTTTATTTTTTGATCAAAATTTTAGGGTTTCATTTAATTTTGATCTATTTTTAAATTTTTTTTCTTCTAGGTTTTCTTGTGAGGACGACGACGATTTGAGACGGGCGCACGGGTACACAGAGGCAGAGCGGCCGTCTTCAAGCTCCCCGGACCCGAAGGTGAAGGTCCGTTTTTTTTTTTTCTTCTTCTTCTTCTTTCTGTCTGGGTAGTGTATGTTAGTATGTGCTAATTTTATATATGAATGTGCTAAATTTTTTATGTGCTAAATTGCTAATGTTCGGTATATTACTCTAAATTCTCTAATTGGTTATACACTATAAAGTCTATAATGGAACCTCAAGGAAACAAGAAAGAAATTTTTTTTTTCATTCTTTAAACTGAGGAAAGCCAATCTTGACATCCCAGATAGTATCGACCAACATCCTTCCAAAGTTCTTTGCTATTATGCATGTTACAGATACTACTGCTTTAACACTTAAAGAAGGAAATATCTGACGTCTTGGGTAAACATGACTTACAGATTTGTGATATGCGAGGTCAAGGGTATGATGGTGCTAGCAATATGCGTGGCACATGGAATGGTTTACAGGCTCTATTCTTAAGAGAATGTCCGTATACATATTATGTGCATTGTTTTGCCCATCGACTGAAACTAGCATTGGTTGCTGCTGCTGAAAAGGAGATTTCAATTTGGTTGTTCTTTTCAAAATAACATGCATTGTCAATCTAGTGAGTGCTTCTCCTAAACGCCACACCAAGTTACACTTTGTTCAAGCAATTGAAGTTGCACATATGGTAGCTACTGGAGAATGTGAGACTGGTAGAGGGGTTAATCAGATTGGTACTTTGCATCGAGCAAGAACCACTCGTTGGAGTTCTCATTTTGATTCTATTTATAGTTTAATAGATATGTACAGTGCCGTAATTACTGTGCTTGAAAGCATGGTGAATGAGGGGTCCTCTAACTCTATGCATGGAGAAGCTGGTGGTTCTTTAAATGTGATGAAGTCTTTCGATTTCATATTCATCTTGTATATGATGCATAAAATCATGGCAATTACAGATATGCTTTCTCGAGCCTTGCAACATAAGTCTTTAGACATTTTAAATGTAATGGATCTAGTTTCATCAACCAAAACATTGCTTCAAACTTTGAGAGATGAAGGTTTTGATAGTCTCTTGATGCATGTGGAATCAGTTTGTACAAAGTATAATGTTGAGATACCTAATATGGATTATTGTTATAAAGGGGCTACCAGTCGTTCATGTCAGCAAAATGATTCTATTATAGTCGAGCATCACTATCGTTTTGATATATTTAAAGCTGTGATAGACTTTCAGGTGGAAGAGCTAGATAGTATATTCAATGACAGTGCTGTGGAACTCCTTATGTTGAGCTCTGCTTGGAACCTAGAGACAACTTTAAGTTGTTTTAAGTTGATCATATTGCAATCTTGCAGAGAAATTTTATCCTAGTGATTTCAGTGAACATGAAATGCATTACTTAAGAAGTCAGTTGGAGCATTATAAGGTTGACATACTTCGTCATCAAAAGTTTCAGAATATCAACCATTTCCGAGTTATGTCAAAGATTAGCTGAAACAAATAAGTCAGAACACTATAATCTGATTAATAGGTTGATACGTCTCGTTTTAACTCTTCTGTTTTCACTGCCACAACAGAACAGTCATTCTCAGCTATGAAGCATGTTAAATCTGCTCTTCGCAATAAAATGGAAGATGAGTTCTTAGCAGATTCTTTGATTGTCTACATCGAACGAGAACTTGCTGAAAGTATCAATTCTGATTCGATCATTGATGAATTCTACTCTCCGAAGCATCGTAGAGCGCAACTTCAATAGCTTTAATGGTATGTATTTTTTTTGCTTTTGGTTCGATAAACTTGGGTTTGGAAATAACTTGGATATTGATATGATGAATATTTATGTAGGTTTTGTGTCTACTAATGCTACTTCCTTAATGGCCCTTGTGGATGTGCCCCCAAAAGAGAAGGAAATCATATCTGTTGTATTTTGGACACGTATTTTGGTGTATTTTGGAGACTTGGATATTTTCATCTATTTGTTTTCAACTTTATTTTTGCGTATTTTAGAGGCTTGGATATTTTCCAAACTGCAGTACAAAGTGCCTAGTGTAAGGAGAAGAACTTTGGCTCTGTCTCAATACATGCTATTTTATTGACTGTTAATGTTCAAATGCATGTTGTTTCTTATCCCCAGCTATTACACTGGCTCGGTCTCATTGCATGTTGTTTTTGTATTTTTGTAGAACATATTTTTGGTTGTTAATCAAACTTCTCCAATGAGAAGAACTTTGGCTCTGTCACTTGTCCCTGTTAATGTTCAAATGCATGTTGTGTTGGTGTTTTTGCCTTTAGACTAGGAATGATAGTCCCACATCGGCTACACCAAATGATAAGTATCTGTAGTGCCCTGTCCCGTTCAGTCAATTGAAAGAAGCAAAACGCCGACGGCGTTCGGCCCTAGCCTTACAACGGCTGCTCGAAGACTCGTTCGGTCGAGGCGACTCCTCGCTCAGGTGGGGTAGTTTCGATGAACTTGCCTCGTCTTAGCCTTCACATAATAACTCGCATATTTTCAACTTGCACAAGTTTGGCTTGATCATAAAAGAGACTCATCCACATAGCTAAGGGAATAATTTCGACGGATCGAAATGTGTTAGAACATGGAAAATGATCCTACGGTCTGCTTAGAAGTCTGCTCAGCGTGCTTTTAAAATGACACTCGATCCTTCATCCCGTGGCTTGGGAGAAGGAAGTTGGCCTAAGTTGCTAAGTTGCCACAATGCTAGAATTAGCCTAAGTCATAGGCGTTGCCCACGTGAATGCTTGATAAAGCATGCACGGTCCCGTCGTCCAAGGCTTGGCATAGCCTTCATCCGTCCCGTGGTTTAAGTCGTGTTGCACGGCTTGTGGCTTAAGGCTAGGCACCTGAGGACTTGGTTGTTCAATTCGGACGTGTGCATGACACGTTCCCTCGATACGAAGCTCGGCGTAGCCTTTGCTCGTCGAGTCGTTGCCCAAATAAGTTAGACGAGAGTTGTGTCGAGCTATCGAAGTCATAGCAAGCACTGTCCCCTATTTCCTGCGGTTGCCAAGTCACTTAGTCCCATGAGAACCAGACTCGTCATATAAAGTATATGACTTGAGCGATAGCGTCGCCTAGAGAACAAGGTCTGTCTAAGGCACGAGCCACAGTCGGTTTAATGAAAAGCATGCCACGAACAAAGAAAGTCCACGTGACTGGTTGTCGTCGAGATCGGTCCCGCTACTTAGGAGTCTCGATAAGTCTCGTTCACGAGATCGGTCCCGCTACTTGAGAGTCTCGCTAAGTCTCGCACACGAGATCGGTCCCGCTACTTGGGAGTCTCGCTAAGTCTCGATAAGGAAGCACACGAGATCGATCCCGCTACTTGGGAGTCTCGATAAGTCTCGCACACGAGATCGGTCCCGCTACTTGGGAGTCACGATAAGTCTCGATAAGGAAGTTCACGAGATCGGTCCCGCTACTTGGGAGTCTCGATAAAGAATCACGCGAGATCGGTCCCGCTACTTGGGAGTCTAGATAGAAAGATGGAAAGCATGGTCATAAATAAGGAAGAACTTGGTAGATAAAGTTGAGTCTTGCATGGTCATTGGACAACTTGCGCGCAAGAGCGAAATTCTTCGAGCGATCCCGGGGCGTCGGGTTCGTGTCGGCCTAGGAGGAATTGCAGATATTATACGGCCTTCATCGACGGTACGACTCGTTGAAGTGAACCGTTACAATATAGGCTGCAGGTCATTCGGTGGAAGCTCTTACCTCGCCACGCGAATGGTCACCGTATGCAAAAGATCCAGGATAGCTTGACATTGCTAGTGACCACTCATATAGATGTGTTGGCAAGAGCGGCTATCCGCGTGTATGCCTTTGGATTGCATCGAGTACTAGTAAGTTACGAGTTGGGTTAACAAGGCATATAAGTAGCAAGTGCTAGATTGAATCAGTACGGGTTAGGGTGTGCACGGTCGCAACACCATTCTGGAGCCTAAGATTTGGCTATAGCAAGGACACGTGCTTCGGCATGAATGTGGCGTCATTGTCTCGAGTTAAGTCTGGAAGGGCCGTAAGGCAAGTTTGCTCAAGTCTTGTTGATATGCGAGGCACGACCTCGATCTTAAGGTACGTTCAAGTTTATTGGCACGACCAGCACGAGTCGTCCTTTGACGTCGTTGGCACGAGAATGGTCTTGAGGCACGTCAAACAAGTGAAAGTCTTGGCACGGTCGAGTTTTATAGGTTCTGCTCGGTGAGGCACTGCCTCGAATACATTGAAGTCACGAATAGAGTATAGCACGACCCTGTCGTTGCGTTGCCAAGTATAGGCCAAGACGTCGTTGTCTTAAACTGATCCTAAGGCAAGACTAGAAAGACAATAAAAAAGGGATTAAGCTGTACAAAGTAAATGAACGTGTTGATTTTGTATGGGTGGGCGAGGAGCTCATTCCACCAGTACAATTGAGTACTGACACTCATACAATTTTCATGTGCAGGCACAGGTAGAAGCTCGTGGCGCGGAGCTCGCTTGGATGCGTCGAGGTACAGAGTTCCTTGGCAATTCGAAGCATGCGGCCGCGTGGAGTCAAGACTTATACGGGACATAATGTATGGACATTGCCTTCCGAAGCTTCCGCTGGCTCAAGCATTGTATCGAGAGATGAGAGAGAGCAGAGTGACTTGTAAAATGAGAGAAAAGTGAGCTTGAGAGACTTGTAAACATGGCCTTGCACCCTATTGTAATCTTATTGTTCAATATCAATAAAGAGCACTTTTGAATAACTTGTGTTTTGCTTCTAAATTTCTGCTGCATGTTCAATATTTCTGCTTGGGACTTCTGTTCGACGACCGCGTCGCAGCCGCTGTAATCGGACGTTATAAAACTGCCTTACACGAGCGCAATCTAGGCTCGTGCGGCATCACGCTTTAGCGAGGACGATCGCTCCTATGGGAGCGGGGTGTGACATAATGGTATCAGAGCACGGCTTTACGTCCTTGGACTTCAAGTCGAATATCTCAGTTTTGGAAAGCTCGTCGTTGATAAAGAAGTGTGTGCTCTCTCTCAAATGTCCTAGGGCATGTCCGTACAATAAGTCTAAATATTTTCAAAAGCTCGTACAAGCGTTCATTCGAATGCATCGTTAGGCGATGGCCTTTGTGCCGAACGGTGTCAAACTTGACTTGATAGAAAACATATGCTAAAGTTAGCAAGTCGTGTGCGTGCCTAACTAGTCCTACGTCGACATTAGCAAATGAGCTTGCAAACTCGGAGTATAGTCCATACATGATAGCTATGTACACGACCTTTTGGCTAAGTTGTGCCGCGTGTCGCACACCTCGCCATTTTGGTACAAACGAATCACGAGCAATATTAAGTATCGCTAGGTCGAGAACGGAAACACACTTAGAGTGTATATTCAATAGAAACACTATCGGACTAACGCGTAGGTACACGCGGAAGTTTGGTTCAGATTTTGAGGATTAGTGCGAACGACTTACTGCGTCGAGACGACGTGAGCGATTACGCTAGAGATTCGTCGAACGAATCTGAAAGATGTATTAGCGAATCATGCGAACGTGATTGAGGACTAGATCGGATGGCTCGAATCCTGGGTGGTTTATGGATCTTCTTGGAAATCGTTCGAACGAAAATCGAGGATTAGCGGTAACAACAAGTATGTCGGTGAGGCGATGCGATTGCGCAAAGCCTTAGAACGCGTCACGCTTAGTTGGTCGTGACTTCGTATGTCCCGAACGAGATATCGTTCGGACAACTTATGAATGGACAACGAATGCCCCGTCCAGCTCAGTCATTCGGAAGAAGCAAAACGCCGACGGCGTTCGGCCCTAGCCTTGCAACGACTGCTCGAAGACTCGTTCGGTCGAGGTGACTCCTCGCTCAGGTGGGATAGTTTCGATGAACTTGCCTCGTCTTAGCCTTCATATAATAACTTGCATGTTTTCAACTTGCACAAGTTAGGCTTGATAATAAAAGAGACGCATCCACATAGCTACGGGAATAATCCCGACGGGTCGAAATATGTTAGAACATGGAAAATGGTCCTACGGTCTGCTTAGAAGTCTGTTCAACGTGCTTTTAAAATGACACTTGATCCTTCGTCCCGTGGCTTGGGAGAAGAAAGTTGGCCTAAGTTGCTAAGTTGCCACAACGCTCGAATTAGCCTAAGTCACAGGCGTCGCCCGCGTGAATGCTTGATAAAGCATGCACGGTCCTGTCGTCCAAGGCTTGGCACAACCTTCGTCCATCCCGTGGTTTAAGTCATGTTGTACGGCTTGTGTCTTAAGTCTAGGCACCCGAGGACTTGGTTGTTCAAGTCGGACGTGTGCATGACACGTTCCCTCGATACGAAGCTCGGTGTAGCCTTTGCTCGTCGAGTCGTTGCCCGAATAAGTTAGACGAGAGTTGTGTCGAGCTATCAAAGTCATAGCAAGCACTGTCCTCTGTTTCCTATAGTTGCCAAGTCACTTAGTCCCATGAGAACAAGGCTCGTCATATAAAGTATATGACTTGAGCGACAGCGTCGCCTAGAGAACAAGGTCTGTCTAAGGCACGAGCCACGGTCGGTTTAGTAAAAAGCATGCCACGGACAAAGGAAGTCCACACGACTGGTTGTCGCCAAGATCGGTTCCGCTACTTGGGAGTCTCGATAAGTCTCATTCACGAGATCGATCCCGCTACTTGGGAGTCTCGCTAAGTCTCGATAAGTCTCGCATACGAGATTGGTCTCGCTACTTGAGAGTCTCGCTAAGTCTCGATAAGAAAGCACACGAGATCGGTCCCACTATTTGGGAGTCTCGATAAGTCTCGCACACGAGATTGGTCCCGCTACTTGGGAGTCTCGATAAGTCTCGATGAGGAAGTTCACGAGATCGGTCCCGCTACTTGGGAGTCTCGATAAGGAATCATGCGAGATCGGTCCCGCTACTTGGGAGTCTCGATAGAAAGATGGAAAGCATGGTCATGAATAAGGAAGAACTTGGTAGATAAAGTTGAGTCTTGCATGGTCATTGGGCAACTTGCACGCAAGGGCAAAATTCCTCGAGCGATCCCAGGACACCGGGTTCGTATCGGCCTAGGAAGAATTACAGATATTGTACAGCCTTCATCGACGGTATGACTCGTTGAAGTGAACCATTACAATATAGGTTGTGGGTTATTTGGTGGGAGCTCGTACCTCGCCATGCGAATGGTCACCGTATGTAAAAGATCCATGATAGCTTGACATTGCTAGTGACCACTCATATAGATGTGTCGGCAAGAGCGGCTATCCGCGTGTATGCCTTTGGATTGCATCGAGTAATAGCAAGTTACGAGTTGGGTAAACAAGGCATATAAGTAGCAAGTGCTAGATTGAATCAGTGCGGGTTAGGGTGTGCACGGTCGCAACACCATTCTGGAGCCTAAGATTTGGTTATAACAAGGACACGTGCTTCGGCATGAATGTGGCGTCATTATTTCGAGTTAAGTCTGGAAGGGCCGTAAGGCAAGTTTGCTCAAGTCTTGTTGATATGCTAGGCACAGCCTCGATCTTAAGGCACGTTCAAGTTTATTGGCATGACCAGCACGGGTCGTCTCTTGACGTTGTTGGCACGAGAATGGTCTTGAGGCACGTCAAACAAGTGAAAGTCTTGGCACGGTCGAGTTGCATAGGTTCTGCTCGACGAAGCACTACCTCGAATACATTGAAGTCAAGAATAGAGTATAGCATGACCCTGTCGTTGCGTTGCCAAGTATAGGCCAAGGTGTCGTTGTCTTAAAACTGATCCTAAGGCAAGACTAGAAAGATAATCAAAAAAGGGATTAATTTGTATAAAGTAAATGAACGTGTCGGTTTTATATGGGTGGGCGAGGAGCTCACTCCACCAGTACAGTTGAGTACTGACACCCACACAGTTTTCATGTACAGGTACAGGTAGAAGCTCGTGGCACGGAGCTCGCTTGGATGCGTCGAGGCACGGAGTTCCTTGGCGATTCGAAGCATGCGGCCGCGTGGAGTCAAGACTTATACGGAACATAATGTATGGACATTACCTTCCGAAGCTTCCGTTGGCTCAAGCATTGTATCGAGAGATGAGAGAGAGCAGAGTGACTTGTAAAATGAGAGAAAAGTGAGCTTGAGAGACTTGTAATCATGTCCTTGCGTCCTATTGTAATCTTATTGTTCAATATCAATAAAGAGCACTTTTGAATAACTTGTGTTTTGCTTCTAAATTTCTGCTGTATGTTCAATATTTCTGCTTGGAACTTCTGTTCGACGACCCCGTCGTAGCCGCTGTAATCGGATGTTATGAAACTGCCTTACACGAGCACAATCTAGGCTCGTGCGGCATCACGTCTTAGCATGGACGATCGCTCCTACGGGAGCGGGACGTGACAGTATCTCAATATAATACATTGCTTGTGTTGAGGTGTGCACATGAAGTGTAATGGGGCACAAGTATGTGCCATATGGGAGTATTTTCTAGAAGGAAAATGATTAATTCTAACAATGATGTAAGTTGATTTTTGTTGATCGGACTCGGACTCGGACTCGGACTCCAGGGTGTCTCGTGCATGTACGAAAGTGTTCGGGGGACAGGCGTGGACTGGCACCCTTCTATGCTGATTGTGGGATGATCTAAAATATCAAACTCTATTTTTGAGTATTGGTATTTTAGTCCCACATTGGATAGGAGAAGAGGTGAAGTCTCACTCCACTCTATAAATAGAGCCCCTTGGCCTCCTTTGAAAGATGCACCAAGAAGAGAGTTAAAGGAGTCCGTAAAGTTCAAGAAGCCTGTTCAAGTCTCAAAAATTGACTAACGAGTATTCCAGAATTTCTCTAAGAACTTGCTGGTTCCTGGAAGCGGATTGTATATAGGCAAATCTTGCTTTGAGCAACGGTGATCTGATCACCCCAGCAAAGTTGCCTCTCTCTTTCTTCTTTCCTTCTCTTCTTCTCTGATCTAATCAGAAACTCCTTGTGGACTTTCGTCGCTGCTGCTACTAGCAATTCGATTTATACCTTCTTTTTAGAAGCATTACATTCATTTGCTACGGTAACGAAATCTTTTTAGATATTCGTTACACAGAATCCTTCAAGGATCTCTATAATGCACCTTCTTTGAAGAGTTGCTATGAAACATTATTTTTACAATCGTTTCATTTCTTAGTTTTCCATCAAAAATTATGCCTCGGGAGTAACAATCTCAAAGCAAGATTAGGAGATGGAAAATTCTCGTGCTTCTCTCATTGATACCAGCTTTAACAAGTTGGAGAAATTTGACGGAGAATATTTCCAAATCTGGAAGATGAAGGTCACCCTTAATCTTTAACTCGTGGATGTAGACCATGTGTTGATTGAGGATGAACCGACGATTCCAGAAGGAGGAACTGCAGATGCTATTGCTGCTGCACTCGTCAAACAGAGCAAATAGAAGAAAGAAAAAAGCATCTGTAAATTATTGATTCTCAATTCTATGGAAGACTCTCTGGCAGAGTCATATTCCAAGAAGGAGAAGGCCAAAGAGATCTGGGATTCTTTGGGTAAGCTATATGAAGATGATGAGAACAGGTCCAAAATCTTCATCGTCGAGAAGTACCATAAGTGGCTCTTCGAAGACGAGATAGCGATGCTACCTCAAGTGAAGGAATTCCTGAAGTTGTGCCAGAAGTTGGATGACGAGAAGATGCCCCTCGTCGACAAATTTGTCGTTGAAGGGATAGTCTCGAAACTTCCTGCTGGTTGGAGCAAATTCTATTCTAGAATGCATCGAAAGAAGCTGGACATTAGGTTGGAAGATCTTCTACAAGAGATCCACGTTGAGGACGAAATGCAGTCTCAACAGAAGATAGACTCTCTGTCCAAACAAGTGGCTAAGGCCAACTTGGTGTAGACAAGAGAGTTCAAGGGGATGCAGGTGGCTTCTCATCACAAGAAGAAGGACTCCACTAATCTGAAAGGGAATGGTCATTCGTTCAATCAACAGAAGTCCAAGTCCTACGTGACTTGCTTCAACTGTGGCAAGAAGGGCCACTACAAGAGTGAATGCAAATCTAAGCCCAAATAAGCTGAACAAGGTGAGCCTAGCAAGGTTTCCATAATTTTTAACATTGTTGCTATGATTGCTCAGGTCACAGCTGTGGGGGCTGACTCTGACTGGTGGATAGACACTGGTGTGACCTGCTATGTCTGCTCTGGCAAGAAATGGTTCGTCATGGACCAGGCAACTTCTGAGAAAGTTATTATGGCGAACCAGGCCCAAGCTGAAGTTCTGGAGATCGGGACTGTGGAGCTGAAACTTACTTCCGGGAACACTCTGACGCTTCAAGGTGTAAAGCATGTTCCGGTGATTGCCAAGAATCCGATCTCTGGGAGCCTGCTTAGCAACGCAGGCTTGAGGATGGATATCAATACTGGCCAGATGGTGATGTCCAAAAAGGGAACATACTTCAGAAAGGCTTTTCAAACCGAAGGAATGTTTAAAATTCAGCTTGTAAACCAGTCAAATGAAATCAATGCAATCGCTCGTTCTGATTATTCTCTTGAGTTGTGGTATAATAGGCTAGGACATGTTCATTATAAAAGAATATATAAAATGTCTAGTCTAGGACTTATCTCCAAATATGGGGGTAAGGTAGAGAAGTGTGAAGTATGTGCTCAGACGAAGATCACTAGAAAACTCTTTCATCGGGTCAATCGAAGCACAGATCTTCTTGAGTTAGTGCACTCAGATATATCTGTGACTTCAAGCAATTCTCTACAAAGGCCGGGATGAAGTACTTTATAACCTTCATCGATGACTTCTCAAAGTATGTGTTCGTCTACTTGCTCAAGTCTAAAGATGAAGCATTCAAGAAGTTCAAGGAGTTCAGAGCCGAAGCTGAACGACAAACTGGACAACAACTCATGTCATGACCCGTACCCGCTTTTCGGACGCGAGCTCGTGAGCAAGCCAGCTACGCATCAAGCGGACTCCAGCCCGACTCGAATACGTAAACGCTGTCAAGAGTATGGTAAACTGCCAAATTATGGCACAACAAATCTATATCTCAAATCCACAATAAATGTACGAAACTTGAATGAATACTATGGGTCGTGGTCTGCAGACCACAAGCATATATGTCCGATAAGACTCAAAGAATATAACAAGAGTCTCTAAAGTGAATCAATAAGCAGTATATCTCATGATAAGGAATGTAAAGCACGGAAGGATAACAATGTAATATCACTGACAAAATACCTGAATCATGTATCACAATCATCTTCTATCCCACTCTGCTAACTAACTCCATGCAATCGCTAAACCTGAAGAGATCATCAGGTCCTCAGAGGACATAGCAAGATACATAAAAACATGCCTATCTAGCAGTTTAATCATGCATGAGAATATAAACAGGATATAAACAAGGAACGAGACTTAACATGGCAAGAGACTACGACCAAAACTGCTAACAAGTGACTAACGACAAGTGGCTACTGACAGGTGACTATGAACTGGAAAACAAGAACAACTACACGTAACTGAACTTCTGGATGAACAAGTGAACACGAGATCAATGGAATACCAAACCCTCGTCCCGAGTGGACTCGCAGGTTTGAACTAATCACTAACCCTTGTCCCGAGTGTGGACTCTCTGGTTAGTTCAAGGCAAGGTACCCTCATCCCGTGTGTAGACTCTCTGGTGCAAATAATCAAGTCAACATCCTCGTCCCGAGTGTGGACTCACGGATGTAAATAAACAAGTCAACATCTTCGTCCCGAGTGTGGACTCACGGACAAATCAAGACAAACACCTTCATCCCGAGTGTGGACTCTCTGGTGCAAATGGTCAACCCTCGTCCCGAGTGTGGACTCTCTGGTTGAGAAAACGATAACAAGGATTTAGCAGTTCAACTACACGTACTCGTTCTATGACACGACTCAAGAAGGTACTAGTGAGACAAGGTACACTCAGTCAAGACATAGGTAAGGACCACTCTAGCATGAACTATGATGTGAACAAATCCAATATAACTATACTATCAAGTCACGAAAGGTGATATACAAGCAAGCCAAGTGTCACGACCCGCACCCGGATATACGGGTACGAATACGTGGGCCACGCCCAGCCTACGCCGCGGTATCGACGGTAGAACGCTGTCAAGTATACTATACTAACTACAACTTCTAAGATCCATAACTATGAAATGTACTCATGTCACATCACGAAAACTAAGGAAGATAAGACAAAAAATAATTACAATATCACTAGAACAACTAGAATCTACAATGATCATAAGACAAGAAAATAAAGAAGGAACAACAAGACTAACTAAAGATAACTACCAGGCAACTCACATAGAAGAATAGTGAGATCCACCTCAGCTAGCAACATCATGAAGTCCAATACTGAGGGCACAACTACTCCTAAAATTTTGTCAACATATCCAGTCAGGATGGAACGAGCACAAATCTCAAATAACAGTTCTAATTAGACGATATTGAAAATATAGCAGTAAATAGAGAGAATATACAAGAAATCATGAAATGTACATGTGAGTATCATGGCAAGGTAAGCTGTAATTCTAGAGCTAGAACAAGGCAAGTAAAACTGATCATGGCATGTACAAGAATCAAGAATCATCTGTCTAAGTGTGTGAGTACTAGTTTCAACATGTGGCCGGCTTGGGTCTGCACAAGGTCTACTGATCAGCCAATCCTACGTGGAGTGTAGGATTGGTAGCATTCAAGGTCTACAAGAATAAACAAGGCGGATAATGACCACACATCTACACTAATACTCCCCGTCCCCGACTAGTATAGTGGATCCAACCATGACACATCATGACACGCGATTCTCTGAGAGGGTAGCTAGCCTTCGCGGGAATCGTGTCTATACAATGCACAAGGAACAAGAAAGACTTGCACAAGATATACCAAGGAGAGCGAGGAATAACATCTCATGACGGGATCCAGGGAAATACCAATCCGTGTGAACAATGTGTCAAGAGAACAAGGGTATCTACACTAAATACAAGAAACATAGACGATATCATAAAACAGAAATATTATCAGAGAATGTACTCGCCTGTGATCTGGTGGAATATGTCAACTGGTCCAAGAACAGTGCCTCGAGGACCTATAGGTGGAAATACTGTATCAATATAAGGGTTTGGAAGTAAAATCAAGTCATACTAAGTCAAACTAGGTCAAGACAAGTCAAAACAAATCAAACTAGGTCAATCTAAGTCAATGGTCGACTTATAGTTGACTTTTGGTCAACTGGTCAACTCTGGTCACCCTAGGTCAACTTTAGGTCAAACTTGACTAACGTTGATTAACAGTTGACTTTGGGTCAATTGGTCAACTCCGGTCCAGTTCCAATCAATTTTATGCTACGGTTGACTTACGGTTGACTTTGGTCAAAATAGTCAACTGTGGTCAACCAAGGTCAAAACTAGTCTAACCTAGGTCAAATGTTGACTCTACTTCGACGTTCAGTCAAAGTAGTCAACCATGGTCAAACTGGGTCAAAGCTAGTCTCTATAAACATCTACAAGGTTAACACATTCAATTTCAGTGGTTTAGAAATTACTGAAATCGACGGGTCTCTAAAACAACCCAAAGGAGAAAATATTATAATAATATGATGACACAAAAAGGAAAAAAATCTACAGATATTGTCGGATGATGAAACTAACATCACCAACGTGTCCAGAATGGTCAGAATAGCTAGAATAGCCTGCCTAAAAGTTTAATTTGGAGACAGGGGCAAAAAGGTAATTTCGGGCCAAAATGATGTCCGCCGTTGGACACACTTTGCACCGAAAAAGGTGCCAAAATAAAAGTCACAAAACCTAAAAAATTATATGTCCACGAATCCAGAATGACGATACGAACCCAACGGTATATCCAGAATTGGATTCCGTTGACCCGATCTCAAATTGGTCCGTTTACCAGGACATTGAAATTTCGATTTGCACGAAAAAGCGTGTCGGAGCCAATGTCCTCAAAACTCAGCAAATTATATGTCAACGAGTTCAGAATGACGATACGAACTCAACGGTATATCCGGAATTGGATTCCGATGAGCCGAACTCAAAATGACCCGTTGACCTGGATATTGGTATCCGACTTGCACCGAAATGCGTGCCGGAACCAATGTCCACTAAAACCTAGCAAATTATATGTCAACGAATCCAGAATGAAGATACGAACTCAACGGTATATCCAGAATTGGATTCCGATGAGCCGATCTCAAATTGACCCGTTGACTCAGAAAGTGGGATCCACTATGCACCGAAATACGTGCCAGGGCCCACGTCCTCCAAATCTAACAAATTTTATATGAAAATAGGCCAAAACGACGCCACGAGTCTACTGGTGGTGTCAGAAATTGAATCCGGAGTCCCGGGTTCAAAAATAGAATTTTACAAGTGCAACACTAAGAATTCGAATGGCCAACTTTGGCGTCGAATTCGACCGACCTAACAAGCTCAAACTGAAATAAAATCTAAAGGGGGCAGGCAGAGGATTATACCAGCTGTGCAACGGAACTGGTAGCGCGTAAAACGGAGCTGCGACGACGAAGATACGAACCCGCGAAGTTGGCGTCACGAAACTGTCCAAAAATAGTTCAATTTAAAACGTCAACTTGGTGGCCAGTTTTGATGTAACAAATGACCAAATTAACGGACGAAAATTGACAGGAGTGAAGGTGGATATACCGAGATTGTGACGGAGGAAAGAAATCGTCGATCCAACGGTCGGATTGTCCAGAAAATGCGCGCAAAGTAGCTGCCTCGAAGTACGAATTCTGAAATTTCAAAGTCGCTCGTCACGTCGGGATTTCGACTCCGAAGTCGAAATCGAGTCCTGCGGTCGCCGGGGAGAGCGGGAACACACCAAGGTGGAGCGCTGGAGGGTGCGCCAGCTCGCGCGCGGCCGTGGGGGCTCGTCGACGGCGGCGGTGGCCGGGGCGACGCGCGGCTGGCCGGCAGTGGCTGCTGCGCGCGGGGGGGGGGGGGGGGGGGGGGGGGGGGAGAACGGTGCGGCGGCGCGACGCGGCTGCGCGGCGACGGTGGCGGTGTACGGGTGGTGGAGATGATGATGAAGGTGGTGGTATAGTTGATGGTGGTGGTGTTGATGATGATAATGGTGTTGGTGGTGTTGTTGTGTGTTAAAAAAAATGAAGAAGAAGAAGAACATGAAGAAGGAGAAGAAGAAGAAAATTTTGGAGGGGGGGTGTGCTGCTCTCGGCAGGTAGGAGAGAGAGGGAGAGAAGTGATGGGGTGATGGTGAGAGAGTGGGTGAGGTGTGAGAGAGAGAGTATATAATATATATATGTGTGTGTGTATATATTATATAAAAAGAGAGAGAGAGAGATATTTAAAGAGAGAGAGATGAGAGAGAGAGAGGGGTGTGGTACTGTCGGCTGAAGGGGGAGTTAGGAGAGAGAGAGTGAGGTGAGGATGAGAGAGAGAGATTATATATATATGTATATATATAATATGTATATATATGTGTATATATACACATGGAGAGAGAGAAATAGATATTTTCAAAATAGGAAAAAAATAGGAAAATTATGTGGGATATTTGGGCGTCACGAGAAAACAATATGGAGCTTGGGTTCGGGTTTGGTCGAGCCGGGTCGGGCCAAAATCGGACAGGAGGCAATATTCGAATTAAAATGGGTGTTTATAATCATGGGCAAATAAATAACATACGGGGACTCAAATAAATGGGACACAAGTGTCAGGCGGGTAGTAGGCTTCGTGTGGGCCATGTCCCTATTTGGGGTCGACTAGGTTGGGTCGATGTCGGGTCCCGAAATTAAATTGGAATTTAAATCAGGTTTTACGGTAGATAATTAATTGGCCTAATTTGAATCGAAAGTTGTACGAAGGAAATAGAGCACAAAATGGAGTGTATGAGTGGGACACAAAGGTCATGGGTGAAGAGCGTCTCGAGTAGATCAGGCATGACAAGTTGGTTTCGAGAGAATGACTAGTCTGGTGCTCCTAAATTAAAAGTCACGGCAACGTGCATATGATGATCAAGGAAAAGAGTGGGAATTCAATTAATAATTAAAATGGTCTAATTTGACCCGAACATGCGTGAAGCAAAAAGAGCACAAGGGAACAAGTTCGAGTGGGACACGAAATATCACTGTGAAGATAATCTCGTCTACTGCAAACTCCAAGAAGGAAGTTTCCAGAGACTGGCATCCCTGATGCTCTAGAAGTCCAAGTCACGGTAAAGAGCATTAAATTAAATAATAATCAAATAATAATATTTATTCAAAATGATTGATTTATATAATTTGAAAAAAAATAAGCCATAAAATCAGGGGCTTACAATCCTACCCACCTTATAAAAATTTCGTCCTCGAAATTAAAGGTTGGTAGTGGGGTTAAAATATGATAGAAGGTTTAGGCAATATTTTAGGCACGATCCAAGAATGACGAGTTTCGCACGATCAAGATAATCAATTCAAAATTGTTCAGGCACAATGAGAGATTCTGGCACGATAGAATCATGATGCGAACAAAATCATATGTGCATAATTTTAGAAATAAGTCGAGTCATTGGGGCACGATTTTAGAGACGATTAGGAGAATCGAAGATATAATGAAGTTCAAGTTCGGAGTGATTTGTAGGACTTAGGTTGGTGGAAATCAACCCGAAAGTCGCATAGGCCCGATCAAGATGAAAAGCTAACCATGACCAAAACAAGGTTTGGCATGGTTGAGATAAAATTTCAGACACAAAACAAAAATCTAAGTCAATGTCTTATAGGCCCGATCAAAGATTAAGGAGTATGATTAATAAAATCATGAAATACGATCCAAGTTCGAGCGTGATAAAAATCGGAAATAGTCTAAGTTCACTTGGCACGATTTGAGGGCTAAGATTATCAAAATTATAAAAATCAAAGTTGGATAGTCATGATCTAAAACAGGGCTAAGAGAAGCAAATGGATAGGAAAATTTGAGAATAGCATGATTGAGAGATAGATTTGATAGAAATTAGATTATAGGTTACATAAGCACGATCAAGATCCAAGTTCAGTTATGAAAGACGATAAAATCATGAATTCGAAATCAAAGTCCTAAAAGCACAATTTAGGAAGGAACCCAAGTCACAAGGAATTCGAAGTCATCTAGAGTCTATTCAGCAACCAAGACTCTTTGGCACGATAAACAAGACGACCAAAATTGATTGGTCATGGACAGAAGGGAATCAAAATCTTAACAGTATCGAAATTTAAGAAACAATTAAGATATGAAATTTCAAAATTTTTAGAGTTTTCAAGTGTAGATGACAGATGTAGATACGAGATAGGTGATTTGTGTAATCAAGAAATAGCTAAACAAGGCAAAGGAAATGACGGTAAGATGAGAAAATCATCATGCGATGGAAGAGAAAATAATGATAAACAAGAAATAATGGTAGGAATTATCTTGCTCAACTGGTAAAAGAAGTGAATCAACTTAAGATATGACCTGATAACCATACACGTCTATCCAAAATCATGTTGCCAGAATTCTCGCCACGCCAGTAAGCATAGCGGTAATAAACAATGAAGTCCATAACTATGGTATACACCCTATAATCATGTCATCTAGATTCCTTACCACGCCAACCGGTATGGCTGCAAGAGAATCTAAATGACATAACTAGGATAGTATATCCAAATCAGGCTCCATGTCCTTGTCTCGCTAGCTAATATGACTGCGATGAATTCTAAACTCCATAAATAAAGTAGACACTTGCTGTTCTCATCGTCCTCGTCCAAAATATGTTTATCAGGATATCTTAACTCAATTCTTAAAAGAATTATCCAAAACAAAATCAAAGGTCAACAACGAATATTAAGATTTAAAATTCAACAACAAGTCAAGGGTATGTTAATAGAAACAACGGAAACAACTTCCGAGATAGGGTTCAGAGGAAAATCTCAGAAAAAGTCCCGAGGGTACTACCTAGGTCAAGATAGAAAATGGTGGAATATAATTTAAAACAAACCTCGACCATGATACGAGGTTGGTAAATCATATTCTCTCCCCAACCTAGATGATATATAAGTCCAACTTATGCCTTCCCTCTGGGGTCCACAACTCATCCCAAGAAGGAATAAAGTTTGATACGGACAGATATTTCAGAAATCAGGACGAACGAAAACAAGTGGGAAAAGATTTGAAAGCCTTCGAAATAAGATTCCCAGGGATCATTTTTGGAATCTACCAAGAGTTCCTAATGTGTGACTGAGTACCAAAATCCTAAAATATTCCATTACTCAACCTTAATCCTAGGGCAGGCTCGCAGTAGTACATATAAGCTCAAGTACTACCACGACTTCGCATTAATTGCAAAGACTGACCTGCATGGGCCACCACTAAATAAGTGTCACGACCCGCACCCGGATATACGGGTACGAATACGTGGGCCACGTCCAGCCTACGCCGCGGTATCGACGGTAGAACGCTGTCAAGTATACTATACTAAATACAACTTCTAAGATCCATAACTATGAAATGTACTCATGTCACATCACGAAAACTAAGGAAGATAAGACAAGAAATAATTACAATATCACTAGAACAACTAGAATCTACAATGATCATAAGACAGGAAAATAAAGAAGGAACAACAAGACTAACTAAAGATAACTACCAGGCAACTCATATAGAAGAATAGTGAGATCCACCTCAGCTAGCAACATCATGAAGTCCAATACTGAGGGCACAACTACTCCTAAAATTTTGTCAACATATCCAGTCAGGATGGAACGAGCACAAATCTCAAATAACAGTTCTAATTAGACGAGATTGAAAATGTAGCAGTAAATAGAGAGAATATACAAGAAATCATGAAATATACATGTGAGTATCATGGCAAGGTAAGCTGTAATTCTAGAGCTAGAACAAGGCAAGTAAAACTGATCATGGCATGTACAAGAATCAAGAATCATCTGTCTAAGTGTGTGAGTACTAGTTTCAACATGTGGCCGGCTTGGGTCTGCACAAGGTCTACTGATCAGCCAATCCTACGTGGAGTGTAGGATTGGTAGCATTCAAGGTCTACAAGAATAAATAAGGCGGATAATGACCACACATCTACACTAATACTCTCCGTCCCCGACTAGTATAGTGGATCCAACCATGACACATCATGACACGCGATTCTCTGAGAGGGTAGCTAGCCTTCGCGGGAATCGTGTCTATACAATGCACAAGGAACAAGAAAGACTTGCACAAGATATACCAAGGAGAGCGAGGAATAACATCTCATGACGGGATCCAGGGAAATACCAATCCGTGTGAACAATGTGTCAAGAGAACAAGGGTATCTACACTAAATACAAGAAACATAGACGATATCATAAAACAGAAATATTATCAGAGAATGTACTCGCCTGTGATCTGGTGGAATATGTCAACTGGTCCAAGAACAGTGCCTCGAGGACCTATAGGTGGAAATACTGTATCAATATATGGGTTTGGAAGTAAAATCAAGTCATACTAAGTCAAACTAGGTCAAGACAAGTCAAAACAAATCAAACTAGGTCAATCTAAGTCAATGGTCGACTTATAGTTAACTTTTGGTCAACTGGTCAACTCTGGTCACCCTAGGTCAACTTTAGGTCAAACTTGACTAACGTTGACTAACAGTTGACTTTGGGTCAACTGGTCAACTCCGGTCCAGTTCCAATCAATTTTATGCTACGGTTGACTTACGGTTGACTTTGGTCAAAATAGTCAACTGTGGTCAACCAAGGTCAAAACTAGTCTAACCTAGGTCAAATGTTGACTCTACTTCGACGTTCAGTCAAAGTAGTCAACCATGGTCAAACTGGGTCAAAGCTAGTCTCTATAAACATCTACAAGGTTAACACATTCAATTTCAGTGGTTTAGAAATTACTGAAATCGACGGGTCTCTAAAACAACCCAAAGGAGAAAATATTATAATAATAGGATGACACAAAATGGGAAGAAATCTACAGATGTTGTCGGATGATGAAACTAACATCACCAACGTGTCCAGAATGGTCAAAATAGCTAGAATAGCCTGCCTAAAAGTCTAATTTGGACACAGGGGCAAAAAAGTAATTTCGGGCCAAAATGATGTCCGCCGTTGGACACACTTTGCACCGAAAAACGTGCCAAAATAAAAGTGCACAAAATCTAAAAAATTATATGTCCACGAATCCAGAATGACGATACGAACCCAACGGTATATCCAGAATTGGATTCCGTTGACCCGATCTCAAATTGGTCCGTTTACCAGGACATTGAAATTTCGATTTGCACGGAAAAGCGTGTCGGAGCCAATGTCCTCAAAACTCAGCAAATTATATGTCAACGAGTCCAAAATGACGATACGAACTCAACGGTATATCCGGAATTGGATTCCGATGAGCCGAACTCAAAATGATCCGTTGACCTGGATATTGATATCCGACTTGCACCGAAATGCGTGCCGGAACCAATGTCCACTAAAACCTAGCAAATTATATGTCAACAAATTCAGAATGAAGATACGAACTCAACGGTATATCCAGAATTGGATTCCGATGAGCCGATCTCAAATTGACCCGTTGACTCAGAAAGTGGGACCCACTTTGTACCGAAATACGTGCCAGGGCCCACGTCCTCCAAATCTAACAAATTTTACATGAAAATAGGCCAGAACGACGCCACGAGTCTACTGGTGGTGTCAGAAATTGAATCCGGAGTCCCGGGTTCAAAAATGGAATTTTACAAGTGCAACACTAAGAATTCGAATGGCCAACTTTGGCGTCGAATTCGACCGACCTAACAAGCTCAAACTGAAATAAAATCTAAAGGGGGCAGGAAGAGGGTTATACCAGCTGTGCACCGGAACTGGTAGCGCACAAAACGGAGCTTCGACGACGAAGATACGAACCCGCGAAGTTGGCGTCACGAAATTGTCCAAAAACAGTTCAATTTAAAACGTCAACTTGGTGGCCAGTTTTGATGTATCAAATGACGAAATTAACGGACGAAAATTGACATGAGTGAAGGTGGATATACCGAGATTGTGACGGAGGAAAGAAATCATCAATCCAACGGTCAGATTGTCCAGAAAACGTGCACAAAGTCGCTGCCTCGAAGCACGAATTCTAAAATTTCAAAGTCGCTCGTCACGTCGGGATTTCGACTCCGAAGTCGAAATCGAGTCCTGCGGTCGCCGGGGAGAGCGGGAACACACCAAGGTGGAGCGCTGGAGGGTGCGCCAGCTCGCGCGCGGTCGTGGGGGCTCGTCGACGGCGGCGGTGGCCGGGGCGACGCGCGGCTGGCCGGCAGTGGCTGCTGCCGCGCGCGCCACTGCTACTGCTACTGCTGCTGCGCGCATGCTGCTGCGCGCGCGGGGGAGGGGGGGGGGGGAGAACGGCGCGGCGGCGCGACGCGGCTGCGCGGCGGCGGTGACGGTGTACGGGTGGTGGAGATGATGATGAAGGTGGTGGTATAGTTGATGGTGGTGGTGTTGATGATGATAATGGTGTTGGTGGTGTTGTTGTGTGTTAAAAAAAATGAAGAAGAAGAAGAACATGAAGAAGGAGAAGAAGAAGAAAATTTTGGAGGGGGGGTGTGCTGCTCTCGGCAGGTAGGGGAGAGAGGGAGAGAAGTGATGGGGTGATGGTGAGAGAGTGGGTGAGGTGTGAGAGAGAGAGAGTATATAATATATATATGTGTGTGTGTATATATTATATAAAAAGAGAGAGAGAGATATTTAAAGAGAGAGAGATGAGAGAAAGAGAGGGGTGTGGTACTGTCGGCTGAAGGGGGAGTTAGGAGAGAGAGAGAGAGTGAGGTGAGGATGAGAGAGAGAGATTATATATATATGTATATATATATAATATGTATATATATGTGTATATATACACATGGAGAGAGAGAAATAGATATTTTCAAAATAGGAAAAAAATAGGAAAATTATGTGGGATATTTGGGAGTCACGAGAAAATAATATGGAGCTTGGGTTCGGGTTCGGTTGAGCCGGGTCGGGCCAAAATCGGACAGGGGGCAATATTCGAATTAAAATGGGTGTTTATAATCATGGGCAAATAAATAACATGCGGAGACTCAAATAAATGGGACACAAGTGTCAGGCGGGTAGTAGGCTTCGTGTGGGCCATGTCCCTATTTGGGGTCGACTAGGTTGGGTCGATGTCGGGTCCCGAAATTAAATTGGAATTTAAATCAGGTTTTACAGTAGATAATTAATTGGCCTAATTTGAATCGAAAGTTGTGCGAAGGAAATAGAGCACAAAATGGAGTGTATGAGTGGGACACAAAGGTCATGGGTGAAGAGCATCTCGAGTAGATCAGGCATGACAAGTTGGTTTCGAGAGAATGACTAGTCTGGTGCTCCTAAATTAAAAGTCACGGCAATGTGCATATGATGATCAAGGAAAAGAGTAGAAATTCAATTAATAATTAAAATGGTCTAATTTGACCTGAACTTGCGCGAAGCAAAAAGAGCACAAGGGAACAAGTTCGAGTGGGACACGAAATATCACTGTGAAGATAATCTCGTCTACTGCAAACTCCAAGAAGGAAGTTTCCAGAGACTGGCATCCCTGATGCTCTAGAAGTCCAAGTCACGGTAAAGAGCATTAAATTAAATAATAATCAAATAATAATATTTATTCAAAATGATTGATTTATATAATTTGAAAAAAAATAAGCCCTAAAATCAGGGGCTTACAATCCTACCCACCTTATAAAAATTTCGTCCTCGAAATTAAAGGTTGGTAGTGGGGTTAAAATATGATAGAAGGTTTAGGCAATATTTTAGGCACGATCCAAGAATGACGAGTTTCGCACGATTAAGATAATCAATTCAAAATTGTTCAGGCACAATGAGAGATTCTGGCACGATAAAATCATGATGCGAACAAAATCATATGTGCATGATTTTAGAAATAAGTCGAGTCATTGGGGCACGATTTTAGAGACGATTAGGAGAATCGAAGATATAATGAAGTTCAAGTTCGGGGTGATTTGTAGGACTTAGGTTGGTGGAAATCAACCCGAAAGTCGCATAGGCCCGATCAAGATGAAAAGCTAACCATGACCAAAACAAGGTTTGGCATGGTTGAGATAAAATTTCAGACACAAAACAAAAATCTAAGTCAATGTCTTATAGGCCCGATCAAAGATTAAGGAGTATGATTAATAAAATCATGAAATACGATCCAAGTTCGAGCGTGATAAAAATCGGAAATAGTCTAAGTTCACTTGGCACGATTTGAGGGCTAAGATTATCAAAATTATGAAAATCAAAGTTGGATAGTCATGATCTAAAACAGGGCTAAGAGAAGCAAATGGATAGGAAAATTTGAGAATAGCACGATTGAGAGATAGATTTGATAGAAATTAGATTATAGGTTACATAAGCACGATCAAGATCCAAGTTCAGTTATGAAAGACGATCATGAATTCGAAATCAAAGTCCTAAAAGCACAATTTAGGAAGGAACCCAAGTCACAAGGAATTCGAAGTCATCTAGAGTCTATTCAGCAACCAAGACTCTTTGGCACGATAAACAAGACGACCAAAATTGATTGGTCATGGACAGAAGGGAATCAAAATCTTAACAGTATCGAAATTTAAGAAACAATTAAGATATGAAATTTCAAAATTTTTAGAGTTTTCAAGTGTAGATGACAGATGTAGATACGAGATAGGTGATTTGTGTAATCAAGAAATAGCTAAACAAGGCAAAGGAAATGACGGTAAGATAAGAAAATCATCATGCGATGGAAGAGAAAATAATGATAAACAAGAAATAATGGTAGGAATTATCTTGCTCAACTGGTAAAAGAAGTAAATCAACTTAAGATATGACCTGATAACCATACACGTCTATCCAAAATCATGTTGCCAGAATTCTTGCCACGCCAGTAAGCATAGCGGTAATAAACAATGAAGTCCATAACTATGGTATACACCCTATAATCATGTCATGTAGATTCCTTACCACGCCAACCGGTATGGCTGCAAGAGAATCTAAATGACATAACTAGGATAGTATATCCAAATCAGGCTCCATGTCCTTGTCTCGCTAGCTAATATGACTGCGATGAATTCTAAACTCCATAAATAAAGTAGACACTTACTGTTCTCATCGTCCTCGTCCAAAATATGTTTCTCAGGATATCTTAACTTAATTCTTAAAAGAATTATCCAAAACAAAATCAAAGGTCAACAACGAATATTAAGATTTAAAATTCAACAACAAGTCAAGGGTATGTTAATAGAAACAACGGAAACAACTTCCGAGATAGGGTTCAGAGGAAAATCTCAGGAAAAGTCCCGAGGGTACTACCTAGGTCAAGATAGAAAATGGTGGAATATAATTTAAAACAAACCTCGACCATGATACGAGGTTGGTAAATCATATTCTCTCCCCAACCTAGATAATATATAAGTCCAACTTATGCCTTCCCTCTGGGGTCCACAACTCATCCCAAGAAGGAATAAAGTTTGATACGGACAGATATTTCAGAAATCAGGACGAACGAAAACAAGTGGGAAAAGATTTGAAAGCCTTCGAAATAAGATTCCCAGGGATCATTTCTGGAATCTACCAAGAGTTCCTAATGTGTGACTGAGTACCAAAATCCTAAAATATTCTATTACTCAACCTTAATCCTAGGGCAGGCTCGCAGTAGTACATATAAGCTCATGTACTACCACGACTTCGCATTAATTGCAAAGACTGACCTGCATGGGCCACCACTAAACAAGTGTCACGACCCGCACCCTGATATACGGGTACGAATACGTGGGCCACGTCCAGCCTACGCCGCGGTATCGGCGGTAGAACGCTGTCAAGTATACTATACTAACTACAACTTCTAAGATCCATAACTATGAAATGTACTCATGTCACATCACGAAAACTAAGGAAGATAAGACAAGAAATAATTACAATATCACTAGAACAACTAGAATCTACAATGATCATAAGACAGGAAAATAAAGAAGGAACAACAAGACTAACTAAAGATAACTACCAGGCAATCACATAGAAGAATAGTGAGATCCACCTCAGCTAGCAACATCATGAAGTCCAATACTGAGGGTACAACTACTCCTAAAATTTTGTCAACATATCCAGTCAGGATGGAACGAGCACAAATCTCAAATAACAGTTCTAATTAGACGATATTGAAAATGTAGCAGTAAATAGAGAGAATATACAAGAAATCATGAAATGTACATGTGAGTATCATGGCAAGGTAAGCTGTAATTCTAGAGCTAGAACAAGGCAAGTAAAACTGATCATGGCATGTACAAGAATCAAGAATCATCTGTCTAAGTGTGTGAGTACTAGTTTCAATATGTGGCCGGCTTGGGTCTGTACAAGGTCTACTGATCAGCCAATCCTACGTGGAGTGTAGGATTGGTAGCATTCAAGGTCTACAAGAATAAATAAGGCGGATAATGACCACACATCTACACTAATACTCCCCGTCCCCGACTAGTATAGTGGATCCAACCATGATACATCATGACACGCAATTCTTTGAGAGGGTAGCTAGCCTTCGCAGGAATCGTGTCTATACAATGCACAAGGAACAAGAAAGACTTGCACAAGATATACCAAGGAGAGCGAGGAATAACATCTCATGACGGGATCCAGGGAAATACCAATCCGTGTGAACAATGTGTCAAGAGAACAAGGGTATCTACACTAAATACAAGAAACATAGACGATATCATAAATTAAAAATATTATCAGAGAATGTACTCGCCTGTGATCTGGTGGAATATGTCAACTGGTCCAAGAACACTGCCTCGAGGACCTATAGGTGGAAATACTGTATCAATATAAGGGTTTGAAAGTAAAATCAAGTTATACTAAGTCAAACTAGGTCAAGACAAGTCAAAGCAAATCAAACTAGGTCAATCTAAGTCAATGGTCGACTTATAGTTGACTTTTGGTCAACTGGTCAACTCTGGTCACCCCTAGGTCAACTTTAGGTCAAACTTGACTAACGTTGACTAACAGTTGACTTTGGGTCAACTGGTCAACTCCGGTCCAGTTCCAATCAATTTTATGCTACGGTTGACTTACGGTTGACTTTGGTCAAAATAGTCAACTGTGGTCAACCAAGGTCAAAACTAGTCTAACCTAGGTCAAATGTTGACTCTACTTCGACGTTCAGTCAAAGTAGTCAACCATGGTCAAACTGGGTCAAAGCTAGTCTCTATAAACATCTACAAGGTTAACACATTCAATTTCAGTGGTTTAGAAATTACTGAAATCGACGGGTCTCTAAAACAACCCAAAGGAGAAAATATTATAATAATAGGATGACACAAAAAAGGGAAGAAATCTACAGATGTTGTCGGATGATGAAACTAACATCACCAACGTGTCCAGAATGGTCAAAATAGCTAGAATAGCCTGCCCAAAAGTCCAATTTGGACACAGGGGCAAAAAGGTAATTTCGGGCCAAAATGATGTCCGCCGTTGGACACACTTTGCACCGAAAAATGTGCCAAAATAAAAGTGCACAAAACCTAAAAAATTATATGTCCACGAATCCAGAATGACGATACGAACCCAACGGTATATCCAGAATTGGATTCCGTTGACCCGATCTCAAATTGGTTCGTTGACCAGGACATTGAAATTCTGATTTGCACGAAAAAGCGTGTCGGAGCCAATGTCCTCAAAACTCAACAAATTATATGTTAATGAGTCCAGAATGACGATACGAACTCAACGGTATATCCGGAATTGGATTCCGATGAGCCGAACTCAAAATGACCCGTTGACCCGGATATTGGTATCCGACCTGCACCGAAATGCGTGTCGGAACCAATGTCCACTAAAACCTAGCAAATTATATGTCAACGAGTCCAGAATGAAGATACGAACTCAACGGTATATCCAGAATTGGATTCCGATGAGCCGATCTCAAATTGACCCGTTGACTCAGAAAGTGGGACCCACTTTGCACCGAAATACGTGTCAGGGCTCACGTCCTCCAAATCTAACAAATTTTATATGAAAATAGGCCAGAACGACGCCACGAGTCTACTGGTGGTGTCAGAAATTGAATCCAGAGTCCCGGGTTCAAAAATAGAATTTTACAAGTGCAACACTAAGAATTCGAATGGCTAACTTTGGCGTCGAATTCGACCGACCTAACAAGCTCAAACTGAAATGAAATCTAAAGGAAGAAGGAAGAGGGTTATACCAGCTGTGCACCGGAACTGGTAGCGCGCAAAACGGAGCTGCGACGACGAAGATACGGACCCGCGAAGTTGGCGTAACGAAACTGTCCAAAAATAGTTCAATTTAAAACGTCAACTTGGTGGCCAGTTTTGATGTATCAAATGACGAAATTAACGGACGAAAATTGACAGGAGTGAAGGTGGATATACCGAGATTGTGATGGAGGAAAGAAATCGTCGATCCAACAGTCGGATTGTCCAGAAAACGCGCGCGAAGTCGCTGCCTCGAAGCACGAATTCTAAAATTTCAAAGTCGCTCGTCACGTCGGGATTTCGACTCCGAAGTCGAAATCGAGTCCTACGGTCGCCGGGGAGAGCGGGAACACACCAAGGTGGAGCGCTGGAGGGTGCGCCAGCTCGCGCGCGGCCGTGGGGGCTCGCCGGCGACGGCGGTGGCCGGGGCGACGCACGGTCGGCCGGCAGTGGCTGCTGCCGCGCGCGCCACTGCTACTGCTGCTGCACGCATGCTGCTGCGCGCGGGGGGAGGGGGGCACGGCGCGGCGGCGACGGCGGTGTACGGGTGGTGGAGATGATGATGAAGGTGGTGGTATAGTTGATGGTGGTGGTGTTGATGATGATAATGGTGTTGGTGGTGTTGTTGTGTGTTAAAAAAATGAAGAAGAAGAAGAACATGAAGAAGGAGAAGAAGAAAAAAATTTGGAGGGGGGGTGTGCTGCTCTCGGCAGGTAGGGGAGAGAGGGAGAGAAGGTTTGGGGTGATGGTGAGAGAGGGGGTGAGGTGTGTGAGAGAGAGTATATAATATATATGTGTGTGTGTGTATATATTATATAAAAAGAGAGAGAGATATTTAAAGAGAGAGAGAAGAGAGAGAGAGAGAGGGGTGTGGTACTGTCGGCTGAAGGGGGAGTTAGGAGAGAGAGAGTGAGGTGAGGATGAGAGAGAGAGAGATTATATATATATGTATATATATATATAATATGTATATATATGTGTATATATACACATGGAGAGAGAGAAATAGATATTTTCAAAATAGAAAAAAAATAGGAAAATTATGTGGGGTATTTGGGCGTCACGAGAAAATAATATGGAGCTTGGGTTCGGGTTCGGTCGAGCCGGGTCGGGCCAAAATCGGACAGGAGGCGATATTCGAATTAAAATGGGTGTTTATAATCATGGGCAAATAAATAACATGCGGGGACTCAAATAAATGGGACACAAGTGTCAGGCGGGTAGTAGGCTTCGTGTGGGCCATGTCCCTATTTGGGGTCGACTAGGTTGGGTCGATGTCGGGTCCCGAAATTAAATTAGAATTTAAATCAGGTTTTACGGTAGATAATTAATTGGCCTAATTTGAATCGAAAGTTGTGCGAAGGAAATAGAGCACAAAATGGAGTGTATGAGTGGGACATAAAGGTTATGGGTGAAGAGCGTCTCGAGTAGATCAGGCATGACAAGTTGGTTTCGAGAGAATGACTAGTCTGGTGCTCCTAAATTAAAAGTCACGGCAACGTGCATATGATGATCAAGGAAAAGAGTGGGAATTCAATTAATAATTAAAATGGTCTAATTTGACCCAAACTTGTGCGAAGCAAAAAGAGCACAAGGGAACAAGTTTGAGTGGGACACGAAATATTACTGTGAAGATAATCTCGTCTACTACAAACTCCAAGAAGGAAGTTTCCAGAGACTGGCATCCCTGATGCTCTAGAATTCCAAGTCACGGTAAAGAGCATTAAATTAAATAATAATCAAATAATAATATTTATTCAAAATGATTGATTTATATAATTTGAAAAAAATAAGCCCTAAAATCAGGGGCTTACAATCCTACCCACCTTATAAAAATTTCATCCTCGAAATTAAAGGTTGGTAGTGGGGTTAAAATATGATAGAAGGTTTAGGCAATATTTTAGGCACGATCCAAGAATGACGAGTTTCGCACGATCAAGATAATCAATTCAAAATTGTTCAGGCACAATGAGAGATTCTGGCACGATAGAATCATGATGCGAACAAAATCATATGTGCATGATTTTAGAAATAAGTCGAGTCATTGGGGTACGATTTTAGAGACGATTAGGAGAATCGAAGATATAATGAAGTTCAAGTACGGGATGATTTGTAGGACTTAGGTTGGTGAAAATCAACCCGAAAGTCGCATAGGCCCGATCAAGATGAAAAGCTAACCATGACCAAAACAAGGTTTAGCATGGTTGAGATAAAATTTCAGACACAAAACAAAAATCTAAGTCAATGTCTTATAGGCCCGATCAAAGATTAAGGAGTATGATTAATAAAATCATGAAATACGATCCAAGTTCGAACGTGATAAAAATCGAAAATAGTCTAAGTTCACTTGGCACGATTTGAGGGCTAAGATTATCAAGATTATGAAAATCAAAGTTGGATAGTCATGATCTAAAACAGGGCTAAGAGAAGCAAATGGAGAGAAAAATTTGAGAATAGCACGATTGAGAGATAGATTTGATAGAAATTAGATTATAGGTTACATAAGCACGATCAAGATCCAAGTTCAGTTATGAAAGACGATAAAATCATTAATTCGAAATCAAAGTTCTAAAAGCACAATTTAGGAAGGAACCCAAGTCACAAGGAATTCGAAGTCATCTAGAGTCTAGTCAGCAACCAAGACTCTTTGGCACGATAAACAAGACGACCAAAATTGATTGGCAATCCAACATATTTGTTGAAGAACTCATAATATATATATATATATATATATATATATATATATATATATATATATATATATATATATATATATATATTATTGTCAATAAAATATTATTTAATATCAAGAACTTATTTGTTGAAGAAATTATTTATTAAATTGTCAATAAAATATTATTTAATATCAAGAACTCATAATATATATATATAACTACATTTGTGAAAATCGTCTACTAGGTTACTAAATTAAAATACTACTACCCAATGCATGTCTACAAGGATGTCTTGGGATGCACTACATGACTACCTAGGCTTTGGGTTGGATTCGGGTCAAGTCCGGGTTACATTGGTACAGCCAGGTCTCCTAAAAGTTAAATAATCTTAATAATAATTAATCAATTTATTCATACAAGTCAAGTCACGACTTGACTTGGTTTTCTTAGTTAGAACACACCTATGGCTCAGCATTCCCCTACTAGGGGTGAGCATATAACGGTTGAAAACCGAAAACCGAACCGAACCGAACCGAACCGAACCGAAATATGACAAACGGTTCGGTTTTTCGGTTATCGGTTCGGTTTACGGTTTAAAATTTTGAAAATTTGAAATAATGGTTCGGTTTTCGGTTTTTCATCCGAAAAACCGAACCGAACCGAAAACCGATTTAGATTTAGTAATTTATCAAACTACCCACAATATACATATACTAATGTTTATTAATCCCTAACTGAGCACACTCTCTTCTCCTATTCTATGTCGGTGCTTCTTTGAGCACTCTCTCTATCTACCCTCAATCTATATATACTAATATCTTTCACTCTATGTAATATAACAATTCATAAATACAATTATGTCATATATTTTTTTAATTTTTTTTATTTAAATAGGCTCATTTTGCTAAAAACTTGAAGGCCATGCACATTGGTCCATGAAACCGAACCGACCGAAAACTGAACCGACCGAAAACCGAACCGAATTAATTCGGTTCAGTTTTGTTCGGTTTTCATAAAAACGGTTCGGTTTTCGGTTTTGAGAAATACGGTTTACGGTTATTTCGGTTTTCACATATTCGGTTCAGTTTGAACCGAACTGAACCGATGCTCACCCCTATCCCCTACTATGGCTAAACACTAGTCAAAGCACGTCACTGCACTATCCGTGCCATGATTCCTAGTCGTCTTGTACTTCAAAACTCAACCATGGCTAAAGTCATCTACCGTAATAATTAATTAAAATAATTATTTATAAAATTCTAAGAATAACCATTTAAATCAAATAAATAATAAAAAAATATTTTAAAATTTTCCGGAAAGGGGAGCTACAACTCAAAAGGCTAAGAAGTGATCGAGGTGGAGAGTATCGGTCTCATGAATTCACATCGTTCTGCAAAGAACATGGAATCATCAATGAGACTACTGCTCCGTATTCTCCTCAATCTAACGGAGTAGCAGAAAGAAAGATCAGAATGTTAACAGAAATGTTGAACTCGATGTTGTTAACTGCGGGCCTTCCGAAATGCTACCGGGGAGAAGCTGTATTGACGGCCACTTTTATTCTGAATAGAGTGCCATATGCAACTTCAGATATAACTTCTCATGAACTCTAGTTCAAAGTTAGACCTAACTTGAATGTCATTCGAGTGTGGGGGTGTCTAGCTTATGTCAAGCTCCCAGATTTGAAGATTCAGAAGCTGGGTACAAGGACTACGAAGATGATCTTCTTGGGGTATGCCGAGAAGAGTGATGCTCGAAGATTCCTTGATATTGAATCAAATCTTATCATCGAATCTCGCGATTCAGAATACTTTGAAGATAAGTTTGCAAGACACAAGAACATTGTTCTTACGAACATTTCGAAGAATGATGAAGGTGCAAAGGAGACTGAGATCTCCAATGAACCGGTAGTCCAAGATAAAGTTGTTGGTGAGGAGACAATAATTGAACCAGAACTCGCTGAGCCATCGACGAAGCGAGCGAGAAGACCAAAGAATTTCGGGGATGACTTCGTCACCTATCATGTGGAAGCAGAACCGCTTACATATGATGAGGCGATGAAGACCAGAGATGGTATCTTCTGGAAGGAGACGATAGATAATAAAATTGACTCAATCACTTCTAACAACACTTGGGTGTTGGTTGATTTACCTGAAGGAGAAAAACCAATTGGATGTAAGTGGATTTTCAAGAAGAAGATGAAAGCTGATGGAACTATTGACAAGTTTAAGGCCAGGCTAGTAGCAAAGGGGTTTCTCAGAAGCAGGGGATCGACTATTTTGACACCTATGCTCCAGTAGCTCGGATGACAACCATCAGATTGTTAATTGCACTTGCAGCAATACACAAGCTAGTGATACATCAGATGGATGTGAAAACGATATTCCTAAATGGCGAACTGACCGAAGATATTTACATGCAACAGACAGAGGAATTTGTCGTCAAGGGTCTTGAAGGCAAAGTTTGCAAGTTGGTAAAATCCTTGTACGGTCTTAAATATGCTCCCAAGATGTGGCATGAGAAATTTGACAAGGTTATAAGGTCAAATGGCTACATGGTTAGCGAGACGGACAAGTGTGTTTACATGAAGTTTGCTGATGGAAGAGGTGTGATCGTTTGTCTGTACGTAGACGACATGCTGATCCTAGGTACGGATATAAGCTGTGTCACAGAGAAAGAAGTTCATCTCGAGCAAGTTCAGAATAAAGGACTTGGGGGAAGCTGATGTGATCTTAGGGATCAAGATCATCCGGACAGACACTGGACTAGCGCTGTCACAGTCTTAATATGTTGAGAAGATGATCACTCATTACGGGTATCAGGATCTTCCAGGGATCGATACGCCGTGCAGGTGTGATATGAAGCTGAAGCGTAATTCAGGGAAAAGTGTTAGACAGCTGGAATGTAATGCCTGTGATTCGTATTATGTATTCTGGTATATGTGTACGTATCTTGACTCGTATTTCATGTCTCTTGGCTGGGTTCGGTTAGGTTCGGCTTGATTTGGTTCGGTTTGGGTTGGAGTGCAAACTCCCACCTACCACTTCCCCCTTCCTTTATTAGCCGCCCACTTTTCTCTCTCTCCTTATTACTTTTCCTTCCCCACCATTACTCTTCTTCACCTACCAGGAAGAGAGCTAGGCAAGTGTAACTTGCTTCACGAAGGAACTCCCATTTTGTTGCTCCATTCTCTTCTCTTCAAGATCCTAAGCCTCTTTTGTACTTAGTGTTTCCAAATTCTACGGCTCATTATACGTAGATCTAAGTTTCTAGTATTTTCGATCTCCTTGGTTTTGATCTACTAAAATAGCTTGTTTTTGAAAACTAAGAGTTCCATGTAGTAGGCCTCATGATTTTACACAAGATTGGTTTTGGGATGGCCGGATTTTACCAAGTCATGGTCGAGATTGAGTTCCTAAGCTTTTACGCATGGTTGTATTGACCATGTGGAGAAGATATAGTTTTACGCGCACGCATTGCGTGCCAGCGTAGTATTCAGCTTTTACGCTCACGTCTTAACGTGTTAGCGTAGTTCCCTTTTACGCACACGCATCGCGTGCCAGCGTACTTCGTTTTACGCTGAGCTGTTCAATTTTACGCTCAGGACTCTCCCGCTCGCGTAAAATCAAGCTCGCGTAAAATCCTTAGCTCGAGCAGACCTTCACGAGCGTAAAGTTGCCCGAGTTTTCCTCGCGTAAAGTTTTACTCGCGTAAAATCTGCTCGAGGGTTCGCGCGTGTAAAATTTTACGCGCGTACAATCTTGCTAGCATAAAGCCTGGCTAGCGTAAATCCCAGCCGTATGCTCCCTTGCTCGCGTAGAGCTTGCTAGCGTAAAGCTCACGCGTAAAGTTTCACTAGCGTAATCGGTGGTACGGGCGTAGAAACTTGAGTTCATATGGCGTACACCTTTACCATATATATATATATTTTACGCCCATTTTATATCCTTACGCCTTTTGTCATGAACTTGAAAATCATGAATTTATTTAATATGTTTGGAAATGATAATTGAACATGACATAGTATGACAAGTATACCCGACATGATCATCTCGAATTGCTGTTACGACGGCTAACATGACATGACACGACCTGACAAGAATGATTGACCTGGACACCGTGGACGATTGTGTTTGTACATATAAACCAGTACTGTCTTGCATCATGTCTAAGATGGGGACCCCTGAATACCACGGTCAGGGGCACCTACTGAAATTGACTAAGGCTAATTAACTAGAATAATTCAGTAGACATGAAGAGATTCCCCGCTACAGGCAATCCCGTTATCTGGGCGTATTCAGTGGACTTGTAGCCTACCGACGAGTAGGGCACATTTCCAGCACACAGTCATGTGGTGCACCATTAATAAACGGACATTCGACATGGATAACCGGATGATCTGCAGGGCTTGTGGCTGTTGGGATAATCTCATTGCATCTTGCTAGTCACTACGACTGTGATAACCCTAGTTAGTTAATGTATCAAGCCATACTCATTGCTTGGCCGTGATTGATTGGATGGAGTCTAGTCCTGTCTAGTTGTCATGATCCTGTACAAGATTGTATCATGACCTGATTTCTTGTATCGATAAATGTTGAGGTACCAAGTTCTGTTCAGATGAAGGGTTACAACCCCGGTCCTTATTTGGTTTAAGGGTTGTAACTTGGCTATCTGAATAGTTCTATGGTTATCTTGTCATATATCGTCCTAATTATGTGTGCTTATCTTAACAATAAGGATCAGGGGTCCAGTTCTGTTCAGGCGAAGGGTTACAACCCGGGTCCTTGTTTGGTTTAAGGGTTATAACCTGGCTTCCGGAGCAGTTCTGTGTCCTCTCTTCGTTTATTGTCTTATTGCTCTCCAAGCCATGTTCGTCTTGTTTTGCCTTACTCCAATAACATGATTATGTATACCAGCCTTCACAATAAAGATCAGGGGCAAGGTTCTGTTCAGGCGAATGGTTACAACTCCGGTCCTTGTTTGGTTTAAGAGTTGTAACCTGGCTTCCGGAGCAGTTCCTTATCCTCTCTTCGTTTATTGTTTTATTTTACCCTATGCCAAGACTAATCATGTTTTACTTACCAGTAGTATTTGAGACGGGTTTCTATTCAGGTGAAGGGCTGCAACCCCAGTCCTTGTTTGGTTTAAGGGTTGTGACATGGCTACTTGAATGGTTTCTTCGTACTCAGTCTACTGTTGTTATCTCTATTATTATCAGTTCTTTATTTATATTTATCTTTAATACTCTATTGTGATATGCTGGTTTTAGTTCCTAAGTGAAGCCTCCTTTGTGGCACTTGCTCTTTCTGGGGTCTGATCCAGCTGGTTTTGTGTGGCCAGATATCGGAGCAGCTTCAGAGGTTCTACCTACCTTCCAGCCATATGGTGGCCACCAGGCGTAATCCTAGAAACGAGTAGGTTTCTTTTGTTCTCCCACTTCATTGTAAATTATTCTTTTGAGGCGTTTAGCCGACAAGCACGTGTTAGCTCGGTTGCACCTTTATTTACTGTCTGCCTACGGTCTATAACATGATTGACGGATCCTAGGGTTGATCATGTATGACTAAACTCTTGCTAGTCCTGACATTTTGTAATGACTAGCTTCATGATCAGCTGAATATGTAATGTTTGGGACGCCTTACTATTGTATATTTGGTGATCTTACATCTTGTAACACTTACTACTTGCTTGTGATTGAGACACTAGGCTTGTTCATGACCATAGGAGACTGATGGATTATAGTTAAACTCTCATGTATCTAGACAGCCGTGACCGTATATCGAGGTGGGTTGCACTTCAATATACGTAGCTGGCTATGTACGCCCCCGCTCTCCAGTATTCTGGTTCTGGGGCGTGACATGGAGTATGCAAGTGTAATCGGGAGTTTGATATATGCTACTACTGCCACAAGGCCTGACATAGCTTTCACCGTAGGAATGCTGAGTCGTTTCACGAACAACCCAGGCATTGAGCACTGGAAAGCTGTGAAATGGGTTATGAGATATCTCAAGAAGACTCAGACATATGCACTACACTATAGCAGAGATCCGTCGATAATGGAAGACTTCAGTGATGCCAGCTGGTGCTCAGAAGTGGATAGCGAGAGGTCCATATGTGGATACATTTTCACAATGGGTGGAGCTGCTATATCGTGGAAATTGAAGAAGCAGACTATGCTCTCGCGGTCATCTATGGAATCTGAGTTATTTGTATTTGATACCGCAGCGGAGGAAGCAGAATGGCATCGGGAGCTCATTTATGATCTTCCAGTGGATGAGACGCAAATACCGACGATACCGATATACTGTGACAACCAGGCGACTGCGGTGGTGGCATCAAATGACCTCTTCAACGAAAAGAAGAGGACTGTGCGATTGAAGCACAGGGCAGTACACGATCTCATCAAAAGGGGTGTTATTGCAGTGATTGATGTTCGGAGTTAGGAGAACCTGGCGGATCTGTTCACCAAGGGCCTCATGTAACACCCCTGAAGTTTTTTGAATTATTTTTATTATTTATTTGACTTAATTTGGATTTTATGGATTTTTATGAATATTTTTAATTATTTAGTTATAATTATAGATGACCTTAGCCATGGTTAAGTTTTGGAGTACAAGATGACTAGGAATTGTGGCACGGAGAGTATACTCAAGTGCTTTGACTAGTGTATTACCCATGGTAGGGAAGGCCGAGCCATAGATGTGTTCTAACTAGGAAAACCAGGCCAAGTTGCGACTTAACCCCCACCGATGATTTATTTATTTAAATTATTAGATTATTGACTTTTTAGGAGACCCGGTTATACCAATATAGCCCCGAATTGACCCGAACAAATCCAAATCTAAATAGATATGTAGTACTCTCCAATACCTTCATGTTGATATATATATTTTGTATATATATTTTATTAATATTAATATGTTTTAAGTTTGTAATAAAGACTTATGTTCTTGCAAACAAAATAGCGACTCTGCTGGGGACGACTTTCTTCTCCGACGAGAAAGTGACAACTCAATGTGATACTGCGTTAATCGGCAAGACGAAGAAGACCCTGGTCGTTCAAGTCGACCAGACAGCCTACAAGACCATGATCAATGCTGGGGGTGCCAAGCGCGCTGTTGCCGTTGTTAAGAGCAAGACGCGCTCTGTTTGGACTCCTAAGTCCTCGATGGCATAATCCCCTGCCTCTGTGCAACTTGCGCCCATCACTGCCTTGGTACAATCTAAGGAAAACAGTCTTTTGGCTAATCCTTCCACTTCTCCGATTCTGAAATCGAAGGAGACTTCGTCTCGACACACACTACTAGAATAAGTCGTTTTAGCGACGCATAAAGACGTCGCTAAAACGACAAATTTCGTCGCTAAAGATATTTAGCGACGGAATTAACGACGTTTCGTGATAGTCGCTGAAATGTAAGTCGCTAATCTTCTAAACGTCGCCAAACGTCGCAATTATCGACGTTTGCCGACGTATATATACGTCGGTATATTACCGACGTCTACCGTCGTGACGTCGGTAGATTAGCGACGTATTAATGCGTATCGCTATGCGTCGGTAAATTACCGATGTATTACCGACGAATCGTCGGTGGTTTAGTGACATGTTCAAAGTCGCTAAACGTCGGTAAATCCTGGGAATTCCTGGGAATATTACCGACGTTTACCGACGTTTGCCGACGTTTTTCGACATATTATGACGTCGCTAAAACGTCGGTAAACTGATAATATCGCATATTTACCGACGTTTACCGACGTAAATGTACGTCGGTGTACGTCGGTAAACGTCGCTAATTCTGAAAAAAAATTAAAAAAAAATACAGAATGTCCATTTCTCCCTGCAGTTTAAAAAGATAACCATTTCTCACTGTAGAATAGGATCCAAACAATCACAGAATGTCCATTTCTCACTGTACACAACTAACCAAGTTTGTACACTTGACGTCGATAATTGCGAATAACCAAATATCCAAATAACCAAGTTTACAACAATCACACAACAACTAACCAAATAATAACCAAATATCCAAATAACCAAATATCCAAATAACCAAGTATCCAAATAACCAAATATCCAAATAACCAAGTATCCAAACAACCAAGTATCCAAATCTACACAACCAACAAATTAAAAAAGTCACAAACAAAGAATGAAACAAACACAGAAACAGTCCTAACTAGGACTACTAAGAATCTGGTGCAGAAGGGGCACCGCCGCGACGAAGGGATAAGAACAACTCATACTCCTCACGTGAAATCGATACCGATGGAGGCAGTGACGTCGGTGGAGTCGGTGTCGAAGAAGATGGCGGTGGAGGCGGCGGAGTCGACGACGATGAAGGCGCACCCGGAAGACCAGCACGCTCCAACGCTGTATGTCGCTGGTGGTATGAATCCATGATAGATAACATTCTATCACTGCTCTCGACCATCGACTCCTGCGCCAATCTCATCCTCTCGGCCATGGTCACCTGTCCTGTCTGCAGCTCCGTGACCGTGCGCTCTAACCCTCCAACAGTGCGCTCTGTCCTCTCAGTCGTCTCCCTGAGGTCCATAATGCCGCGGTAGAGCGCATCCAATCGTGCTAGTAGCGCAGGATCGTCGTGCTGAGACTGCTCCTCGATCCGTCGTAGCAGGTCGTCACGGAGAGACTCCATCATCTGGTGGACTCGGGCAGACTCCTGGGACGGCTGTGGACCATGCACACTAGCAGGAGATGTCCTAGAGGACTGGGTCGCAACTAGGGCGCCAAAGGATCCCGTACCGTAGTACGTACCCCTACGGAGTCCACCAGCGACGGCCATCCACAGCTCGTCCGCCGACGGAGCCTGAGTGGGCTGCGAGGAAGTACCGGCCATCCTCTTAGACCGGTAGAAGTCTTTAGGCAACTTCGCACCCTCAGGCAATATTTCTATAAGCAACTCCATAAGGCGGTTGTAGCAATCTTGCGACATGTTAAAATCGGACTTGATGCTCAACAATCTTGTAACCACCTCCAACGGTGAATGATCCTCACAACCAGGATATAATGGAGTCCTTGCATTCTCCAGCAACTCCATGAACTGTGCAGCATCGGGGTTCGGTGCCTCCTCAGGTGCATCATGATAATTCGGATCGAAACTAGGCCCGGCCGCGTCGAAACCATGTTCACCAACCCATCGTCGTAAGGAGCATTGTTGTGGACATCCACATAAGGCTCGTACTCCGATGCTAAAGATACAAGTTCTCCGTGCTCGCTCCACTGATAGTAATTCGGCGTAAAATCCTTCGAGTATAAATGATACGTGACATCCACTTCTGGATGATATTTCAAGTTGCGACATCTCACACACGGACACTTAATTTTGGTTCCGTCCATGTACTGAGGGAACGCCTTGGCAAACTGCAGGAACTGGTGTACACCCTCTATGAATTCATCCTGCACACCGCACATGTCATCAGGATGACGGTTGTACATCCAAGTACGATTCCGCAGATAGTAATTCAGCTCCATAATTCTGTAAGATAGATACATCAAGGTAGTGAATGATATGCAATTGTCAGTTCATGCGGTCTACACTTTCCGCAATATATGTACACATGACATTTTACGTTAAATGGTTAGAGATTATCTGTCATCTTCTTTTCGCATTACTAACTTTTCTTTCGCGTGTTTGTGCGTGCGGTGGTCAGAGATTATCGCGGCGGTATATCACCCGTGTCTACAATATTTCATATAGGCTGAGTTGTAGAAGTAAAGTTTTAGGATATTAGTCTATATATTATGTATAGTCCAACCGAGCCAACTCTAAGCTAAACTAGTCCAACTTGGTCAAACTAGCCATTTCTAAGTTGTATAAGTCAAGTTTTAGGATATTAGTCTATATATACTATTATAAACTCTCCCTCCTCTCCAAATACCTGGTACTAGTTAACCCTCCCCCTTTCTCCCACTAGACACACACATACGTATACATGATGTATACAACCACACCATAGTTCCCAGGTTCTTTTAACCTAACTTGCCAGTTGGTACTAACCTCAATAGAACAAACACTCTCACAGCTCAAAATACTAACACATGCTCACGCCTTACTCTTGTGACACTCCCTTTCAAACACAAACACACACCTATATGTTCCCTTACACATGTTGCCATGTTACCTATAAAAATAGGAAACCCTTGTTGTCTAAAATAAGACACAATTGTACAAAGAGAACCATACAATAGATAAAGGAAGACTTGTATGGAGGATCGATAGGGTTGAGCAATGTCATTTTATCCTACAAAGAGAACCATACTGTAGAACTCATACTGTAGAACTCACACTTTAACACAATTCTACAAAGAGTTGTCATAGGGTGTTGAGCGATGTTATTTTATTCTTTTCTTCTTCTTCTTCTTGGAATTTTCGAGTATTGGATCTTGAGACATATATAGCTAGAACTTACGAAGAATGGAGTACCATACTTCAACAAATAGATGTTGACTAATTGGTTCATATACTTGTTGTCTAAAATAAGTATAGGAATGTTGCAAGGTGTAACAATGTATCAAACACTATATCGAAATCCAAACCCAATATGCAAATCCAAATTAATACGAAAATACACAAGTGTATGTAGGGGATTAAGTGTACAGAGGTGAAATACATATATATGCATGCTTGGGGGTGTCCACGTGTCCAACAAATGGACACAAAGTGTCCAAAACCTCACGAACATACTGTATCAGTGAACACATGGTCGTAACGTGTCTCCGTGTCCATTTTGGACACGAAAAACACCTCAATTAGGGTTAGGGTTTGTCTTCAGTCTCCTCACGGTGGTGGAAGAGGAGGAGGAGGACAAGTTCGGTGGTGGAGGAGGAGGGGATTAAGTGTACAGAGGTGAAATACATATATATGCATGCTTGCGGGTGTCCACGTGTCCAACAAATGGACACAAAGTGTCCAAAACCTCACGAACATACTGTATCAGTGAACACATGGTCGTAATGTGTCTTTGTGTCCATTTTGGACACGAAAAACACCTCAATTAGGGTTAGGGTTTATCTTCAGTCTCCTTGCGGTGGTGGAGGAGGAGGATCTCGCGGTGGAGGAAGAGAAGGGGCTCGCGGTGGAGGAGAAGGAGGAGAAGGGGCTCGCCGGAGGGAGGAGAAGGAGCTCGCGGTGGAGGAGGAGGATGAGCGGCGCTGGAGGGAAGGGGGTCGGGCTGTCGTTGAGGTCGGGGGAAGAGGGGCGGGAACAAAAAATTTGGGGAGAGGGAGAAATGAAAAGTGGAACCGAGGAAACCCTATTTAGCAGAAATTAGCGACGCCCGAAATACGTCGCAAAGCGTCTGTATTGGTTTAATATTCGGCGACGTTATAACCTTTGCGACGCTAAACGTCGCTGAAATGATAAAACTAGCGACATTTTCCGACAAATCAACGACGTTGGTTTTTATTAGACTATAGGTAGTCGTAATATGTCGCTGTATGTCGCTACCAGCGACGTATTGTGACGCTTAAATTTGGCGTCGCTAAAACCAAAAATATTGGCGACGTTTTAAGTTGGCGTCGCTAATTACGTCGCTGATATGACTTATTTTCGTAGTGACACTGCTGTCCAAAATAAGGGAAAGTGCCCTTTGGCCTTTACTTCCCTGGTGCAACCTGCACCTATTCTTGCTTCTGTACAACTTGCTCCCATCACTGCCTTGACTAACCTAAGGGAAACAGCCTTTTGGCTAACCCCTCTACTTCTCCGACTCTAAAATTGAAGGAGACTTCGTCTCGACACACTGCTGGACAAAACAAAGAAAAGTGCCCTTTGGCCTTTTTCTTCCTGGTACAACCTACGCATGTTCCTGCTCCGATGCAACTTGTGCATGTTCATGCACTGGCGCAACCTATGCCTATTAATGCTCTGGCTCAACCTGTACATACTTCTGCACTAGCGCAACATAAAGAGAAATACTGTTTAGTGGCTCCCTCTTTGCCACCAAACCAGAAGTTTAGTGAGAAATCACTAAATCAAGGAAAACGCTCTTTAGCTTTTCCTCATTCTGCTCGAATCATTGACTGGATGGAAAGTACTGCTAGGAATTCTATTCTCCTTAACTGAGACAACCAAATCTCTGTCAGGAAGATGGATTCTATTCAGAATAAACTTTCCACGCAAAAGGGTATTATGCCTACTCCAAAGAGGTCAGGACAGGATCAACCAACCCTATGTATCTCAAGATCCCGACAAGGCAAACTGCTAGTATCTCAAGTAGATGCACAAGTAGCTTCCTTGTCAGACTTGTGCACCTATATTAATAGGTGCCAATCAGGGTCAACCTCGGGAAAACACAAAATGTATCAAGTGCAACCTGTACCAATTGCTAGCTTGCATCAGAGGAAGAATGCTGAGGTGAAAGATCCTATGACTTATGCTAACCATCTTAGCACGTCCTTATATAGTCAAGGTACGAGACACCTCAAGAACAGGAACCATGTTCCGAATATCGTCAAGGACTACATTCCTACAACTTCTTCTCGTCCTGTTAGTGACCTCCGTGAACTCTTAATACAGAAGTGGAAGGTTACAAATCCATCATGTCCAGCGGTGGACCAACTGTTTGCCATTGATTGTAAAAGTACAGAACAATTATCGGAGGACTGAACTTAGACTCACAATACAAACTCGCTTGTACAAAGAAAGCCTAGGGATGAAAACCTAGGTATAGCAATCTAAGTACAATTGTTTATTTTAGATTCTGGGGGGTGACGATAGAGGCTCGGGAAGGCGACGGCAGCCCTGCCTTACTCCTTGGACGATCGGTATGCAGCCTTGGCTCCTTGTGAAAAGATGGTTGGCGTTGACAAAGAAGTGCTCTTTTTGCTCCTCTGTTGCTCTCCTGGCTTCTCTCTCTCTCTCTGTGTATTCTTTCTCTGACTCTGTATATTTTTATTCTTTTTGTTGCCGGTCCTTGTACAAAGAAATGATGCTGGCTATTTATAAGAGTGAGGTATGATCATTAGGGTTTGCTAATGATCATTGTTTTGGAATGTCGGCGCTCCTTCAATCTATCTGAACCCTTGGTCCTGATTACAATGAATCTCGGCCAATAATGAGGATAGCACCGAATCTTGTGAGCAATTAATGTTGATTGCTTTAAATCTTCATGATTGATTATACCAATGCCCGATTGCTCGCCACGTGTCCCATTGGCTTGATGATAAATGATATGCCTTGATCTCAGTAATTATGATGATGATGATGTCAGATATATTTGTTGAGATTCGGTTAAATCGTTGATTGATCCGATGCCACATATTTTGATTGTGGGTCCTGCCAGAGCCGCATAGGATGGGCAACACTTGAACCGCAGGGAGATACTCTTCGTGAGCGGTATAGGACAATGCTTCATCGAACCGCAGGGAACGAACTCTCAATGAGCCACATATGCATAGTCTTTGCGAGCCGCATGAGCTAGCGTTGTATTGAGCCGCAGGGGCTGAGCTCTCAGTGGGCCGCATATGGCTGATTTCTGCTAGTCATATAGGGTGACTTCTCCGTGAGCCGTATGAAGCTGTTCTCTATTTAAGCCGCATGAGATTTGCCACGTGGCAACCTAGGATTTCTGACGGATCGGGTCAGAGATCTTCTTCTTTTCCCGAAGAGTCTGTCATTATGGCAGAGTCATTATGACACTTTATGCCAGAGCCGCCACAGTCGTCAAATCGTGTCAGAGCATTAAATGAGGCCACTATTCAAAGGGCCAGCTGTAGGGAAGGATCTCAGGGGGACACGTGGCATGGATCGAGCCGCATATTCCTGCTGAACCGCATACACTCTCGAGCCGCATGAGACAGAGAGTCTTCCTTTGAACTGTATAAGACAGCTCCCGTATGAGCCGTATGGGCTTCGTATCCGGAGCCGCATGGACCATTATTCTGATATTTTTCATGCTTCTACAGGACCCCCTTCAAAGTTTTCAATTTGCAAAATTGAAATACTTTGAATAAGAAGCATGGTCCCGTTCATGCCGCATAAGCGTCCCAGCCGCATAGATTTATCTGTCCGCATAGGCTCTTTGCTACGTGTCCTGACTACGTGTTCAAATCTTCATTAAATGCTCTTGATTTATTTTTGAATTAACGCCGTCTTTTGGGGGAGGATCCCAAGGGTCGATTATGCCTTGACCGAAGCATTTTTGCCTTTATTTTTTGAAGCGGTGCGTAATCCGAGGTGTCATCCGAGACGTTTGTTCGTTTTATGGGTTTCTTTCGCCTATAAATAAGAGTCTTTTAATCCCCTTGGGTTTCTTTACCTTCTTTCTTTGCTCAAATCCCCTGTTGCAGACTTTGCTCTTTGTCTTCTCCCTTCATCGATCGACAATGGCTTCCAAGAAGGCTGCTGCTGCTGCGGGCAAGAAGGCTGCATCATCCTCTGCGGCTGCGAAGGGCAAGAAGGCCGCGTCTTCATCGACTGCGGCGGCGAAGGTGGCGGCTCCTCCGCCGACTGACGTGCCTGCTTTTCACCCTGACGTCCACCCGCCTATTGCTGGTAAGGGTCGTTTGAAAACCCTAACTGTTGCCATGGCTCTGCTGCATACTTTATGCACAAACCGTATGTACGAGGCTTATCGATGTGACTTCATAAGCACTTCCTCCATTGGGGTCGCATGAGCTTGTTTATACTCGATCTGAGCCGCATATACGTTTTCGATTTGGGTCGCATAAGCGTCGCTCACTTTCGAACCGCATAGGCTCGCTTTCTTGTATCCGCGTCAGCTCGCATGGGTCTGGTTTCGTAGGCGTGCTTAATTTGAACCGCATGGGTCTATAAGCTCGTCTGAATTTGAGTTGCACGGACTCGGCTAACTCGGAGGCACATGCGGCTACGGTGTACAGAACCGCATGGACGTATCTAATGCTGAGCCGCATGTGACTGTGACGACCCGAGCCGCATAGACTCAAATGATCTTTCCAATGCTTCTGTTTTCTTTGACTATCTTCTAACCTCGTTTCTTTTGTCTTTCTCCAGTGAGTCTGCCTGTAAATCCTGCTGGGGAGCTTATAGTGGGTTCAAATCAATTCGCCCTGGGCGTGCGTCTTGACGACTTAATTAAGCATGTGTTGAATCAATTCCCTACTGATGAGCCTTCGGAGAGGTTGAAGGCCATTGAGAATCAGACCCTCCATTACCTCCGTTCCATGATGAATACTGGGAAGCTGGATGGGAAATACCTGAAGCCTTTGTTCCTTTTTGGAGATGCTTTAATCATCAAGAATCCCCGAGTTTTAGAGATTACCGAGAACTGGGATTTCTCTTTGGATGGGGTGGCAATCCATATTCATCTCATGGAACGTCATTATCCTTTGTCATGGTTCAATATGGTGTTGCTGGACAGGAAGATGGTGTGTAACTTAACTCCTACTCAATCAGGGATGTTGATGGGCAACATCCATTATAATTCGAACATGCGGTCAGCGTATGCGGGTAAGGATTCCGTCCTCCGGTATATGATGGGTCTGGCCCCGGGCTCTTTTATGAATGTATACGGTCCCAACTTCACACTTACTCAAGCTGATACTTTCCTGAATCGGCTCGTTCGCAAGAAGTCTTATCCTGTTGGTAGGCTGGCACTGCCGAATTGGATAAACCCCACCTCTATGTGGGCCCAGTTGACTACTTGGGTTTTGCAGACCTATGGAACATTCTTGCGGGAGGTGGGGCTTTACCATGCCATTCGGGGTACTTGTCACGGGCTTCCCATTAATAAATCACTGTTCGTAGCGCTCTTGGAGATGTATAGCCGGCGAACGGGGACATTCTTTGCACCAGTAGGGGAGCTGGGGCTTGCTTTTCACGAGATGTATACTGTCTCTAAACTTCCATAGGGGAATGAGCCTTTCGAGGTGTATACCCCGTAGAATGAGGAGTTTGAGGCCTTGGACAGGCAACTCCCGGGTTCTGTTGCGGTGTATCGGGAGTTGTTGTGCCACCATAGTGCTTGTCATCAGATGGCTATAAAAACGACAGATAGCTTCGAGGGGACCGCTCCCCATACCACATCCTGGATTAATTATCTTTTTAGAGTTGATCCTTCTGGCGAAGTTATTCCCCGAGCCCCTCAAACGCATGCAGAGGTAAGGGATCTGATGTCAAGTGTCAAGAAGTCGCGATCCAAAAGCGATATATTCGGGAGTCAAGCTGACTCTCTTAGTTATTTTTACTACGGGACCATACAGATGTCGGAGAAGGCGCTTCTGGCTGGATTTTTGATGATATGGCTACGGAACTGTGTAGTCTCGGGAGGAGCGGGTTCTATCGAGAGGATTGGTCGTCATTTCATCCTCCCTGTCGTTAAACTAGTATTCGGAGTTAGATTGGCCCTCCTTCCTGCTATGGTGTGCAGCATACACCATGGTCTGCAGACATTCTCGTCCAAGGTTATTGCTCGCAAGAAGACTTTGGATTGTGAGCGCGTAGAACTGCCTTTCCACTACCTGATGGGGTGGTTGGCGATGCACTACAAGTCTTTGCTGGGACCTGGGATAACGGAAGATGCTACAGCCGAAGATGCTTTCCTCTTCAAATGCCATCACCGGTCTTGGAAATACAACACTATGCCAGCTTGTCGGAGGGCGCTGGCGAGAGTGGATGGGTGTGACCTCTTTGTGTCTGTTCCTCCTTTTTCTGATGAAGAAGTGAGGAAGGTACACCTTGATGGTACTGGACCTTCTCATTTTCTATCTCCGGATATGCTTGCTTGGTTGCGCAATATCCGTCCCGCGCATCTGGTTTATCGCAACCGAGATAATGTATACTTGGAACCTTACCTACCTAGCAGGTTTTCCCGCCAGTTTGGTTATAGCCAGTTGTTCCTTGATTGTCCCAACCCTTGTTTGGGTTTTGAAGGCAGCATTCTTGACGGCGTCCGAGCGTGGAATTATTACGACGCTTATCATACTCGGGCCAGCTTCTCAGTTCCCGATGCTAAGGCGCCGAAGGAAATTTTGTATGTGGCTGCTTTATATCACGTTATGGCGAACAAGCCTCCTGTTAACTTTGATCCGAGTACCAGTTTTATCGTGGGTACCGGTTTAGAGGAGAAGCCCAAAGAGGCTAAGGTTAGAAAGCAACTGGCGCTCCAGGTCCCCCTCCCTGAATCAGAACCTTCCGAGTCGGCTGAAGATGAGGATGATGATGACAGCGAAGGTTCTCTCTCTGGTGGGGGTGAAGAAGTAGCGGATCAACCGCTTCCCACACCCGACGAACCGGTGGAGGATCTGTTATTTACTACGCAAGAGGGAGTAGTGATAGAAGAACAACTTTCAGCCGTGTCTGGTCCCTCGCGTAAACGGGTCAGACCCGAGTCATCTGACAGTAGAGCGACCTTTTCCGTGAAGAGAGCCGCTGTTAGGTCTCGTGGATTACTTATCACCGAGAAGGGTAAAGATACAGACGCTATTCTGGAGGTAAGACCAAGTCATAGCCATCTCTTTGTTGTAGTTTTCTTTTCTCTTGGGGATATGACTTAATCACTTTTCTTTGTAGGCGTCCGATGAGCCGACCTCTCCTGAATCGTCTACCACCCCTGAAGCTGATCCGGCCCTTGCTGCTTTGATTAGTGACATGTGTGCTGCGGTCCTTTCTGCGGGGGCTCTCTCAGCGGCGGCTGGAAGCTCCGAGGTTGCTGAGGTCTCGGCCCGGGGTGATGAAGGTTCCCTCGGACCCGTCTTCGAGACCGCTGATCTTCAACAAGGTACCGTTGATCTCGGTACCTCCCCTCTCGAGGACGCAAGGGGGAAGGAGTCTGTTATACCTGACTCGGGAACTGTTGGTGAAGAGGCTGCGGTGGCTGTAAGCGAACCTCGGTCTCCACACTCCTCAACTGGTAAGATAAGCCAGATATTGACTAGTGAGGGGGCTTATTTGCTCTATCAACATATCCTCCGGGTCAAATCGATTCATGGTTGCCTTGACCCTGCAGGTCCTGACCCTTTACTTCCCGCCGTGGATGTTCTTGGGGAAGGTTCGGTCTGCCGTGATACGGGAGGAAGGAGCGTTCCCTCTCCTTTGCCGTCTCACGTCGAGGAGCCTCCTGCCAGCTCTGGGCCGATGGGAATGGGGTTGGCGATGGTCTCCGCCTCATCCTCTGCAGATTATACGGCTCCGGAGGCCGACCTCTCGACCCTGCCGAGTATTCAAGTTTTGCAGGCTGCCGAAGAGGAGTTGGCCGCTGTTCAAGCGTCCTTTCGTGCGGAGCTGGTTTCTCTCGCAGCAGGAGCGGCGGATTCTGTTGCGTCTTCTTCGGTGCTGCCAGCCATGCTCCCGTTGACACCGGCCTCCACGGAGACTCTGAACGAGGCGACGCAGGACGTGGTAGACAGCTTCTATCATCATTTGACAAGGGGCGCAGACGCTGCCATAGGTCGGGGGACCCCATTTTCTCTATCTCTTCAGTGCGCTTGGGGTCAAATTGCGACCTTGAAGTCCCTTCCTGGCGGGGTGGGACTGGCTGCACTGTTGGAGCCTAAGCTGACGGAAGCTGATCAGCTTGTGACCCAGCTACTGGCGATACGACAGGCGGGCTTGCCTGCTGCGATCGAGCGGGAGCGTGGCTTCCTCATTGCTGCTCAGGATCGGATTAAGCTGGCCCGAGATACTGTTGGGCCAGTTATTCGGGGGTCCTTGATAAGTTCTCCGCTTCGTATGACCAGCTGGGTCGTAGGAGTCAGGCTTGCCGTGCTCGGGAAGAGTCTGCTTCTCGTGGAATTGCTGATACGAAGGAGCGGATTCTTCGGCTCCAGAGGCAATTGGCCTTCTTAGAGTCAGAGCTGGGGGCTACTCAGGCGGAGCAGGAGTCGATAGTTCGGGAGGCCGAGAAGGTTTCCCGATCTTCCGATAGCCTGGAGCGGGCTTTTAAGAAATTTGAAGATAACTGGCAGGCTCACGCTCATCTGGAGGATGAGGCGGTGCTGACCTACGAGGCAGAGCGTCGAGCCTCCCAGAGGTTTGAGCGGTCGGTTGCTTTGCTGACAGACCGTCTCAGGGCGTTATGTGCCCCAGAGCAGTGATCAGCCATCTGTTTTCTTTTGCTTTCTTTTCTTCTTTTTTTATTGTAAGGGGTGTGATCCCCAAATGATGTAGTACGTTGAATTTTGAATAAATGAGCCTGTTTCAACTCATCATCTCTTTCTTGTACTTGTGGCGTCTGTGGAATTTGGACTTGCTGGGGGATTTATTTGTGGACCTGTTATCCTAGGCGTACCTTGGTTTTAGGTACGGATAACAAGTTTGGACAGGATGTCCGGAACAGCCGTGGCAAAGTGGTCATGGATGTTCTCGGTGCTAAAAAAAAGGAATGCCGTAGAGCAGCTGGGTTCCCGGGGCATGGTGGGGTAGTGGATTTATGCTAAGAATCTTAGCAAAGGAATATTTGTGGACCTATTATCCTTGGCGTACCCTGGTTCGGGATACAGATAATAGGGTGAAAGGAAAACCAACATATTTGCTCAGAGGTCATGAGGACATGGCAAGCATGAGGGTTTTACCGTGGAACCTTCCTGCTCAGAGGTAGTGAGGACATGGCAGGGGAGGTTTTACGGGAGATATTCGTGGTCAACAGCGGACATTTATGGACCTATTATCCTTGTCGTACTCCGGTTGTGGGTACAGATAATAGGTCGAAAGGAGATCGACATACTTGCTCAGAGGTAATGTGGACATGGCAAGCATGAAGGGTTCTTTGACGGAGCCTTCCCACTCAGAGGTAATGATGACATGGCAGGAGTGGGCTCAATGAAGAGGGAGTACATAGAACGACTCAGAGGTAGGAGAACGTGGAGGTTCTATGTGAGGGGCGGTTTGTTTTTGGTGGAAGTGAAAACGATTCAGAGGTAATGAGGACATGTCCGTTTTCGGAAATTTGTGGATCGATTACCCTTTTTGTGCACTGGGAGTGCGGGTATTGGATCATGAGGGAGGATCTTTTCCAGGGAAGCAAGTTCAGATGTATAATCATACGTGACTTACTATCTGAAAGCGTGACCGAAATGTGAGTTCAGAGGCACCAGCGGGTACATAACTCGGTAAATTAACATATTGAGAAAGTGGGAGTCCAGCGGCACCAGCGGGTACATGACTCGATAATCTAAAGGGGATGTAGGGGTGAGTTCAGGGGCACCAGCAGGTACATGACTCGATAATCTTAAAATGTTGTGGGTGTGAGTTCAGTGGTACCAGCTGGTACATGACTCGATAATCTGAAATGCTGAGGGTGTGAGTTCAGTGGTACCAGCGGGTACATGACTCGACGACCTTGTAGCGAATGTCATTTAGACATAATATTTCTTCAGGAACTTGTCGTTGACGGGCAGCATGAGCAAGTCTCCGTTTTGCTTTGCAAGGCGGTAAGCACCGTTGGAGAATGCCGTCTCAATGATAAATGGGCCCTCCCACTTTGGCTGGAATTTGTCGGTGGTCTTGTGAGTCATGACCATTGGCCTCCGGACTGCCAAGACGAGATCGTCTACCTGGAATGTTCTGATTTTGACCTTCTTGTTGAAGGCTCCTGAGATGCGTGCTTAGTATAGCTCGATCCTTTGCTGAGCTAGGAGGCGCTTTTCATCTAAGGCCTCTAACTCTTGCAGTCGACGTCGGTAGTTATCATCGGTTGTCAATTGGTGTGTGAGGGCGACACGTAGTGAGGGGATCTGTGTCTCCAAGGGGAGGACTGCCTCACTTCCGTATACCAGGGAGAATGGTATATTTCCGGTGGCTGTTCGGACCGTGGTACGATAAGCCCATAAGCACTCGCCGAGCTTATCGTTCCAGTCTCGTTTGTTGGAGGAGACAAACTTCTTGAGAAGTTTGATGATTGTTTTGTTGAACGCCTCTGCTAACCCATTTGTTGCCGGGTTGTACGGCGTCGAGGCGATATTCTGAATACGGTGCTTATCGCAAAACCGATAGAATACGTGGCTTGTAAACTGCGGACCATTATCGTGGATGATCCTTCGGGGCAGTCCAAAGCGGTAGATGACGTGGTATTTAAGGAAGCTGATCACGTTTGAAGTCTTGACTTCTGCGAGTGGGACAGCTTTCGCCCATTTAGAGAAGTAATCAGTGATCGCAAGTATGAAGCAATGTCCTCGGGAGGAAGGTGAGGGTGATTGGACCAATGATATCCATTCCCCATGCTTCAAATGGCCAGGACGCCACTGTCAGATGTAAAAATTCGGAGGGTTGGTGGATGAAGTCCGCGTGGACTTGGCAAGCTTTGCACTTTCTAGCATAATCTATCGCGTCTGCCACCATTGTGGGCCAATAGTAGCCCATTCGGCGAAGGCGGTCTTGCAGTTTCGGGCCGGGCTGGTGGGCCCCGCAAATACTGTCATGGGCTTCTCGTATGGCTTCTTTGGCTTCTGCGTTTGACAGACACCGAAGCAGTAATCCGTCGTAGGAGCAACGATACAGCATTTTCGTCTCTGTATCGTAGAAGAATCTGAGGGAACACCTTCTGATGGAAGTAGCTTCCTTTGGGTTCTCAGGCAGGATGTCGTAGACGACGAAGTCGATGAATGGTTGTCTCCAATCTGGGGCGTCATCGATCGTCTGTGCGGAATAACTTGCGACGAATTGCACATTGTTTTTGGGACAGACCAGTTCATGGCCTATCACTTCCACTGATTGCCGATCATAATTCGGAACTGCTAGGGAAGCGGCGAGACCAGCTAGGGCATCGGCTTCAATATTTCGGAGTCTGGAGACGTGCTCGATGAAGAACCCCTCAAATGCCGAGATGATATTGATCGCTATTTGATGATAAGGGATCATGTCTTCATGGCGTACCTCGTACAAACCCCGGATCTGATTGACGATTAGTTGGGAATCACCGTACGCTTCAAGGTATTCTACCCCCAGCTCTCTTGCAAGTTGGAGGCCAATGACCAGAGCGTTGTACTCGGCCACATTGTTAGAACAGGGTTCAGTGAGGGAATAAGCGCGGTTAATCACCAATCCGGAAGGAGAGATTAGTACTACTCTGACTCCGACGACTATATTACCTTTAGGTCCGGTCCTCGAAGCACCGTCGAAGAATATTCGCCATATATTTTTGTGGGAGGTTGTATGCAAGTCGGCGACCTCATCTGGGATCTCTTCGTATATCCTGGAGGACTCCGAGCCTGGGTGGGCTGCCAAGAAATCTGCCAGGGCTTGACCTTTGACTGCCTTTTGGGGGACGAAGATCATATGATAAGGGGACAGCAGTATTGCCCATGTAGCGAGGCGAGAGCTGAGTGCCCCTGGTTTAGTCATGAGGACCCTGAGAGGGTTAACTCGTGAGATCACATGTATCGTTTGTCCGATGACATAGTGCCGCGTTTTCTGAATGGCGAACACCAGAGCGAGGTATTCCTTCTCCACAGCGGTGTATCAGTGCTCTGGTCCGACCATCATTCGGCTGTGGTAATATATGGCCTGTTCATGGCCTGCATCGTTATTCTGTGCCAGCAGAGCACCGAGGGAGTGTTCCATTGCTCGTACATAGAGCAGAAATGGTTTTCCAGGGACTGGGGCTACCAAGATCGGAGGATTTGACAGATATTCTTTGATGCTATCGAAAGCACGTTGGCATTCTTCATCCCATACGAATGAGACTCCTTTCTTCATGAGGTGCGTAAATGGCCGGCATCGCCCGGAGAGGTTGGAAATGAACCTTCTGATGTAAGCTAGCCTTCCCTGAAGGCCTCTGAGTTTGCGAAGATTTCTCGGGAGACCCATCTCCATGATTGCTTTTGTCTTCTCGGGGTCTACATGGATACCCTTTGCAGTGATGATGAAGCCTAAGAACTTCCCGCTAGATACGCCCATGAAGGACTTCGTAGGGTTCATCTTCAAATTGTGGGTCCGCATTAGGTCGAATACCGTCCTTAGATCCTGCAGATGGTCTCCTTTGCTACGGCTCTTGACGGCTATATCATCAATATAGCACTCCACCGTCTTGCATAAGTGGTCTCTGAAGATGATGCTCATAGATCTTTGATATGTGGCGCCAGCATTCTTTAAACCGAAAGGCATGACTATGTAGCAGTACGTGCCAATCGGTGTTCGGAATGATGTATGCTTTTCGTCGTCGGGAGACATCTTAATTTGGTTGTATCCCGAGAAGCCATCCATGAATGACATGCGCTCAAAGCCGCAGGTATTGTCGATCATGATGTCTGTGATAGGAAGGGGGAATTCATCTTTAGGGCATGCCTCGTTCAGATTACGGAAGTCGATGCAGATTCGAATTTTCCCATTCTTCTTGAGGACAGGTACTATATTGGCGACCCAATCGGGATGTTGCTCCTCACGAATGAAGCCGCTGGCTATTAGTTTGTTGACTTCAGCTTCGATCATGTCCATGATGCTTGGGCGGAAGCGTCGCTGTTGTTGTTTGACTGGCTTCGCATCTGGCCGAATATTGAGTTTATGAAGAGCGATGTCAGGATTTAACCCTGGCATGTCTTCATAGCTCCAAGCGAACACATCAATGTACTCCCTGACAAGTTCTAACAGCGACTTCCGTTCTTCGTTGGTTAGGCTTTCACTGATGAAGATCGGTTTTGGAGAAGATTCGCTGCTGAGATCCACTTGTATGACCTTATCTTCAGTAGGAGGTTCTCTCAGTTCGAATCGCTTTTTCCATTGCGCATCAAACTGCTGGGACCATGGCTCTAGCTCGAGGATTTCGGGGATGTCTTCGTCTTCCTCGTAAGCGTCGGCGAACGTCATGTTGACTGACATGACTTGTCTGAACACATCTCCGATGCTGGTATCTGAGTCGGAAGTTGGCGATCCGGTTGAATGCGACTGCCAGTCGCATTCTTCATCTGAACTTTCCGGGGTCGTAGTAGGCGTTACATACCCTAACCCGCATCGAGTTTTGTTATAGTAGTTCTATGGTTTGCCCGCCGGGGCTGGCGGCTTCAAAGGTAATCGTCGCCCAGTGTCATAGTTCAATCCTGGCGTAGTCTCTAGATCATACCCCTGTTTCTGCATGAGATATTTGGATTGAGGGCTATAGAGATACAGAGGCAGTCTCCCGGCGTCTGACCCGAGGTCATCTTCTTCTATGGTGCGGGGATGAGGGTTGTTCGTCCGGCCGAAGATGACTGGATGATCCTCTCCCTTGTGTATTCGGTAGGCGTCTTCTACTGGAGTAAGTTGGATTGCGGTGTACACATTTGTCACCTGTGTGTGTAGGTGAGCGCCTATGCCGTGTTCCATAGCATACATCGTACATAGCTTATTGAGCTCGATGTAGTTCAAAGATAACCCTTTATTGATAAAGTAAGGTATCTTTTCTAGGGAGATTACATCATCAGCGGAGGGGACATTAGTGTGGGCGGCCACATACTTGGCTAGCTCCGGTTCCTCTTCGACTACCCCCTGTGTGAACGAAGACTGAGAGGACGACCTAGGAAGCTTGATCGTCAGTGGTCCAGTTGATGGAGCAGAGCGTGGAGTAGTTGGCAGACTGGCGACCCCCAGTTTGGCATTCGATGTGGAGCGAGGAGTGGCTGGTTCGCTGGAAGTGTCAGACCTTGCATCGAGGCGACAACCTTTCTTGGGAAGGCGTATTGTCAATGGCCTGTCCGAGGGGTTGAGCTTCCCTGTTTGTGGTTGACTGACTCTTGGTAACCTGATTGTTAGTGGCTCCGTCGTGGGTCTCGGCACTTGGCCGGATCTCGGCAGCCGGATTGTCATCTGCTCCTCTTGCGCCGAGAGGCTGATCGTGTCCTTCCGCAGAGTGGCGGTGAGGGGTGCAGACTTGTCCGGTTTGCGAGCTTGGAGGTGGATCGTCAGGGGTCCTTCTGATCCCGTGGCTGTCTCAGTATGAGCTTGTGCGTCTCCTTCATCCAGGTGCCTCTTCGACTTTTCGTATAAACAGGAGTCCGAGTAGTAAGATTCGACCCCTTTGAAGGGATCGATGTCAGCAAACTCTGTCTTCACGAAGCCGTGTTTGTCGACATATTTGAAGCACTGGTGTAGCGTGGAAGGCACGATCATATAATCGTGTATCTATGGGCGCCCCAAGAGGATATTGTAAGAAGTGTCTGCATCTATGACGTAGCAGGTGACCTCGGATTGGAGATCGCCAATCTGACACTTCAGACGAATCTTCCCGATAGGGTAGCTCCTGCCCGAATTGAAACCGCTGATGGCGGTGCTTGTAGGTGTTAGGCGATGCATTGGGATGCGGAGATGATGTAGCAGACCTTTCGGGATGATGCTTATGGAAGAGCCAGGATCAATGTGCATCCGATCCACCTTCACGTCGTCGATGTATCCCGTGTAGTATAGCGGGCGATCATGTAGGTTGGTTTTGATGAGCATGTCCTGCGGAGTGAAGACGATGTTGGGCATTGCTCCCGTGCATGCACTATCTTGGAGATCCATGGTTGAGTCCTCCCCAGTGAGGTTAGATTGAGCGAGATAGGCATCGGCATTTTGGAGTGCTTCGCTCAATGCAATACGAACGTCTTTGGAGAGCCTCAGGAGTTCATATAATGACAATTTGGCCGGAGTGTTAGCCAATTGTGCTAAGATGTCAAAGTTGTAGGGCCTCTCTAGCCCTTGGGCTGCGTCCTTTCGGAGAGATTTGTCGAAGCGAGTCTCCTTCGGCCTAGGCTTGTCGGTCGTCGAAGGCTGGGCCGGTCCCAGAGCATCAGTTGCAGTGGGTTGATGATTTTCAGCTGGACTATCAACCACAGGTTGGGATTGCGCTCCGGACCGCGTGACGACGGCTGTAGCTTCCTCGTCGTCTGCTGAAATTGTGCGGCAGGTCTTGATTTTTCCACTCTTTTTGTTGGTGGGAGATGGTGTGGACCGAGTTACTTCTGACACCAAGTCTGGATGGACCCACATGACCTCTCCTCTTGAGGTGGTGAGAGGTACTAGACCAGCAGCTTGTTCTCGGGGCGGAGGAAGATTGGTAATCTCTATTGTCGCGAGAGGGACGGGAATTACCCCGTCTTGGGTCTCCATTGGAGGGAAGTTGTCGAATTGTACGGACACCATATTGGCTGCTACAGTTACCTCTTCAAAGTCGATGGCCAGAGCGTTTGAATCGATGAGGCTTTGGATGTACCGTTTTAGTTGGTAGCAGTCATGTGTAGCGTGGTGTACATAACGGTGGTAATGGCAGAACTTCGGGTTCTCCAAATCAGCCGGCCGAGGCTCCCGTCTTGGTAGAGGAAGCTGAATTCTACCTCCTTGTATAAGCATGTCTAAGATAGGCTTGACGTGGCCGTCTTCGAAAGAGTAAGTGATCTGAGGCCATTGCTTGTCTGCTGGCTGTGGCTCGGGCTTCTGGGCCGTGTCGGCCACCATAGCCTGTTTTCCCTTGCTGTCCCGATTGTTGGAGGGGTTACCCCCATTATCGTTGTTGAGACGCTTGCCCTTGTTTTCTCCTTCTGAGATGTGCAACCCCAGTTGGCGGGCCTTCTTCAGTCTTTCTTCAGCGCTTGTGGCGCTGATGATGAACGCCTTCCAATCTTTGAATTGACTCTCGCCCATCCAGAGACTGATCGTTAGAAGCAGTCTCTTTTGGCAGATTTCGATCAAAGAAGAATCCGGATTTTCGGAAGGCAGCTTCATGGCGGTCTGGCAGAATCGCTCGATATAGTTCCTTGTTAGCTCCTTCTCCCCTTGGACGACGTCCATGAAAGTGGACATAGTGATGTCTTGTCCTACTTCATAGAATCGTTCCAAGAACATGCGCTTGAAGCCGGCGAAGGAATGGATGCAGTTGTCCGGTAGATTGCGGTACCAATCAAAGGCGACTCCTTCCAATGCTCCAATGAATAACAGTGTGAGGATCGCATCTTCATGGGGCAGATGGTCGGTGGTGACCTCAAAGTAAGTGATGTATCGACTTGCTGAGGTTTTGCCATCATACGGGTTGATGTTGAACGGCTTATATCTTGGTGGGAATGGAACATCCCTCCACTCAGCAGGATATGGTTGCCGTATTCTGAGATCTTGAGCGTTTTCTCGGGCATGAAACATGGCACGGAGCTCTTGGACCTCTCTTCTTACTTCTCGGGTCTCATCTGTCGCGACGGGGGCTGTTATTTCGGGAGGATTATTGCCCGGGTTTGGTGCCGCTGAGTTCGAATCTATGTTGATTGCGGGGCCCGTGTTTGTTTGACCAGGCGCTCCTCCTTGTAAAGTGGGCAGGGCCGCTTTAATCTCGTCTACAGACTTGACCAAAGCAAGTAATATGGCTTCGAGACTGTCGATGCGCTGGCGATCACTGGAACCACCTTGATCGCTGTCCGTCATGAACACCGTTCTTACGTGAGGAGTGATGGAAGGAACGGTGGAGGATGTTCCCTCTGAGTCGTACCCATGCACCGAGAAGTCATCGGGATAGGTGGGAATGTTCTCTTCGGGCTCGAACTCGGAGGGAACGGTATCCCCAGCTTCAGAGCTTGCCTTGTCTTGAGAGTTACGGATGTCCTCGGGGGCATCAGCGTCCGTTGCTCCTGATGGAAGAGTTGTTTGTGCGGACTCGGTTCCTTGGAACATCGGATTGTTGCGGATGTTCGGAGGAGTGTTACCTCCAGCTCCTTCAACCCCCAGCGATGTGGATGATGAATTTCCCATCGAGGTAAATTTCGTCTTTGAACGGGTGTGTTGGAATACACCAGTGGAGGGCAACCGTTTAGACGACAGTTTCTTAGTTGTAATGGTTGATATCTTCGGACTGGAGACGCTCATTTTCTTCCTCCTCTCTTCGGCGAGAACTTTTTGAGCAGAATTGCAGGAGACAACAGGAGGTGCCTCTTCTTCTGAGTTCGGGTGCTGTAGCCTTTGGAAGGCGGATGGCCGAGCTTCCGTCATTGCCGCGTTGTTGCAGCAGCAATTGACGATGATTTGGGTGCAGCGATGTCCAAGCGAGGACTCTTTCCACACCGACACTCCTTCTCTTTCCTTGCGTTTGTGGAGGATCGTCTCCCGCAGGTCAGAGGAACCACTCTGTCTGTTTGCCGCGGGGGGCTGGACTTGAGTGGTTGTATACAACTTTCCATTCGAGGCCCGTGTGATAGTCAATGGGACGCTCCGATAGTCAGAGGTTGGGACAGCTGACTGGGCTCGATGAGCCTGCGCTGCCCTAGACTTCCTCCTTTTAGCACTTGTGGGTGCGTAATAGGAGGAGTCCAACTTGAATGCCACAGAATCTGGCTTATCATACAGAGAATTATCAGGGTCGGAACCGTATGAGAGACGGTCGAAGACCGATCAAGAGAAGCGTAGAACGGACGCTATGCTGCCAGAGTTGGGTACCGTGCAGGCTGTCTGCATGCGATCATCTTCTGCTGTCGGATGAGTTGTCTTTGGGCGGTTAGGAGTCATGACCGTGCAGGCTGGCCGCATGCGGTTGGCAATAGTGGCCGCATGGGTTCTCTGCAAGCGGCTGCCTCCTGTAGCCTCATGTGTTTCATCCATGTGATTGGCGACTGTAGCTGCATAAACTATGCGGCTGCCAGATGTGACCGCATGATTCTTCTTCATGCGGCCAGCGACTGTGGCCGCATGGACTTTGTCCCTGCGGCTAGCGGATGTGGTCGCATGAGCCTTTTTCACCCGGCTAGCACCCCTATGCGGCTCAGTTCGCGTAGAGTTCCTCTTTGCCTCTGCAAGTCCAGCATCATAGTGTTTTCTTCTGCCGGACTTGGAGACAGCAGAGTTGTCTACGGTCTGAAGTGGGGCCGCAGAAGAGTCCTTCTCACCGTCTTGAGCAACAGAGGGTACACCGTCGGTGGCTTGGGGAGAAGCAAATGATTTTGGCCTCCACTCTCTGCGAGCCTTTGTCGTGCGGGTGCGCTTCTGGACCGGGCCAGCGCTTCCTTCGGAGAGCATCTCTTCAAACGCTTGTTGGTCGAAGCGGACGACCATCTTTTGTTGCGTGGAGCCAAGTTTGGCTGCATCCGATTGCATCACCAACTCCTCAGCCGTGGAGAAGTTTGTCCCCAGCAGAGTCGCCATCGTGTTTGCTATTGATTATAAAAGTACAGAACAATTATCGGAGGACTGAACTTAGACTCACAATACAAACTCGCTTGTACAAAAAAAGCCTAGGGACGAAAACCTAGGTACAGCAATCTAAGTACAATTATTTATTTTAGATTCTGGGGGGTGATGATAGAGGCTCGGGAAGGCGACGGCAGCCCTGCCTTACTCCTTGGACGATCGGTATGCAGCCTTGGCTCCTTGTGAATGACGTTGACGAAGAAGTGCTCTTTTTGCTCCTCTGTTGCTCTCCTGGCTTCTCTCTCTCTCTCTGTGTATTCTCTCTCTGACTCTGTATATTTTTATTCTTTTTGTTGCCGGTCCTTGTACAAAGAAATGATGCTGGCTATTTATAAGAGTGAGGTATGATCATTAGGGTTTGCTAATGATCATTGTTTTGGAATGTCGGCGCTCCTTCAATCTATCTGAACCCTTGGTCCTGATTACAATGAATCTCGGCCATTAATGAGGATAGTACCGAATCTTGTGAGCAATTAATGTTGATTGCTTTAAATCTTCATGATTGATTATACCAATGCCCGATTGCTCGCCACGTGTCCCATTGGCTTGATGATAAATGATATGCCTTGATCTCAGTAATTATGATGATGATGTCAGATATATTTGTTGAGATTCGGTTAAATCGTTGATTGATCCGATGCCACGTGTTTTGATTGTGGGTCCTGCCAGAGCCGCATAGGATGGGCAACACTTGAACCGCAGGGAGATACTCTTCGTGAGCCGCATAGGACAATGCTTTATCGAACTGCAGGGAACGAACTCTCAATGAGCCGCATATGCATAGTCTTTGCGAGCCGCATGAGCTAGCGTTGTATTGAGCCGCAGGGGCTGAGCTCTCAGTGGGCCGCATATGGCTGATTTCTGCTAGTCATATAGGGTGACTTCTCCGTGAGCCGCATGAAGCTGTTCTCTATTTAAGCCGCATGAGATTTGCCACATGGCAACCTAGGATTTCTGACGGATCGGGTCAGAGATCTTCTTCTTTTCCCGAAGAGTCTGTCATTATGGCAGAGTCATTATGACACTTTATGCCAGAGCCGCCACAGTCGTCAAATTATGTCAGAGCATTAAATGAGGCCACTATTCAAAGGGCCAGCTGTAGGGAAGGATCTCAGGGGAACACGTGGCATGGATCGAGCCGCATATTCCTGCTGAACCGCATACACTCTCGAGCCGCATGAGACAGAGAGTCTTCCTTTGAACTGTATAAGACAGCTCCCGTATGAGCCGCATGGGCTTCGTATCCGGAGCCGCATGGACCATTATTCTGATATTTTCCATGCTTCTACACCAACAACAAGAACATCATTGCAATCACCACCATGAAGTTGTCATCAAATGCTGCTGTTGTAGGATGTGGAAAATTATGACACGCTGTCATTTTCATCCATACGCTTAAAGACAGATGTCAGTTGAAGCCATACGCTCATTCAAAAACCATACGCTCAGTAAATATTTTATTATTTACTGAAGTGACAGCACAGCATATGTTTAAATGAGGAATGAATCTGACACTTCATCTTTCGTGCAAAGACAGCTGTCACGAGAAAAGTAACCGTCGTATAGGTTTTCGAAGAGCCGGTTTTGTCTTTTACGAGGACAACTCAGAAGCCTTCATAAATACAAAAGCCATCATTACTGTCAGTTTTGACAGTCTGTCAGCCGTCAAATCTGCAGTCACGACGCTCGAGAAGATTTTGTCAGTTATGGGAAGCTATGGTATACCAAAGAAGATTGATGATAGCCACGTGGCCACTTCTCCAGCGAGCGTATGGACCTCACATGACTCCTTCTTCATCCAGTCAAGTGAGCGTATCGACCTCACATGACTCCTTCTTCACACAGTCAAGTGAGCGTATGGACCTCACATGATTTCTTGTTAACTAAGCGAGCGTATGACCTCACATGACTCCTTGCCCATAAAGTGAGCGTATGATTTTCCTATGGCACTACGCTATCCAAGTCAGCGTATAAACTCTCCTTCAACAAGGCAGCGTATTACAACAACCATATCCAGGATTACAGTCAACACACGTTCTCACGTGTCCTGTACCAGTTATCTACTTCTCTAGAAGTTATGCAACGTGGCATCCAGGCCATCAATCTCTCCTGAACATGCTCCACTACTTTCAACCGCACGCTAATGTGTCTCCATCAGAATTCGCCACGCGTCCCTGCAGTTATGCACACGTCAAGTAACTACCTGAGCGTATGCTTAAGGACAGTTATCCTGAACTCTATAAAAAAGAGTTTCTTCATCTTCATCAGAGACTACAAGTCATTTTTCAGAGAGAACAGAGAGATTGCCCAGTTGCTGTCCAAGTTCTTCAAAGTTCGAGTTTTCTTCATCGCATCGTCCAAGGGATAAAGTAATCGTCTTCTAGATTAGATTCCTACAGTTGTAATTTTCTCAGATACAAAATAAATAAAGTGAATTTATTTATGGAAAACAAATTGGCGACTCTGCTGGGGAAAGCTGTCTCCTCCAATGAGATAGCAACAACTCAATGCGATACTTCGTCGATCGGCTTGACGAAGAAGACGATGGTTGTACAATTCGACCAATCGGCTTATGAAGAAATGCTCAAGGCGAAGGAGGGCCGCACTGCTTCCTCCGCTCTTCCTGTTGCCAAGAAGAAGGGAAACTCCGTCTATGTCCCTAAGTCTTCTGCAGCAATTCGAGACGCTTCTGTCACTTCTCATGCTGACAAGAACACGTCTTCAACTTCCATGAAGTACACTTCGGCTTCTCGGAACACGGCAACAGTGGTTTCCCCTAGTCACGCTGACAAAATTGGTTCTTTAACCAAGTCAGCGTGTACAAGGAAAACCATCTCTGGACATGTCAAGGTCCCTTCTCCCTCTATTCTTACGACAGCAGTCGGCTCTTTAGCCATTGATGACTCTGAGCGTATGGCATTCAAAGGGCAGCGTACGGCAAAGGCAGTGTACAAAAGCCAACATCAGGCAGCGTACGCCGAGCCAAAACCAGTGTATGCTAATAAAAAGGCAGCGTATGACCAGAAGTCCAAACTGAAGTCAGCATATGCTAACAAATACAGTCCTTTGACTGTTTCTGAAAATCAGATTGGGGGTTCTCTTCCACAGAACATACAAATGATTCCCCCTCAACTTGCTCATCTTGTGCCAACCAAGGAGAAAGACTCTTTAGTCAACTCCTCTACTCCTAAGGTCTTTACCTCTGGAGTTAATTTGACTAGTAATCTTACTAGATCAAACAATGGAAAACGCCTTTTGGCTAATTCCTCCAAAGATGGATTATTACCGACTCCTAGTCGAAATAATACTCATCTTCCTTCTCTCAAAATTTCTCGGTCTGAGAAAGGCAAATTGCAAGTATCCAAGACTGATATCAAAGTCAAATCTCCCACGGATCTTCGTAATAAGCTTAATCAGAATCGGTTCAGTTCCACTGAGACAAGTATATTAGACCCTGATGCAGAATATGCCAAGAACTATGTGGCTCAAATTAATCAGTCTTTATACACTCAGGAACCAAGAAGACAGAAGAACAAAAGACAAGTTTCTACACAGAAACTATCTTCAAATACTTCCCAATCTGTTCCTATAGATCTCCGAGAATATTTGCAAAATAAACAGAGAATTGACACTTCATCTGGCTATGACATTGCCCATATTCGCCATGAAAAGCATGGTTGTGACTTCCAACCTCGGGTTGTCATCCAATGTTGTTGTTCACCAAAAAGACAATCTGTTTTTGAACGGATTCAATATGAACCAATGTTGGATGAAGATGAACCTCTTTATGCTTCTATCAACATGACTTCCAGAAATATTGGGGGTAGCATACGGTCTGATGCTATATCAGACTCTGAAGATGGTGTTTATCTCGGCACTCGATCCAGGACCGGAGCCTTGACCAGAGCTTCTTCTTCTTCTCATCCAAGTGGTAATCCGGAGATCACAGAAGACTTCCTTGGAGAGTCTAATTTTCCAGTATTGACTCCTGTAAAAAGCCCTGGGAAAGATACTGATTCACACAGTGATGATTCAGAACAGACTGTTTCATCATCTATTCCTCGAATGATTACCACTTACATGGCAGAAAGTGATCATGAACCTTCGACTAGCAATGAGGCTCATGAACAGAGGATTTCTTCTTTAGAACAACAATTACGAGCTATGGCAGATACATTGAGTGCTATGCACACTCTAATGCAGGCTCAACAACAGACAGCACCACCAGTGGTATTGAATACCCCTGTTGTTCCAAACCCCGAACCCTCTACTATTCCGGGGGTACAATCTAATGTTCCTGTACAAACCACACCAAGTCACTCTGGAGCTGGGGGTGGTACATATGCTGCAGTCCCTCCTCCCAATTATACTCTACAAGCCACAACTCCACAATCTTCGGGAGTTGTCTCTGAAGAATTGAAGAATCTCAAAACTCAATTCGAGACATTCAAACAGAAGGATGGTTTACAAAGGTTAGGCATTAAACAGCCTTATCCGATAGAATGGAAGCAGGTATCGTATCCACCAAAATACAAACCTCCGACCATCTCTTTCTATGATGGGACAACCTCTCCAAGTCAGTTCATTAATCATTTTGAAGTAATGACTGATCAATTGCAACCAAGTGACGCCCTCCTTACTCGGGTGTTCATTGGATGTCTCAAAGGAACGGCTTATGAATGGTATAGAAGTCTCCCTGATGGGTGCATTACCTCATTCGCCGGTTTTAAGCAAATGTTTCTTGAACGATTCTACGAAGGGCTCAATGATATGACCATGTCGGCCCTCATAAGAATCAAACAGAAGAATAATGAGACCACTGAGGAATTCATTGAGAGATTCAGAAGAGAAGCCCTCAAAATGCCTCTTGGAACTCCCGATGCTGTTACGATCGACACTTGCAAGTCGAACCTCTTACCAATTATCAGTATGTGGACAGGGTCCACTCAGTTCCAAGATTGGCCTTCTTTCATTGTCAGTGCCAAGGCTGCCGAGGTCAGTGCTGAGACCTTCAAGGGTCTGGGGGTACAAATGGCTCCCAAAGAATCAAATCAGAGTGCTAGCAATAGTACTCGACCCAACAATCGCAAAGGGAAAGAAGCTCTTGAAGTCAATCTCCAAAACAGTAGTCAAGAAGTAAAGACTACCCAAGCTACTTCAGCTCCAACAAATCAACAACAGAGATCTCCTCGACCGAAAGAAGAATATTCTTTCGATGATGACGATGTTCAGGGTATCTTTGAATGCTTACTCAAAGGTAATAAGATTCAATTGCCAGAAATTAAAAAGCCTGATGAAGCCAATAAGACAGATCATCCAAAATACTGTCCATATCATAGAATGCTGGGTCATACAATCCGGTCTTGCTATGTATTAAAAGGGAAGATTCAAGAGATGATTAAATCAGGAGCTGTGACATTAACACCCAAAGACAAAACAGTCACAGCAAATGTAATTTCAATGCAGTTCGGTGACTTCCCTCCCTTAATGGTGGAAAGTGGGATTGTTCCTATCCCAAAAGCAACTCTCGAAGTTATAAACATCCCACCAGCACAGAATGACGGACTTGTTCCTGTCACAACCAAGAAGGGAGAAATCATGTGGATTCACCCAGACTTAAAGACAGAGTTTGAGACGTCTTCCTTTTCTCCTCGGAAGATTTCCTCATCTAAAAAGAAGCTCGGGAAGACTAAGTCATGCAATGTGACTTCTAGTTTCACACCCGATTTTTATCTAACCTCTACTTTCATCTCAGCAGGAAATTCATTCTCTACGAAGATAAAATCTGTACCTCAAATTGAAGATAGATACAAACCTGCTTTTCATTTATACAGTTCATAATCTCATGAATTGATGGCGAAAATGGGTTATGATCTAGCCATTGCCCCAGGTTTGAACTCAGGCAAGGGACTCCGAGCACCTTTGGCCATCACCATGAGACATAATCAATCTCGTGTTGGCCTTGGTTTCTGGAATGAAGCTTTCATCAAACATAAAAGAACCAAGAGCAAAATAAAGAATTGCAGCATGGTTTCCATAGACCTTGAACCAGAATTTGAAGTTGAAGTTCATGCTGGAACTCGGTCTGGAAAAGTATATCTGAAAGATTATGCTGAAGTTCCTGAAGAAATTTCTGACGTTCCTCCGGTTACAGCTTCAATTCCAGTCTCTACTGAAGAGCCTTTAAATGTTCCTGTTGAGACAGTTTCTCCTAAACCAATATTCATCAGTGAGAGTCTTTCAGAAATAGATAAGCAAGACATGATCAAGCTTATTCGTGATTATATCGATGTCTTCGCCTGGAGCTACGAGGATATGCCAGGACTAGATCCGAAGATCGCAATGCACAAACTCAATATCATGCCAAATGCTAAACCGGTCAAACAACAACAGCGACGATTTCGTCCAGACATTATGGATACAATTGAAGCTGAAGTCAACAAGCTTATGGCTTCTGGATTTATTCGAGAGGAACAACATCCTGACTGGGTGGCTAACATTGTTTCTGTCCTTAAAAAGACTGGCAAGATCCGAGTCTGTATAGACTTTCGCGATCTCAATGCAGCTTGTCCCAAAGACGAGTTTCCTCTTCCAATTACTGATGTCATGATCGACAATACATGTGGTTTCGAACGAATGTCATTTATGGATGGGTATTCGGGATACAACCAAATCAAAATGTTTTCAGATGATGAAAAACACACTTCCTTCAGAACGCCGATCGGTACATACTGTTATACAGTGATGCCATTTGGTCTCAAGAATGCAGGAGCAACATATCAGCGAGCAATGAGCACTATATTTCGTGAACATCTCCGAAAAATAGTCGAATGCTATGTTGATGATATTGCAGTCAAAAGTCGACGAAAGGAGGATCATATCCAAGATTTGAAGACTATCTTTGATTTAATGCGTCAGCATCAACTTAAAATGAACCCTACTAAGTCCTTCCTGGGCGTCTCTAGTGGTAAATTTCTCGGCTTCGTCATTACCGCTAAAGGTATACACGTGGATCCCGAGAAGATCAAAGCCATCCAAGAGATGCGTCCTCCACGCACCTTAAAAGAGCTACGAGGATTTCAAGGAAGAATTGCTTATATCAGGAGATTCATTTCCAATTTATCAGGACGCTGCAGACCATTCCATAAACTTCTGAAGAAAGGTGTATCTTTCATCTGGAACGAAGAATGTCAAAAAGCATTTGATGACATCAAACAGTACCTCATGAACCCTCCAGTTTTGGTACCTCCCATCTCGGGAATACCATTTCTTCTATATGTTCGAGCTATGGATCATTCTCTTGGTGCATTACTCGCCCAGAAAAATAAAGATGGTCATGAACAGGCCATTTATTATCTCAGTCGCACAATGACAGGCGCTGAACCGCGTTATTCTCCAATCGAGAAAGAATGCCTAGCATTAATGTTTGCTGTTCAGAAAATGCGACATTATATTATCGGTCAAACGATTCATGTCATTTCCAGAGTGAATCCCATCAGGATTATGATGAAGAAACCTGGTATTCTCAACTCCAGACTGGCTAATTGGGGAATCTTATTAGACCAATATGACATGCATTATATTCCTCAGAAGTCAGTTAAAGGACAGGCTCTTGCTGATTTTCTAGCAGCTCATGCAGTCCCAGAAGATTCTAAATTATATGATGAGATTCCCGATGAAGTTTTAGATTCAAATCTGGTTTCTGAAGAAGTTCCTACCTGGCGTCTATTCTTTGATGGAGCATCTAGAATAGGTCCTAACGGCGATATTGTCGCCGAAGTTGGAATTGTTCTTGTATCCCCAGAGGGATTAACTATTCAGAGGGCTTATTCTCTGGATCAATTATGTTCAAATAATGTTGCAGAATACAATGCGTTGCTCATCGGTCTTCAACTCGCTAAACATCTGGATGTTCAATATTTAGAAGTTTATGGAGACTCTAAACTTATCATCAATCAGATCAGAGGAACGTATGAAGTTCGTCATCAAGATTTGATACCTTATCATCGAATAGCACTCTCTATGGCCTCCTCCTTTGAAGGTTTCTTTATCGAACATGTTCGACGAGCCTATAATGCAGAAGCTGATGCTTTGGCTAATCTTGCTGCTGTATTAGCCATACCAATCAGACGTCAGCAAGTGATAGTGGTTTATAACCGAGAACTATTCTGCGTTGAAAATAATCTGGCTTTGGTTTTTCCCCATAATCCAGACGAAGATTCTCTCAACTTTGATGCTGAATTAAAATTTGACAAAGTGTCCTTGTCTTCTTCCAATTCTACTATGGAATATGTCTTTTCTAACAAAATAGACACCGTAACTGAAGACTGGAGACGTCCGTTTCTGGACTTTGTGTTGTATGACATACTTCCTGATAACCCGAGTGAAGCAGCATCTATCCGGCGCCGGTCTCTCAGATTCTATTATAATCATACTACGAAGACACTATATCGTCGAGCCTATGATGGTCTTCTCCTTCGATGCATCGCTGGTGAAGAAGCACAACAGATAATCCGTGAAGCACATGATGGCGTCTGCGGAGCTCACCAGCCAGGTCCAAAACTTCAAGATCATATCCGACGTATGGGTTATTATTGGCCCACGATGGTAGCTGATACCATTCAATATGCTCGGAAATGTAAAGCCTGTCAAATTCATGCAGACTTTATCCATCAACCATCGGAGTTCTTACACCCAACAGCGGCATCATGGCCCTTTGAAGCTTGGGGCATGGACGTCATCGGTCCTATCAATCCACCATCATCAAAAGGACATCGGTTTATTCTAGCAATAACTGATTACTTTTCTAAATGGGCTGAAGCAATCCCGTTATCTGAAGTCAAGACTTCTAATGTTATCAACTTTGTCAAACATCATGTCATCTATCGATTTGGTGTTCCTCGACATATTATCCATGATAATGGACCACAGTTCGTCAGCCAGAAATTTACTCGATTCTGTGATGATCATCGGATTAATAATCTGGCTTCTACAGCATATAATCCAGCAGCCAATGGACTAGCAGAGGCTTTCAACAAAACAATCATCAAACTCTTGAAAAAGTTCGTTTCTTCCAATAAACGTAACTGGAGTGAGAAGCTTGGTGAATGTTTATGGGCTTATCGTACCACAGTTCGCAATGCGATTGGATGTACACCTTTCTCTTTGGTATATGGGTGTGAAGCTGTTCTTCCCTTAGAGATTCAAATTCCTTCTTTAAGGATAGCAATCGCTAATGAACTCACTGCAGAGAACAATGATCGTCTTCGACTTCAAGAGTTGGAAGCTCTAGATGAAAAACGATTGTATGCGCAACAAAATATCGAGCTATATCAAGCCCGAATCTCAAAAGCTTTTAATCGGAAAGTCAAAGTCAGAACATATCAAAAGGGAGAATTGGTCCTTACTGTCAGACGTCCGATGATCATGACACATATGAGCAAAGGCAAATTTGACGCGAAATGGGAAGGCCCATTCGTAGTAAATAAAGTCTTCTCTAATGGAGCATATCAGCTTGCCTCTATGTACGGGAAAGTCACGATGATGCCTATCAATGGCAAATTCTTAAAGAAATATTATGTATAAATAATATTTTCATTACTCCCCGGCAAATGTAAAATCAAAAATTTATTCTTCTCTACAAAAGCTATTTCGATGTCATTATCCCCAGCGGAAACTGATATTCTACCATGTATCATTTTTCCAGAGAATTTGATATTTTGTCTTATTAGATTCCCAGTGGATTTAATAAAGATCTTGTATAAGAAAATCATGTCCATATCACCTCTGAATTTTCTATCTCAGTATGTACCATATTCTATGGAAATGATATCTCGTCCTTTTGATTTTTTGAGTCTAAAAGATCAGTGAATAAAGGCAAAATAATATAAAGCAGGAAGGATACATCATAAACAAAGTTTCCTTAAACAGAGTTTATTTGAGACAAATTCTTCAAGAAATACATCATCATGGAAGATCACTGTAATCCCTTTCGTATTTGGGACGAGGACCACATACATAATTAGCAAAAGAATTGAATACATCATTTCCTGACCGCACCAAGAACTGACAGGCAGCCAGCCTCATTGCTTCTTCTTCTTCGGTTTCTCCTTGTTCGACCAAGAAATCCAAGATATCTTTCGGCAGCTTGGGAGCAGACGAGCTTTCGCCCGTCTCCTTCTTTTGGGGAGTCGAATGCTCTTTAGCATTTTCATCAACTTTGGAGACGACTTCGCCTTTCTTCGTGTTCTCTTCGGAAGACATTTTTTTTTAATGTGTGATCCTTCTACTCAAACAGATGCTCTATTTATAGGCATATATTTGCCAGGATCGATGGGACGTATTCTTTCCCGATATTCAGTTCATCCATTCATTTCTCACATTCATCCGACGTTTCACATGTTCATTAATACTTGACGGTTCGTCCGTTCATTTATTACATTCACTCGACAGTTCATCTATTCTTCATTTTCCTAACGGTTCATCCGTTCATAATCTTCTATCAGTTCATTAAGCGGGGATTCGTTATTGATCACGTTTTCATAACCTCTGAATCAATTCCGAATCTACTTACTCATTTGTCATGTTTTGACCTCTGCATAGACATCAATTTATTTTCTTTCGAGTTCCTATATATTATCATGTCCATAATACCTCTGATAATATCATATACTCTAAAACAGAAAAGATGATTTTTATTATCTATCATGTCCACAATTCACCCACAAATACAAATCATTGAGCGAAGAAGAATTGTCATTTCCATTCCCATTTTCATAAAAAGTCTATTACATTTCTTAGACTTTCCTACAAATCATAATGGAAATCTATTACAAATCTTGGATTTTCATTCTATGTACAACTGAGATCTATTTCTTCTTGGATCTTCTCTGGCAATCTCGTTGTTTGTGGCAATTCCTGGGTGTCCAGCCGGAATCAAACTCTGGTCTTATCTCTCAGACGAGAGGAGAACCACAGAGTATGGCAACACGATGGCGTGTTGCTGCCAATACAGCGCGTGGAGGAACGGCGGCACCTCAAGCAGATAGGAATGTATCCAAACCTTGGGATACAATTCCTAGTTCTGCCGTAAAAGGAACTCTACTACCCGATTTCTCGGGGTAGAGTTGACTCCACCATCCAACTCTCGTGTATAAAGGCTCTTCCTACCATCTGAGGAAGACCCTTCTATCACACGAAGAGTTCTGAGTTGTCTGATATACGCGTCAAAAGCGTATGAGCTCCCTGATGTAGATGTCAGAAGAACATTGTCCACAGCATCCATATCACCAATGCCAGTTCTGAAGAAGGTGTTCAGCCAAAATTCTGCAAGAAATAGTAAAGAAAAATCAGTTAACAGAAACTGGCCAAGCAAAGACAGATGCATTCTGTTCGTTTCGGGAAGATGAATTTGTCCTTAGCAAACAAAAATTTTGATGCGTGTATATTGAACTTACCGCTGAGTTTGCTGCTAAGGATTGACAGATCCATGTCTGGTAGCGTGCACAGAGATTTGACATCAGACAACATGGCTTTCCTATTTTCTTCTCATAGAAAATTCATTCTCAGAAGAGAGGAAGAAGAATGGGAAGATGAGTTTGCGTGGAGTTCATCCATCTATTTAAAGTATGGAGCATGAACCTATTCTTGGAAAGGATCCGCATGAATAGCGCTCGTAAACATGGAATGAATGACACGTGTACTTAGGAAACCAGCACAGCCTTGGAAATATTCAAAGAATGCTTTCCAAAACGTTGGAAGATAGCGTAACTTACGGGCTATTTATTGGTGCACGCTATTCATTGGTGTACGTTATTTAACGTAAATCACAATGTTAAAAGGACAGCGTAATTTATAGTGTAACATATGCTGATATACGCTATTTCAGTGGAATTCACAAAACATTGGAAAATAGCATAATATACGCTATTTCATTGGCATACGCTATCTAGCGTAACTTACAACTTGGAAGACGGCGTATTCGACAGTTATTCATCGGTGCATGTTAGTTTTCAAACACAGAAAATTCTTGAATATTCATTTTCATTAAAGGCACTGATGGCCCTACAAAACAAAAAGAGAGAGGGAAAGAAAGGGGTGCAACAAAGTCACGCTCTATTTTCCAGAGCGACTAAGCTTGACGCCTAACTCTTCTACGCTTTGGACCCCCATGCGGTGTAACAGAGCAACGAACATTTTACGCTTCTCTGCGAGGCTCTGCCCATCAGAAGAAGAGGAGCCGTCCAGACCAAAGTAGCGCAAGAAAATCTTGGCTAAATGCATAGGGTCGTCCTTGAGCTCGATGACGACAGGTTCGGGTTCTTGGCCCCCAAAAGTGGGGTCACCATGGAAACAGAATCCCAACTTACGAGCTTCTTCTTCAGCAGCTTCCTTTGGAGTCATGGTTGCAAAAGATGAAAGCCAAAAATTAAATTCTCTCGGTTTATATAATAGAGCTTGCTGGCTGTTCATATTCTTCTATCAGATTCAATCAATCTCGAAAAATGAAGAGTCATCATGACATTTAATGAACTCATGCCAGCGTGTCAGGACTCATTCCCACTTTCTGTTCAAAGTAATTTCGAACTTTTGAAACTCATAAAGTTCAAAAACTTTGAAGGGGGTCTTGTAGGATGTGGAAAATTATGACACGCTGTCATTTTCATCCATACGCTTAAAGACAGATGTCAGTTGAAGCCATACGCTCATTCAAAAGCCATACGCTCAGTAAATATTTTATTATTTACAGAAGTGACAGCACAGCATATGTTTAAATGAGGAATGAATCTGACACTTCATCTTTCGTGCAAAGACAGCTGTCACGAGAAAAGTAACCGTCGTATAGGTTTTCGAAGAGCCGGTTTTATCTTTTACGAGGACAACTCAGCAGCCTTCATAAATACAAAAGCCATCATTACTGTCAGTTTTGACAGTCTGTCAGCCGTCAAATCCGCAGTCACGACGCTCGAGAAGATTTTGTCAGTTATGGGAAGCTATGGTATACCAAAGAAGATTGATGATAGCTACGTGGCCACTTCTCCAGCGAGCGTATGGACCTCACATGACTCCTTTTTCATCCAGTCAAGTGAGCGTATCGACCTCACATGACTCCTTCTTCACACAGTCAAGTGAGCGTATGGACCTCACATGATTTCTTGTTAACTAAGCGAGCGTATGACCTCACATGACTCCTTGCCCATAAAGTGAGCGTATGATTTTCCTATGGCACTACGCTATCCAAGTCAGCGTATAAACTCTCATTCAACAAGGCAGCGTATTACAACAACCATATCCAGGATTACAGTCAACACACGTTCTCACGTGTCCTGTACCAGTTATCTACTTCTCTAGAAGTTATACAACGTGGCATCCAGGCCATCAATCTCTCCTGAACATGCTCCACTACTTTCAACCGCACGCTAATGTGTCTCCATCAGAATTCGTCACGCGTCCCTGCAGTTATGCACACGTCAAGTAACTACCTGAGCGTATGCTTAAGGACAGTTATCCTGAACTCTATAAAAAAGAGTTTCTTCATCTTCTTCAGAGACTACAAGTCATTTTTCAGAGAGAACAGAGAGATTGCCCAGTTGCTGTCCAAGTTCTTCAAAGTTCGATTTTTCTTCATCGCATCGTCCAAGGGATAAAGTAATCGTCTTCTAGATTAGATTCCTACAGTTGTAATTTTCTCAGATACAAAATAAATAAAGTGAATTTATTTATGGAAAAAAAATTGGCGACTCTGCTGGGGAAAGCTGTCTCCTCCAATGAGATAGCAACAACTCAATGCGATACTTCGTCGATCGGCTTGACGAAGAAGACGATGGTTGTACAATTCGACCAATCGGCTTATGAAGAAATGCTCAAGGCGAAGGAGGGCCGCACTGCTTCCTCCGCTCTTCCTGTTGCCAAGAAGAAGGGATACTCCGTCTATGTCCCTAAGTCTTCTGCAGCAATTCGAGATGCTTCTGTCACTTCTCATGCTGACAAGAACACGTCTTCAACTTCCATGAAGTACACTTCGGCTTCTCGGAACACGGCAACAGTGGTTTCCCCTAGTCACGCTGACAAAATTAGTTCTTTAACCAAGTCAGCGTGTACAAGGAAAACCATCTCTGGACATGTCAAGGTCCCTTCTCCCTCTATTCTTACGACAGCAGTCGGCTCTTTAGCCGTTGATGACTCAGAGCGTATGGCATTCAAAGGGCAGCGTACGGCAAAGGCAGTGTACAAAAGCCAACATCAGGCAGCGTACGTCGAGCCAAAACCAGTGTATGCTAATAAAAAGGCAGCGTATGACCAGAAGTCCAAACTGAAGTCAGCATATGCTAACAAATACAGTCCTTTGACTGTTTCTGAAAATCAGATTGGGGGTTCTCTTCCACAGAACATACAAATGATTCCCCCTCAACTTGCTCATCTTGTGCCAACCAAGGAGAAAGACTCTTTAGTCAACTCCTCTACTCCTAAGGTCTTTACCTCTGGAGTTAATTTGACTAGTAATCTTACTAGATCAAACAATGGAAAACGCCTTTTGGCTAATTCCTCCAAAGATGGATTATTACCGACTCCTAGTCGGAATAATACTCATCTTCCTTCTCTCAAAATTTCTCGGTCTGAGAAAGGCAAATTACAAGTATCCAAGACTGATATCAAAGTCAAATCTCCCACGGATCTTCGTAATAAGCTTAATCAGAATCGGTTCAGTTCCACTGAGACAAGTATATTAGACCCTGATGCAGAATATGCCAAGAACTATGTGGCTCAAATTAATCAGTCTTTATACACTCAGGAACTAAGAAGACAGAAGAACAAAAGACAAGTTTCTACACAGAAACTATCTTCAAATACTTCCCAATCTGTTCCTATAGATCTCCGAGAATATTTGCAAAATAAACAGAGAATTGACACTTCATCTGGCTATGACATTGCCCATATTCGCCATGAAAAGCATGGTTGTGACTTCCAACCTCGGGTTGTCATCCAATGTTGTTGTTCACCAAAAAGACAATCTGTTTTTGAACGGATTCAATATGAACCAATGTTGGATGAAGATGAACCTCTTTATGCTTCTATCAACATGACTTCCAGAAATATTGGGGGTAGCATACGGTCTGATGCTATATCAGACTCTAAAGATGGTGTTTATCTCGGCACTCGATCCAGGACCGGAGCCTTGACCAGAGCTTCTTCTTCTTCTCATCCAAGTGGTAATCCGGAGATCACAGAAGACTTCCTTGGAGAGTCCAATTTTCCAGTATTGACTCGTGTAAAAAGCCCTAGAAAAGATACTGATTCACACAGTGATGATTCAGAATAGACTGTTTCATCATCTATTCCTCGAATGATTACCACTTACATGGCAGAAAGTGATCATGAACCTTCGACTAGCAATGAGGCTCATGAACAGAGGATTTCTTCTTTAGAACAACAATTACGAGCTATGGCAGATACATTGAGTGCTATGCACACTCTAATGCAGGCTCAACAACAGACAGCACCACCAGTGGTATTGAATACCCCTGTTGTTCCAAACCCCGAACCCTCTACTATTCCGGGGGTACAATCTAATGTTCCTGTACAAACCACACCAAGTCACTCTGGAGCTGGGGGTGGTACATATGCTGCAGTCCCTCCTCCCAATTACACTCTACAAGCCACAACTCCACAATCTTCGGGAGTTGTCTCTGAAGAATTGAAGAATCTCAAAACTCAATTCGAGGCATTCAAACAGAAGGATGGTTTACAAAGGTTAGGCATTAAACAGCCTTATCCGATAGAATGGAAGCAGGTATCGTATCCACCAAAATACAAACCTCCGACCATCTCTTTCTATGATGGGACAACCTCTCCAAGTCAGTTTATTAATCATTTTGAAGTAATGACTGATCAATTGCAACCAAGTGACGCCCTCCTTACTCGGGTGTTCATTGGATGTCTCAAAGGAACGACTTATGAATGGTATAGAAGTCTCCCTGATGGGTGCATTACCTCATTCGCCGGTTTTAAGCAAATATTTCTTGAACGATTCTACGAAGGGCTCAATGATATGACCATGTCGGCCCTCATAAGAATCAAACAGAAGAATAATGAGACCACTGAGGAATTCATTGAGAGATTCAGAAGAGAAGCCCTCAAAATGCCTCTTGGAACTCCCGATGCTGTTACGATCGACACTTGCAAGTCGAACCTCTTACCAATTATCAGTATGTGGACAGGGTCCACTCAGTTCCAAGATTGGCCTTCTTTCATTGTCAGTGCCAAGGCTGCCGAGGTCAGTGCTGAGACCTTCAAGGGTCTGGGGGTACAAATGGCTCCCAAAGAATCAAATCAGAGTGCTAGCAATAGTACTCGACCCAACAATCGAAAAGGGAAAGAAGCTCTTGAAGTCAATCTCCAAAACAGTAGTCAAGAAGTAAAGACTACCCAAGCTACTTCAGCTCCAACAAATCAACAACAGAGATCTCCTCGGCCGAAAGAAGAATATTCTTTCGATGATGACGATGTTCAGGGTATCTTTGAATGCTTACTCAAAGGTAATAAGATTCAATTGCCAGAAATTAAAAAGCCTGATGAAGCCAATAAGACAGATCATCCAAAATACTGTCCATATCATAGAATGCTGGGTCATACAATCCGGTCTTGCTATGTATTAAAAGGGAAGATTCAAGAGATGATTAAATCAGGAGCTGTGACATTAACACCCAAAGACAAAACAGTCACAGCAAATGTAATTTCAATGCAGTTCGGTGACTTCCCTCCCTTAATGGTGGAAAGTGGGATTGTTCCTATCCCAAAAGCAACTCTCGAAGTTATAAACATCCCACCAGCACAGAATGACGGACTTGTTCCTGTCACAACCAAGAAGGGAGAAATCATGTGGATTCACCCAGACTTAAAGACAGAGTTTGAGACGTCTTCCTTTTCTCCTCGGAAGATTTCTTCATCTAAAAAGAAGCTCGGGAAGACTAAGTCATGCAATGTGACTTCTAGTTTCACACCCGATTTTTATCTAATCTCTACTTTCATCTCAGCAGGAAAGTCATTCTCTACGAAGATAAAATCTGTACCTCAAATTGAAGATAGATACAAACCTGCTTTTCATTTATACAGTTCACAATCTCGTGAATTGATGGCGAAAATGGGTTATGATCTAGCCATTGCCCCAGGTTTGAACTCAGGCAAGGGACTCCGAGCACCTTTGGCCATCACCATGAGACATAATCAATCTCGTGTTGGCCTTGGTTTCTGGAATGAAGCTTTCATCAAACATAAAAGAACCAAGAGCAAAATAAAGAATTGCAGCATGGTTTCCATAGACCTTGAACCAGAATTTGAAGTTGAAGTTCATGCTGGAACTCGGTCTGGAAAAGTATATCTGAAAGATTATGCTGAAGTTCCTGAAGAAATTTCTGACGTTCCTCCGGTTACAGCTTCAATTCCAGTCTCTACTGAAGAGCCTTTAAATGTTCCTGTTGAGACAGTTTCTCCTAAACCAATATTCATCAGTGAGAGTCTTTCAGAAATAGATAAGCAAGACATGATCAAGCTTATTCGTGATTATATCGATGTCTTCGCCTGGAGCTACGAGGATATGCCAGGACTAGATCCGAAGATCGCAATGCACAAACTCAATATCATGCCAAATGCTAAACCGGTTAAACAACAACAGCGATGATTTCGTCCAGACATTATGGATGCAATTGAAGCTGAAGTCAACAAGCTTATGGCTTCTGGATTTATTCGAGAGAAACAACATCCTGACTGGGTGGCTAACATTATTCCTGTCCTTAAAAAGACTGGCAAGATCCGAGTCTGTATAGACTTTCGCGATCTCAATGCAGCTTGTCCCAAAGACGAGTTTCCTCTTCCAATTACTGATGTCATGATCGACAATACATGTGGTTTCGAACGAATGTCATTTATGGATGGGTATTCGGGATACAACCAGATCAAAATGTTTCCAGATGATGAAAAACACACTTCCTTCAGAACGCCGATCAGTACATACTGTTATACAGTGATGCCATTTGGTCTCAAGAATGCACGAGCAACATATCAGCGAGCAATGAGCACTATATTTCGTGAACATCTCCGAAAAATAGTCGAATGCTATGTTGATGATATTGCAGTCAAAAGTCGACGAAAGGAGGATCATATCCAAGATTTGAAGACTATCTTTGATTTAATGCGTCAGCATCAACTTAAAATGAACCCTACTAAGTCCTTCCTGGGCGTCTCTAGTGGTAAATTTCTCGGCTTCGTCATTACCGCTAAAGGTATACACGTGGATCCCGAGAAGATCAAAGCCATCCAAGAGATGCGTCCTCCACGCACCTTAAAAGAGCTACGAGGATTTCAAGGAAGAATTGCTTATATCAGGAGATTCATTTCCAATTTATCAGGACGCTGCAGACCATTCCACAAACTTCTGAAGAAAGGTGTATCTTTCATCTGGAACGAAGAATGTCAAAAAGCATTTGATGACATCAAACAGTACCTTATGAACCCTCCAGTTTTGGTACCTCCCATCTCGGGAATACCATTTCTTCTATATGTTCGAGCTATGGATCATTCTCTTGGTGCATTACTCGCCCAGAAAAATAAAGATGGTCATGAACAGGCCATTTATTATCTCAGTCGCACAATGACAGGCGCTGAACCGCGTTATTCTCCAATCGAGAAAGAATGCCTAGCATTAATGTTTGCTGTTCAGAAAATGCGACATTATATTATCGGTCAAACGATTCATGTCATTTCCAGAGTGAATCCCATCAGGATTATGATGAAGAAACCTGGTATTCTCAACTCCAGACTGGCTAATTGGGGAATCTTATTAGCCCAATATGACATGCATTATATTCCTCAGAAGTCAGTTAAAGGACAGGCTCTTGCTGATTTTCTAGCAGCTCATGCAGTCCCAGAAGATTCTAAATTATATGATGAGATTCCCGATGAAGTTTTAGATTCAAATCTGGTTTCTGAAGAAGTTCCTACCCGGCGTCTATTCTTTGATGGAGCATCTAGAATAGGTCCTAACGGCGATATTGTCGCCGAAGTTGGAATTGTTCTTGTATCCCCAGAGGGATTAACTATTCAGAGGGCTTATTCTCTGGATCAATCATGTTCAAATAATGTTGCAGAATACAATGCGTTGCTCATCGGTCTTCAACTCGCTAAACATCTGGATGTTCAATATTTAGAAGTTTATGGAGACTCTAAACTTATCATCAATCAGATCAGAGGAACGTATGAAGTTCGTCATCAAGATTTGATACCTTATCATCGAATAGCACTCTCTATGGCCTCCTCCTTTGAAGGTTTCTTTATCGAACATGTTCGACGAGCCTATAATGCAGAAGCTGATGCTTTGGCTAATCTTGCTGCTGTATTAGCCATACCAATCAGACGTCAGCAAGTGATAGTGGTTTATAACCGAGAACTATTCTGCGTTGAAAATAATCTGGCTTTGGTTTTTCCCCATAATCCAGACGAAGATTCTCTCAACTTTGATGCTGAATTAAAATTTGACAAAGTGTCCTTGTCTTCTTCCAATTCTACTATGGAATATGTCTTTTCTAACAAAATAGACACCGTAACTGAAGACTGGAGACGTCCGTTTCTGGACTTTGTGTTGTATGACATACTTCCTGATAACCCGAGTGAAGCAGCATCTATCCGGCGCCGGTCTCTCAGATTCTATTATAATCATACTACGAAGACACTATATCGTCGAGCCTATGATGGTCTTCTCCTTCGATGCATCGCTGGTGAAGAAGCACAACAGATAATCCGTGAAGCACATGATGGCGTCTGCGGAGCTCACCAGCCAGGTCCAAAACTTCAAGATCGTATCCGATGTATGGGTTATTATTGGCCCACGATGGTAGCTGATACCATTCAATATGCTCGGAAATGTAAAGCCTGTCAAATTCATGCAGACTTTATCCATCAACCATCGGAGTTCTTACACCCAACAGCGGCATCATGGCCCTTTGAAGCTTGGGGCATGGACGTCATCGGTCCTATCAATCCACCATCATCAAAAGGACATCGGTTTATTCTAGCAATAACTGATTACTTTTCTAAATGGGCTGAAGCAATCCCGTTATCTGAAGTCAAGACTTCTAATGTTATCAACTTTGTCAAACATCATGTCATCTATCGATTTGGTGTTCCTCGACATATTATCCATGATAATGGACCACAGTTCGTCAGCCAGAAATTTACTCGATTCTGTGATGATCATCGGATTAATAATCTGGCTTCTACAGCATATAATCCAGCAGCCAATGGACTAGCAGAGGCTTTCAACAAAACAATCATCAAACTCTTGAAAAAGTTCGTTTCTTCCAATAAACGTAACTGGAGTGAGAAGCTTGGTGAATGTTTATGGGCTTATCGTACCACAGTTCGCAATGCGATCGGATGTACACCTTTCTCTTTGGTATATGGGTGTGAAGCTGTTCTTCCCTTAGAGATTCAAATTCCTTCTTTAAGGATAGCAATCGCTAATGAACTCACTGCAGAGAACAATGATCGTCTTCGACTTCAAGAGTTGGAAGCTCTAGATGAAAAACGATTGTATGCACAATAAAATATCGAGCTATATCAAGCCCGAATCTCAAAAGCTTTTAATCGGAAAGTCAAAGTCAGAACATATCAAAAGGGAGAATTGGTCCTTACTGTCAGACGTCCGATGATCATGACACATATGAGCAAAGGCAAATTTGACGCGAAATGGGAAGGCCCATTCGTAGTAAACAAAGTCTTCTCTAATGGAGCATATCAGCTTGCCTCTATGGACGGGAAAGTCACGATGATGCCTATCAATGGCAAATTCTTAAAGAAATATTATGTATAAATAATATTTTCATTACTCCCCAGCAAATGTAAAATCAAAAATTTATTCTTCTCTACAAAAGCTATTTCGATGTCATTATCCCCAGCGGAAACTGATATTCTACCATGTATCATTTTCCCAGAAAATTTGATATTTTGTCTTATTAGATTCCCAGTGGATTTAATAAAGATCTTGTATAAGAAAATCATGTCCATATCACCTCTGAATTTTCTATCTCAGTATGTACCATATTCTATGGAAATGATATCTCGTCCTTTTGATTTTTTGAGTCTAAAAGATCAGTGAATAAAGGCAAAATAATATAAAGCAGGAAGGATACATCATAAACAAAGTTTCCTTAAACAGAGTTTATTTGAGACAAATTCTTCAAAAAATACATCATCATGGAAGATCACTGTAATCCCTTTCGTATTTGGGACGAGGACCACATACATAATTAGCAAAAGAATTGAATACATCATTTCCTGACCGCACCAAGAACTGACAGGCAGCCAGCCTCATTGCTTCTTCTTCTTCGGTTTCTCCTTGTTCGACTAAGAAATCCAAGATATCTTTCGGCAGCTTGGGAGCAGACGAGCTTTCGCCCGTCTCCTTCTTTTGGGGAGTCGAATGCTCTTTAGCATTTTCATCAACTTTGGAGACGACTTCGCCTTTCTTCGTGTTCTCTTCGGAAGACATTTTTTTTAATGTGTGATCCTTCTACTCAAACAGATGCTCTATTTATAGGCATATATTTGCCAGGATCGATGGGATGTATTCTTTCCCGATATTCAGTTCATCCATTCATTTCTCACATTCATCCGACGTTTCACATGTTCATTAATACTTGACGGTTCGTCCGTTCATTTATTACATTCACTCGACAGTTCATCTATTCTTCATTTTCCTAACGGTTCATCCGTTCATAATCTTCTATCAGTTCATTAAGCGGGGATTCGTTATTGATCACGTTTTCATAACCTCTGAATCAATTCCGAATCTACTTACTCATTTGTCATGTTTTGACCTCTGCATAGACATCAATTTATTTTCTTTCGAGTTCCTATATATTATCATGTCCATAATACCTCTGATAATATCATATACTCTAAAACAGAAAAGATGATTTTTATTATCTATCATGTCCACAATTCACCCACAAATACAAATCATTGAGCGAAGAAGAATTGTCATTTCCATTCCCATTTTCATAAAAAGTCTATTACATTTCTTAGACTTTCCTACAAATCATAATAGAAATCTTTTACAAATCTTGGATTTTTATTCTATGTACAACTGAGATCTATTTCTTTTTGGATCTTCTCTGGCAATCTCGTTGTTTGTGGCAATTCCTGGGTGTCCAGCAGGAATCAAACTCTGGTCTTATCTCTCAGACGAGAGGAGAACCACAGAGTATGGCAACACGATGGCGTGTTGCTGCCAATACAGCGCGTGGAGGAACGGCGGCACCTCAAGCAGATAGGAATGTATCCAAACCTTGGGATACAATTCCTAGTTCTGCCGTGAAAGGAACTCTACTACCCAATTTCTCGGGGTAGAGTTGACTCCACCATCCAACTCTCGTGTATAAAGGCTCTTCCTACCATCTGAGGAAGACCCTTCTATCACACGAAGAGTTCTGAGTTGTCTGATATACGCGTCAAAAGCGTATGAGCTCCCTGATGTAGATGTCAGAAGAACATTGTCCACAGCATCCATATCACCAATGCCAGTTCTGAAGAAGGTTTTCAGCCAAAATTCTGCAAAAAATAGTAAAGAAAAATCAGTTAACAGAAACTGGCCAAGCAAAGACAGATGCATTCTGTTCGTTTCGGGAAGATGAATTTGTCCTTAGCAAACAAAAATTTCGATGCGTGTATATTGAACTTACCGCTGAGTTTGCTGCTAAGGATTGACAGATCCATGTCTGGTAGCGTGCACAGAGATTTGACATCAGACAACATGGCTTTCCTATTTTCTTCTCATAGAAAATTCATTCTCAGAAGAGAGGAAGAAGAATGGGAAGATGAGTTTGCGTGGAGTTCATCCATCTATTTAAAGTATGGAGCATGAACCTATTCTTGGAAAGGATCCGCATGAATAGCGCTCGTAAACATGGAATGAATGACACGTGTACTTTGGAAACCAGCACAGCCTTGGAAATATTCAAAGAATGCTTTCCAAAACGTTGGAAGATAGCGTAACTTACGGGCTATTTATTGGTGCACGCTATTCATTGGTGTACGTTATTTAACGTAAATCACAATGTTAAAAGGACAGCATAATTTATAGTGTAACATATGCTGATATATGCTATTTCAGTGGAATTCACAAAACATTGGAAAATAGCATAATATACGCTATTTCATTGGCATACGCTATCTAGCGTAACTTACAACTTGGAAGACGGCGTATTCGACAGTTATTCATCGGTGCATGTTAGTTTTCAAACACAGAAAATTCTTGAATATTCATTTTCATTAAAGGCACTGATGGCCCTACAAAACAAAAAGAGAGAGGGAAAGAAAGGGGTGCAACAAAGTCACGCTCTATTTTCCAGAGCGACTAAGCTTGACGCCTAACTCTTCTACGCTTTGGACCCCCATGCGGTGTAACAGAGCAACGAACATTTTACGCTTCTCTGCGAGGCTCTGCCCATCAGAAGAAGAGGAGCCGTCCAGACCAAAGTAGCCCAAGAAAATCTTGGCTAAATGCATAGGGTCGTCCTTGAGCTCGATGACGACAGGTTCGGGTTCTTGGCCCCCAAAAGTGGGGTCACCATGGGAACAGAATCCCAACTTACGAGCTTCTTCTTCAGCAGCTTCCTTTGGAGTCATGGTTGCAAAAGATGAAAGCCAAAAATTAAATTCTCTCGGTTTATATAATAGAGCTTGCTGGCTGTTCATATTCTTCTACCAGATTCAATCAATCTCGAAAAATGAAGAGTCATCATGACATTTAATGAACTCATGCCAGCGTGTCAGGACTCATTCCCACTTTCTGTTCAAAGTAATTTCGAACTTTTGAAACTCATAAAGTTCAAAAACTTTGAAGGGGGTCTTGTAGGATGTGGAAAATTATGACACGCTGTCATTTTCATCCATACGCTTAAAGACAGATGTCAGTTGAAGCCATACGCTCATTCAAAAGCCATACGCTCAGTAAATATTTTATTATTTACTGAAGTGACAGCACAGCATATGTTTAAATGAGGAATGAATCTGACACTTCATCTTTCGTGCAAAGACAGCTGTCACGAGAAAAGTAACCGTCGTATAGGTTTTCGAAGAGCCGGTTTTGTCTTTTACGAGGACAACTCAGCAGCCTTCATAAATACAAAAACCATCATTACTGTCAGTTTTGACAGTCTGTCAGCCGTCAAATCCGCAGTCACGACACTCGAGAAGATTTTGTCAGTTATGGGAAGCTATGGTATACCAAAGAAGATTGATGATAGCCACGTGGCCACTTCTCCAGCGAGCGTATGGACCTCACATGACTCCTTCTTCATCCAGTCAAGTGAGCGTATCGACCTCACATCACTCCTTCTTCACACAGTCAAGTGAGCGTATGGACCTCACATGATTTCTTGTTAACTAAGCGAGCGTATGACCTCACATGACTCCTTGCCCATAAAGTGAGCGTATGATTTTCCTATGGCACTACGCTATCCAAGTCAGCGTATAAACTCTCCTTCAACAAGGCAGCGTATTACAACAACCATATCCAGGATTACAGTCAACACACGTTCTCACGTGTCCTGTACCAGTTATCTACTTCTCTAGAAGTTATGCAACGTGGCATCCAGGCCATCAATCTCTCCTGAACATGCTCCACTACTTTCAACCGCACGCTAATGTGTCTCCATCAGAATTCGCCACGCGTCCCTGCAGTTATGCACACGTCAAGTAACTACCTGAGCGTATGCTTAAGGACAGTTATCCTGAACTCTATAAAAAAGAGTTTCTTCATCTTCATCAGAGACTACAAGTCATTTTTCAGAGAGAACAGAGAGATTGCCCAGTTGCTGTCCAAGTTCTTCAAAGTTCGAGTTTTCTTCATCGCATCGTCCAAGGGATAAAGTAATCGTCTTCTAGATTAGATTCCTACAGTTGTAATTTTCTCAGATACAAAATAAATAAAGTGAATTTATTTATGGAAAACAGCTGTCAGTCATCCAAGCGATCCGTCTTTGACCGTTTTAATTATGTTCAGACTCCTGAACCAATCCTAGTGGACGAAGATGAATTACTCTATGCTCCTGTCAACATGGCATCTCGAAGCACTAGAGGTGGAAAACGTCAAAGACATAATACATCCCGTAATTCCAGTCAACAGTACTTAGATCGGATTCATGAATCCGGTGAAGGAGGATACCAATATACTAGATCAAGAAGTCGAAAAATAATCGATCAAAGGAATCTTCCTTCCGACCAAGATACAATCGGTCAAAGGAACCTTCTTGATTCTAACCAAGATTTCTTCAGTCAAAAGGACATCCCTATCACTTATTCTGGGGGTAGTTCCTTATATGACTTTGATGCTGACAGCGAAAGTTCTGAAAGGACCATCCTTTCCACTAGCTCGTCTTCGAGGGCTAGAGAAGTGACTGCTTATGACGTCACAGAGATCAAGATACTTCCAGCTCTAGCAGTCAATAGCAGAGAACTGCTGCTTTGGAGGCTAGTTTGAAGAACATGGCTGAGATGATGACATATATGCATGTTGTGATTATGGCACAACATACAGTTCCACCGGTCGCAAATCTGATTCTGACTCAGGAACTTGAAACAACATAAGCTCCCATCAATATTGACTTAGGGGTACAGTCTCCTCACACTGCTTCCATTCTTGCGCAGGCTATTCCAAGTCAATCTGGTGCCCGGGGTGGTACTTATCATGCGGTACCCCCTCCTAACATATGAAATCAATCCACTCCTCCGCAATCAACATGAGATACCAATGATATCGTAAAATTTTTACGTACTCAATTTGAAGCTTTCAAACAAAAAGATGGCCTGCAAAAACTTGGGATCAAACAGCCTTATCCCATAGAATGGAAAGAGGTCAAATTTCCTCCTAAATACAAACCCCTTACTATTATGCTGTTTGATGGCAGCATATCTCCAGGTCAATACCTCAATCACTTTGAAGTAATGACTGTCCAACTTCAACCAAATGATGCTCTTCTTACTAGAGTATTTGTCGGTTGTTTAACTGGTGCAGCATATGACTGGTATCGTAGCTTACCAGATGGTTATATAACCTCTTTCGCTGGCTTCAAACAAATGTTCTTGGAATAATTTTATGAGGGAACTAACGAGATGACTATGTCTGCTCTCATCAAGATCAAACAATGACATAATGAAATTACTGAACGTTTTATTGAACGATTCCGTCATGAAGAACTCAAAATGCCTCTCGGAACTCCAGATGCTTTGACCATAGACACTTGCAAATCAAACATGTTGCCTATAATCAGCATGTGGATGAGATCAACACAATTCCAGGACTGGCCTTCCTTCATAGAGAACGCCTAACTAGCAGAAGAGAGCGCTGACAAGTTCAAGCAATTAGGTATTCAAATGCCAAATATTGACAAAGATGAACACGCTACACCAAATAATAGTGGCCGTCAGAACAATCGCAAGAGCAAGGAGACTTTGGCCATTAATCTCAAAGGCAAAGAAGTCCTTGCTATCAATATAAATCAGCCACATCTACCCCAACAACACTACCACAAAGGGCACCACGTCCAAAAGAAGAATACTCTTTTGATGAAGATGATATCATGAGTATCTTTGATTGTATCATCAAGAGCAATAAATTTTAACTGTTAGAACCAAAACAGCCAGAGGAAGTTGGTAAGACTGACCATCCTAAATATGATGTTTACCACAGATTTATTGGACATCCAACTCGAGCATGCTATTTGCTCAAGGGTAAAATTCAAAAGATGGTCAATTCCGGTGCAATTATTTTCCAACAAGACGAAAAAAGTATAACGGCTAACATCGTCTCTTTACAGTTTAGAGATTTTCTGTCTCAACTTGTACAGGACGGTGTTATCCCCATCCCGAGAACTACTCTAGAGATTGTTAATCTTCCACCTGTACGAACTGATGGTCATGTTCCTCTGGCTATTGATAAAGGGGAAATTATATGGATCCATCCAGATTTAGTGGCAGACTTTGAAACACCATATTCTTCCACCAAGTCTAAGAAGGCCACTAAAAATAAATCATGTCATATGATTTCATTTGGTGAACATTGTCTTCCACCCCTAACTGCCACCTTCATCTCAGCAGTAGATAATCCTTCTTCTTCGTCCCCTGCTGAGACAACATTGTCAAAGTCAGAAGCCAGATACCAACCAGCTTTCCATCTGTATAGTCCACAGTCTCGTGAACTAATGACGAAAATGGGATATGATCTACAAAAGGTCTCTGGTTTGAACCATGGAAATTGATCTCCTGTACATCTTTCCCTATGTCTTTCTCATAACCAATCTCGAGTTGGTTTTGGTTAGTGGACAAACTCTCCATCTTGCCAAAAGAAACCTTCCAGAATTAAGTTTTCGGCAAAGAGTTGCAATATGGTGTCCTTTGAACATGTATCCGAAGAAGAAGTCTTAACTGGTACCAGGTCTGGGAAATCTTACCTAAGAGACTATTTAGAAGGTCAAGAAAACCCTTCTCCAGCTCTGGAGGCTTCTCAAGCACCATCTTCTCCTAATGTCAATGGTCCATCAGCTTCATCACCTCCAATAGAGCCAACTCTTCCCAAACCGACGACAGCGACAAAGGAAAATAGCCTATCCATTTTGATAAAGTATTGAAAAAGACTCCAACTTTGGGACTTAAAAAGCCGTATAACTTTGATATACTGGCTTAGTTGGCTAATACCCCGACAAGATTATTAATTTTTGAGCTACTCCGTCTTTCGAAGGAAACTCGGGAAACGTTGAGTGAAGCTTTGACGCAAGCTGATACTTGTCTAGCACTTCTCAAAAAGCAAGAGGAAGAGCCTATAACATGTCTTCATTGTCATATTATGATGGAGCTGATGCCAAACATCACCTTTACACAAAATGATATGTTGTTGAAAGATAATCGTCATGACCGACCCCTCTACTTCACGGGATATGTCGATACCATGAAGGTTGATCGCATTTTGATCGATCCTGGGTCTGCACTTAGCATCATGCCAAAGACTCTACTAGATGCATTGAAGATTCCTATACACAATCTTTCAACAACCATCACGACAATCTTGAGATTCAATTCTGGAAGAAGTAAACCTTTGGAAAAGATCCGTCCAAAAGTTCAAACAGGGAATCTTCGTACAAAGGTTACTTTCTACATGATCGATAATCATGGCTCTTATAATGCTTTGTTGGAAGGACCCTTTCTGCATGAGCATAACATTGTACCATCCACTTTACATCAATACTTCAAATATGTGGACATCAAAGCTGACCTAAATCCTTTTAGAGGCATTGAAGCGTATTGTACGGACTCTCGGATGTACAAGAAGAATTTCATGAAAGTTGTATTGGCGATGGATAATGAGGAAGATCAGAAAGACACTTCAAAAGATGTTCTCTTGATCCCCATCAAAGGATGTGCTACTCGTCCATCTTCTTCTCAGACGTTGACTATACATCTTTCCTTTTATAACAAACAGCCTCCTGCTGTAGAAAGGGAACAAAGGGAGCTCACCTCTTCTGAGCCTGTTGTTATCGACCTTCGTCGTAACAAACCTTCACCTTCTCTTTCTCCTTTTCCTCCTCTGGTTATCAACCTTACTAAGCCTTCTGTTAAGGCTAAGAATCATATTGTAAATGATGATGTACAAATCAATAAAATAGCATGTCCTTTACAGTATTCTGATGCTCTTTATTATATCCGATGTTATTTAAAATATTAGATAACTTCGAACCACTTACCATAGGAGTAGTTAAAGCTTCCTAAAATGAAGTATTGCTCGAGCCAACAGGACTCCTTCTTCTTAGTTCATTCCAGAAAGAAAGATGAACTTCCTATACTTTTTAGTAAAGGAACAGAACAGAAGATCACGCCCGATAGTGAAGAAGAAAATTACGATAACGAAAGACTTCAACTACGTCATTATAGTCAGCAATCAAAAGATATCATTCAAAAGATGGACTATAATTTTAAAGCTGGTCTCAATGGCGGCAAAGGAAGGCGAACTCCTATTCATATTCCTGCTTCGAAAAGAAAATTACAACAATACAACAGCAAAACAAAGCGGAAATTAGGTTATACTTCAACAATTTCGACTCCAGAAGCTTTCGAATTCGATAAAGAAGAATGATCTAACTCTTCGGATTCTATCTTATGGGATTCAGACACCAGTGTAGGGCACGTCCATCGAGTGACTCTATCTTCCAATATGGTAACTGCTGAGTTGTCGAAAGATGACGGAGACTTTGTCGAAGCCTTTAAATCTGATCCTTGGGCACAAAGTATGGATACTCAATGGGAGCTTCGCTTTGAGCAACGTGAGCCACCTACTGAAGATCAGTTAGTTCAAGTTAATGTTGGAGATGAAACTTCCCCAAAACTAATATTTGTCAGCAAAAGCCTCTCTGAAGTAGATAAACAAGAATTGATCCAGCTCATTAGAGAATACATTGATGTATTCGCTTGGAGCTATGAAGACATGCGGGGATTGGATCCTCAGATCGTAACCCATAAGCTCAATATTCTGCCGAATGCGAAGCCAGTCAAGCAGCAACAACGTCAATTTTGACCCGACATAATGGATGCCATTGAAGCTGAAGTCAAGAAACTCATCGCCTGCGGTTTCGTCAGAAAAGAAGAATATTCAAACTGGATGGCTAATGTTGTCCCAGTTTTGAAGAAAACAGGGAAAGTCTGAGTCTGCATCGCCTTCAGAGACCTTAATGAAGCTTGTCCCAAGGATGAATTCTTTCTTCCAATCACTGATGTCATGATCGACAATACTTGCGGATTTGAACGTATGTCCTTTATGGATGGATTCTCAGGATACAATCAAATCAAGATGCATCCAGAAGATGAGAAATATACATCTTTTCGCACTCCTCTTGGAGTCTATTGCTACACTGTCATGCCATTTAGTCTTAAGAACGCTGGTGCAACTTATCAGCGGGACATGAGTACTATCTTTCGTGATCATTTACGAAAGACTGTTGAATGCTATGTTGAGGATATTGCTGTCAAAAGTTGTTTAAAAGAAGACCACATTCAAGACTTGAGAACTATATTCGATCTAATATGCCAGCATCAACTCAAGATGTATCCCACCAAGTCATTCCTGGGAGTCTCTAGTGGCAAATTTGGTTCAGACATCTGTATTCATCAGTCTTTCAGGATATCAGGCGAGTACATTCTCAGATAGTTCTTTCATTTACTTGTCGATTATTGTATTTCAGTTCTAGTTAGTTCGATTTGATTCTGTAGTGCCCCGACCCGCAAGATGCCTTATGATGGATGGTTGATTTGATGAAGCCTTGTTGGACTTGGGATTATGCGAAGGATCGCTTGGAAGACTATGCGATCGTGGCGGGAATCGTCCTATGAATGTGAGTAGTATTGAACCCTTCAAAGATCCTTTAGCTTCACGCTTAAAATAAGGATAGTGTGCTATGTTTCTTATTGTGTTGCTCAATAACACCTTGCATGGAATTCGGAAAGATAATGAAAGATAATAATCACATGAACGTAAACTGTTGTGGCTAAGTGAATTGTACGCTTGTACGCTGTTGCGATGAATTGCATGACAGGTGAAGGCAAAGTCCCAAATACTTGGGCAGGTGAGTATATTGAGCTTTGGCTCAATGAATAGATGGCAAAACAGATGTTAAGACCCAAAGAACTGGGCAGTGAGTATGCTTGAATTGCATTCGAATGAATGAATACTAAACAGATGCTAAGTCCCAGGAATTGGGCGGTGAGTACACTGAGTTTGGTTGGAAAGATGTTTGGTATCAAAGATGTGGCAAGGCATTGGGTAACAACATTCTATTATCCTGTCGCCGGTGTAGAATGTTGATTACGCCAAGACCCTGGATTGGGCAGATGATAATGTGAGCATTGGCTCAAGGCAAGATGGCTAGATGGCAAGATGGCAATACGAATGAGAATGATGGTTTTGCTTAGTTTTCCTTATCATGCATTATATGTTTTCTTCTTAGATAAGTTGCATATAGTTGCATGGTCATGGACAACTTGTCGACAAGGTGGTTTCTCGAACGGTATTCCTGGGCCATGGAACCCGGTTCGTCCTAGGGGAAACCAATGCCGAAGTAGTGGCAGTGCTGAAGTAGTAGCACGGTATACAGGACTTGCAGTGGGGCTAGCTACCTGCACTGGCAAGGGCGCTGTATACCTGTAAGACGGTCCAGGATGGCGTGTCGCCAGTGACCTTCATATAGATAGGTCAGGTGCTAATGATGTCTTATGCAGGCAGAGTAAGTTATTACTCAAATACAGGGAAGGATGTCGGCTATTGGTAAGAATCACCTGAACGGTGATATTCATATTGAATCATGATATTGTTTCTAACAATGTCTTGTGCAGGCAGAGTAAGTATTATAAATGTACAGGGATGGCTACACGACCGTGGGTAAGAATCACCAAAGGGTGATAACAGTATGCTTTTAATTATGTTGGCTATGAGATTTGCATGCTTTACTTCTTGTCGGCTATAACATGAAATTGACCCTAAGGCAACGAGAAAGACCATTGATAATAATGTTCGGTAACATGATTACTTAGTGCTGTCTTCTTAGGTGAGTTGGGCCAGCACCGCTCGCCAGTACATTGATGATGTACTGACCCACGTTGTGGGCAATATTACAGGTGTTTGCTTGGGGGAAATCCTGTGAATCAGTGCTTGGCATCGATGAATCGGATGGGTGTGCAGAAGCTCTTCTTTCAAGACGATGTCTTCTGCTATACGGGACATAATGTATGGAACAGTGGAACTCAGATGTACCAGTGAGATTGTAGCCATATTGGCAAGTTCATTGTAAAGAAGTCGGTATATTCAGTTGTAGCCTAAAGGGCAAGTGTATACATTCAATCGGCTATTTAAGAGTCTTGTAATCAATTGTAAACTCTGTATCCTGCTGTAAGTCTTGTAATCCATTTTGATTATCAATAAAGAGATACATTCCTTCATGAATTATGTGACTTCAATTTATCTGCTTGGTTCCGCTGCTTTGTCGATGTTTTCTGAGAATTACCAGGAACTGTAATGGTTTTGCCTTGTACAAGTGCAATCTAGACTTGTACGGCATCACGCCCAGTAGCTTGTTTTCGATCCTCCGGGATCGGGGCGTGACATAATGGTATCAGAGCACGGCTTTACGTCCTTGGATTCCTATTCGATTTGTTTCGAATCAACGTTGCTACTAAGATGATTCTAAGCTGCTTCCGCGATGATTCAAAGATTGCTTCCGCGATTATTCAAAGTTGCTTCCGCGGTGAATCAAAGTTGCTTCCGCGAATACTCAAAGTTGCTTCTGCGATGAAATCAAAGTTGCCTCTATGATGATTCATAGTGCTTCTGCGATTGTTCTGTGTTGCTTCCAAAACTATTCTATGTTGTTCCCTTGACTGAAAGTCCGTTAATCATTCTAACCTCTCACTGGGTGTTCCATACAATAAGTCTAAATATGTGGGCTGTGATATGTGTGCTTTGTTGAATTTCTAAAAGATACCAAAAAGAATAACAATGATGCGATGCGTAAGTTTGTGATATATGCTGGATGTCTTATGTGTGGGATTCTTTGGAGTCGATTGTTATGCAGCAATCGACAGTGGGTGATGGCATGGTATGTTGGAACAGAATGTGCATGAATTTCAGTGAATGGGAATCGACCGAATTTTGAGTCGGTATTTGTGGTCAGCATAACCACTGCAGGATGGATAGTCCATGTTGGACGTTGGTTCGATGAGAGAGAATATTGTGTTGGGAATGGCTTGAGCTCTGGGTGGTATATTACATATACCCTTATCGTGATAAGATGTCCCTTGACCCTTGATGTGTCTATGATTTTGTGATTGCTTTACCTATAAGGTAGTGGGTGGTATCGAATCGTAGCTGAGCTTACGATTGATACATGTTGGCTAGGCATGTTCCTTGATTGTTAAGTTGGATGACCGTTGTGAGATTTTGATGTGTTCAGATGAAACATTGCTAGACCTTGTCGGTTAGCATTAAGTTGGGTAATAAGAGAATTGAGAATATGAAATGATGCCTTGGTTGGGAAAGAAAAGAATTTTAGATTCAGGCGAGTACTTGAATCAGTTGGATAAAAGGATTGTAGGCTTGGTAACAATAATGTGGTGTTGCTATCGAAAGATTTTTGCGAGAACAACTATGGACCGAATATTGAACGATATTGGAATTGAGTTAAAGAAATTGCATGTTGTATATCGATAGAACTGATGGTAATGTTAGACGCTTATCGGGATGTTGCGAATGATTTAGAAGATGCAGAGAGTTGCATCGACGACCGAAAAGTTAGAGAATGGGCTTGTGGAATAGATGATCTTAGCACGTGGTGCAGTGTGCTTGAAGGAAATTGGTGTTCCGAATTAACAAGTTATGACCCTTGACTATTTTGAGGCATAGAGAATGAGTACTTGTCCCTTGATGCATGAAAGAATAGATGTTCCTTACGAGAGTCGAATGACTGGGATACAAATAAGTATCGAGGTGCAGCGATATGTAATAGACCCTGTCGGTAGATGATGCTGTCACATGAATAACAAGTTGGGTGGAATATAGGATTGTTGGATTATGACTTAGCCGATGAGTTATGTCATGTCCACTAAGATGACTGATATATGATGCGAGATGATTGGTGCTATAGAGATTGGATTGGTGCATGAATAGTAAATCTTCTTATGGAATCAGAAGGAGATAATACAAAACTAATATTGATGGTTAACGTGAATTGCTAAGAGATGACCGTGTTGGTGTTAGAAAATTTATAAGTGATGCCTCGGAAGAAATATGATTATAGTTGCCTGATTTTTTGTTGGTTAAAAGAGTACGGACCGTATCGATGATCTAAGAATGTGGGAAACGATTATGTCGCGAAGAGACCGCAAGAAAGAGATCATAAGTGATAAAGTATTGAGATAACAATGTCGGATGATGATTCAGAATAGTTGACCCGATTGAATAGACATATGAGTACGATATGAGGATGCAAGTCGGATTGAACAAGTGATGCTATGTCTATGCAAATGGAAATTGAAAGTTGAATATTCTATTGAGGAGTTTTATATGATAGCTTCGAGATTGACCCATAGAGTTGTGGGATAGAATTATTGGATAGAATTGTCGGATAGATTTTGTCGGTTGCGGGTAAGTCTAGAATGAGACTTCGTTGGATATGACTCGAGTATGAGTATGGGTAGAAAGACTTGACCCTAAATTGTCGGCTGGTTGCCTAGATTGTCGGCTGGTTGCCTAGATTGTTGGCTGGTTGCCTAGAGTGTCGGTTTGTTGCCTAGATTGTTGGTTGCTTGCTTAAGTTGTCCGTGTTGGGTATAAGTTCATAAGATTGGGGTGGCGTCCCATGTCCCTAAGTTGGTCAGACCATAGAGTTGCCCTATGTTGAGAATTGGTTGCCTCTAAGATAAGAGATAAGTATGTCCCTGATAGCTACTCATCTCATATGGGTTAGCTGAATGTCTGGTTTAGCTTAGATTAGCTGACCGTAGAGACTTGATCGTATGCTAAGTTGACTATTGGAAAATTGTAGGATGTCCCTATTGGTGTTGCGTGAGTATAGTTGGAATGAATAAGATGTGTTGGAAGGTAGACTTTGGAATGGAATAGATATTGGGAAATTTTGATGTTATAATGTTGGATGGGATGACGGATCATGTTGGTTTCGGAAATTGAGTTGCCTTGGTTGAAATATTGGGAATTGTTAGAACTGGTTGGATTGGTTGATTGATATTGAGCTCCGAAAATTGTTGGTAGTACCTTGAGATAGTTGGGATAATTTCATTGACCGGATCAAGATTGAGGATAAGTGTAATGACGGAATTGGATAGTGCATGTAGCCGAGATCGGCGAATGTGAATATGAATGACCCTCAGAATTAATGTTGCTGGAATATGATAGTTGCCTATACGAGAGGATAAATATGTTGGCTTGATCAATACAAGAAAATGTTGGAGGACAGCAAGAAATGTTGCTAGAGTGAAATTGTGGTACAAATTGAAGGATGGTACGACTTGGAAGATGGATCATGATTGGAAAATTTACAAGTTGCAAACAATGTGTATGGATGCGAACGATGATGAGTACGAGATTTGATCGATGAGAATCGGGGTATCGAAATAAAAATATTGCTATAGGATTTATCAACTTTGGTGGCATGGATGACAATGAACTTGAAAGGAATACTTGATACATCTAAGTTTGAATATTTTGAAATGTTGGATCGGTTGAAGAAAATTTATCAAATTGGGATTGGCGACATCTATCGTCTTAGTAATTGGTTGGAATATTGAATAAACAAAGTGGGATTATACGAGATGCTCAAAAAGAATTACTGATGTTCGAAAAGGAAGATTACACCGTAGCTCGTTCGCTTTCTCTATCACTGAACTTGGCTGAAGTGCATGTATTTCGGGGACGCCTAAAATATGTGTATGATTCCAACTAAGTGGTATGCTGAATTCAAACGAAGCCACGGGAAGGATTATCATGTGCTAAGGATTTGCACGAGTGTCGAAGAAAAGATCAAAGATGGTAAACTATTTTGAATCAATTGAGATGCTGTAACGAGACGGTGCATTACTTGAAATCAATCGAGAGATTGCGGAGAAATATTAGATGGTGCAAAGTTGATCGTTGAGGAGTTTCATGAAGAGTTGGTTGAAATTTTGGGGATGAGTTTTGTTTTAAGTTTCGAGGACGAAACTTTTTCTGGGTGGTATATATTGTAGTGCCCCGACCCGCAAGATGCCTTATGATGGATGGTTGATTTGATGAAGCCTTGTTGGACTTGGGATTATACGAAGGATCGCTTGGAAGACTATGCGATCGTGGCGGGAATCGTCCTATGAATGTGAGTAGTGTTGAACCCTTCAAAGATCCTTTAGCTTCACGCTTAAAATAAGGATAGTGTGCTATGTTTCTTATTGTGTTGCTCAATAACACCTTGCATGGAATTCGGAAAGATAATGAAAGATAATAATCACATGAACGTAAACTGTTGTGGCTAAGTGAATTGTACGCTTGTACGCTGTTGCGATGAATTGCATGACAGGTGAAGGCAAAGTCCCAAATACTTGGGCAGGTGAGTATATTGAGCTTTGGCTCAATGAATAGATGGCAAAACAGATGTTAAGACCCAAAGAACTGGGCAGTGAGTATGCTTGAATTGCATTCGAATGAATGAATACTAAACAGATGCTAAGTCCCAGGAATTGGGCGGTGAGTACACTGAGTTTGGTTGGAAAGATGTTTGGTATCAAAGATGTGGCAAGGCATTGGGTAACAACATTCTATTATCCTGTCGCCGGTGTAGAATGTTGATTACGCCAAGACCCTGGATTGGGCAGATGATAATGTGAGCATTGGCTCAAGGCAAGATGGCTAGATGGCAAGATGGCAATACGAATGAGAATGATGGTTTTGCTTAGTTTTCCTTATCATGCATTATATGTTTTCTTCTTAGATAAGTTGCATATAGTTGCATGGTCATGGACAACTTGTCGACAAGGTGGTTTCTCGAACGGTATTCCTGGGCCATGGAACCCGGTTCGTCCTAGGGGAAACCAATGCCGAAGTAGTGGCAGTGCTGAAGTAGTAGCACGGTATACAGGACTTGCAGTGGGGCTAGCTACCTGCACTGGCAAGGGCGCTGTATACCTGTAAGACGGTCCAGGATGGCGTGTCGCCAGTGACCTTCATATAGATAGGTCAGGTGCTAATGATGTCTTATGCAGGCAGAGTAAGTTATTACTCAAATACAGGGAAGGATGTCGGCTATTGGTAAGAATCACCTGAACGGTGATATTCATATTGAATCATGATATTGTTTCTAACAATGTCTTGTGCAGGCAGAGTAAGTATTATAAATGTACAGGGATGGCTACACGACCGTGGGTAAGAATCACCAAAGGGTGATAACAGTATGCTTTTAATTATGTTGGCTATGAGATTTGCATGCTTTACTTCTTGTCGGCTATAACATGAAATTGACCCTAAGGCAACGAGAAAGACCATTGATAATAATGTTCGGTAACATGATTACTTAGTGCTGTCTTCTTAGGTGAGTTGGGCCAGCACCGCTCGCCAGTACATTGATGATGTACTGACCCACGTTGTGGGCAATATTACAGGTGTTTGCTTGGGGGAAATCCTGTGAATCAGTGCTTGGCATCGATGAATCGGATGGGTGTGCAGAAGCTCTTCTTTCAAGACGATGTCTTCTGCTATACGGGACATAATGTATGGAACAGTGGAACTCAGATGTACCAGTGAGATTGTAGCCATATTGGCAAGTTCATTGTAAAGAAGTCGGTATATTCAGTTGTAGCCTAAAGGGCAAGTGTATACATTCAATCGGCTATTTAAGAGTCTTGTAATCAATTGTAAACTCTGTATCCTGCTGTAAGTCTTGTAATCCATTTTGATTATCAATAAAGAGATACATTCCTTCATGAATTGTGTGACTTCAATTTATCTGCTTGGTTCCGCTGCTTTGTCGATGTTTTCTGAGAATTACCAGGAACTGTAATGGTTTTGCCTTGTACAAGTGCAATCTAGACTTGTACGGCATCACGCCCAGTAGCTTGTTTTCGATCCTCCGGGATCGGGGCGTGACAGATTCTATATTACAAATATGGATTGATATTACTGGATCCATTGTATGCGGCACTCATCTTTTATATGTCTAGCTTCCATTACTGGAAACACCTACTGGCAATATCATGTACTGGCTGGACTTGTACTTACTTTCGTGTCGGGTTATGAATTCACTTATACTTGTTGGGCGAAAAAATATTTGAGTAGACATGTTAACATTCCCAAATACTAGAACTATTCCCTTGAACTTATACTGGAAAGCTAGCCATCCCACACTTGGCCAGGTGTACGATGTGTCGTATTACCCATAGTCGTTTACATGTCGATCTTGGTATTTTAAAACCTACTGATTAGTGTCATGTTTAGGACTCACCGTAGAATTATTCTCTGGACTTATATTGTCTGGACTCACAATGGGATTATATTTGACTTACATTGTACTGTCTGGACTTATATCACATTACTCTAGTTCAGCTAGCTTTTATTTACAATCTTCATTGACATGATCTTCTGATTCATTATATTATCTTCTCTTGTACTTTAACTGTTGCTCTACATTATTACCTATATAAAACTTTCATGTTCATCAATATAACTGTCTATAACTGTTTTATAGTCTTTGTCATTTACTTGGAATTTCTAGATGAGTTGTACTAGTTCTAATCCTGACTAGATACGTTGAAAATATTACAGATGCTTGCCCTGAGCACACTTTCCCTACTTGCCTTGGATCAAGAGATGGCTTAGCTACCTTGGGCCCTGACTCACAGGAGTGATCGGGAGACTAGCTAGTAGACTTGCTTTAGATTCATGTTTAGAACTTGAGTTGTAATAAGTTTAGATATTGACTTGTATTTGAGATTGTTTGAGATATTATTATTTAGTAGTTTTATTTTTGTTGTTGTTTAGTCTTATTAGTTATAGACTTCTTTGTTATCTTATCGTGCTTAGTCTGTGATTGAGTTTCATTATATCTATACTTGTCCTCCGTTCGGAGTTGAGATCTATGAAAGGTACATTATATATTTGCGTGAGTTATTTTAGATAGTGACCTAGTACATCGTTCTATCACCGATTCTGCGACGTAGACTGGGCACTATTACGCACTTGTACCCTTATATTGGGTGCGGGTCATGACATAAAGGGGGAGCAGTTAAATTATTTCAAATCAATTATTCCCCTGACATGCCATATATCTAGAATACTATTTATTTGGACATTTATCTAGTTATGTTTTATTTGTTCAAAGGCTATTTGTGAGTTATTGATTCATTTACGAAAGTTGTCTTTGTGATACAAATTCGAATCGTCAGCTGTCAGTCTAAGGAATAAACGGACGCATTCGAACATTTATTAAGATAGTTTTCAAAAATCGTTTATTGTTTTGAAATTATATTCTTTTATTCAAATATTTCTTATATATTTTTATTGGAAATATATTTTATTTGTTCATCTTTAAGCATTTATCTATTGAATATTTCCTTTACTTGCCTAAAGACGATATTTTGTTTTAAGTATGAAACTTTATATGCATCGATCAAATGGAAGAAAGATGCATATCTTGGATATCCCTTAGATCTTGTAATTATTTATTTTATCTATTTTATGCATATATATGTTTTTGAACTAGATACACATATTTTAAGGGGAAGCAAATTATTCATCTCATTTCATTTATACCCTTAATAAGTGGTATACCTAGTTCATCATGGACATATATTCTTTTATAATAGATATCTTGTTGATTTGTTCATGCTATTTTGATTTATATTGGATTTATGAGAGAATATATGATTATTATTTTCTTGATTCTCCCATTTTATATCGGTTTATAAAGTTTGAATTTTTTTCATATTATCTTGATTTTTTTACGTTGATAAATTATTTAGCTATTGTTATTTTGGCTTTTCTTATTGAGGTTTTATCTCAAAGTTCATGATTATCTATATTTAGACTGATCATACTTTGCGGGAGAGCATTCAAGTCGACTGAATATCTCCTTCTCAAGTATTTTGTCCCTGTTACCTTCATGTTTATGTAATGTATATTCATATATCATGCTATGGTGATTGAGTTCAAATACATGAACTTTGGTATAGATTTTGTATAGATTCTAGTATATCTGTTTTGATTTCTTTTCAATGATTATATTCTTTATGGAAGTGATTTACTATTTGTATGTGCAAAGTGTGAATCATATTTTTTGTGATCATTGATAAAATCTTATTATATCGTCTAGATATACTATATTTGGTATTTTATATTGGTATATACTAGATTTGCGGATTTTAATTCCTTATGGATTATTTATAACCAATGATTGATTTCTTCTATATTGGTATCTATCTTTTATTAAAATCCTTTATTGGTTTCCTTCAAAACTATAGTTTTGTTCTATCTTATATCGGGTTTTGAATGGTTTGTTTCAAATTTGTACCCTGATTGTTGTTCATGATTATTTTTGTCTTGCTTCTGTTATGATTAATTTTATATCTTATTACGGGGGAGCTTATTTTTGATCATGTCAACGGAGAGAAATAAGTTTAAGTTAGCACACAATCTTCTAGTAATATGTGTATATTAGTGATACATGCATCTATCATATTTATCTTAAACTTAAACAAATTGTCATAATAAAAAAAGGGAAAGATTGTTAGCCCAATGATTATATCATATTTTTTAATATGGCTAATCAGTTAAGTTTAACATAATGATGTCACTAATATTCATATATTCACTATTATATTGCTACTTAAACTTAGCATTGTCCTACTGCTCACTAAATATTATTTTATTATCATACTATGATACTGCTTTGTTCGTCTAACATGTACTTGTAGACATGCATTAAGCATGATAAAGCATGATCAAACCAGGAAAAATGTAATGAAGAATTGATGACGGGCCAAAGACGACGTTATACAAGGAGATTTCTCTGAACCATCCAACGACCTATCCGGGACCTCGTATCGAGGGTTCCGCTGACCTATACAAGAATATTTCTCCGAAAGGTATTCAGATTTCAAGATCTGTTTATCTTTGGACATCTGTCGTCAAGGAAAAATGGCGTCTTCAAGTCTGTTCAAAGATGTCATCAAAAGGGCTATTAGTTTTTCCATTTTATTCTATATTTTTCTATTTATTGAGTCTATATTGTGAGTTGGGATCACTGGCATTTAGAAGTTTATCCTGAACCAAAATAAACCTATCTTTGATCCCAAACCAGCATCCAAAAACCCTGATGAACCAAAATTGACATGAAATCAGCCTAATCGAACTCGACCGGAGTTCTGCCCGAACTCAGTCCGAACTCGGTCCACTTAAATTTGTCATGGTCAGCAGCTTATACCAATTCTTTTGGATCTACAACGTTTAAAATTATGAACGTTAACCCTACCGAGTTCTGTCCGAACTCTGTCCTAGAAAATTCTATAAATAGAGAAAATTTGTCATTTCTAATCACTAATTCACTGATCATCTTCTCTATCTATTCTAAAGCCTTCCTATTTACCAAGAGCTTTAATCTTCCTATTTCCAAGACAACTCCTTTTCTTCTAAGTGCCGGTGGTTCTCGATTAGGAGTATTCGAGTTGTACAAGCTTGGAGTATAAAAACTTTCTTCAGAAAGGTGTTGAAGTTTGTTCGTGGACTTCGAATTAAAATACGACAGTGTTGAAGTTTGTTCGTGGGCTTCGGACTAAAATACGATGGTGTTTAAGTTGGCATGTTCTTAGGAGTAAAGCACGTGGTGTAATCTCTATTCAAAATAGTGGATTAAATAGCGGACAAGAGTTCTCACGACTAGACTAGTCCTCTCAAAGGGAAACCAGTATAAACCTCGGTATTTGTGTTTGCTCTTCTGAACTTATTTACTTTAGGCTTTTACTTTTATACTGCCTGCTTCATGTTAGTTTGATAACTGCCATACAAATATTTTAAGTGGTAATTATTATTCTGCTGCACGTACGCACTCTATTCACCCCCTATAGAGGTGCTCTATCGATCCTACAGCCGAGTCAATGACTTCATTAATTATTGCCACTTTTAGGGGCTCGAGAAGTTGTGACTAAAGACTTAGTCAAAGACTTTATTAAATGAGATTCATTGTGATAAATTCTAGGTTCATTTAATTAACTCAGAGCCTCTGACTTGCTGCCACATGGCCTGCGGGTTGGACCACACACAACCTATATAAAGGAGAGCTTTTGAGAAAGATATATGCTCATTCCTTCTTGGCATTCCTCTGTCATGCTCGATTCCGACTTAGCTTTGGACGGCCGTAGGCCTTGCATAAGTCGACCGTTGGTTGTAGATCTCTTCGTTCAATGAAGCTGTAGTCTTTGGTGGAGGACAACTTCAGATTTTCGAGATGCACTAGAGCGTTTGGTATAGGGGGTTCGAACCTGAACAACATCTTGGAGGTCTTCGAGGGCCAAAATACTAGATTTGGGTTGATTGCTAGCCCTTTGTTATGCTGGAAGAGCCACATGTTGTGCTGGAGGCCTTACGTAGGAGCCGTGTCCCCGTTTTGCTCAATAACTGCTTCATTAGCCATATTGGAGCGGAAAAGTGATGCGCTTCTGATTAGGAAGTGATTCTCTATGACGAAGAAGAGTTCTGCGCTTTTGTGGACTACGCACTTGTATGCTGCGCACTCTAGGCTGAGTAGATAGTCTTTATATGTATTCATGAAGAATATGTAATAGACCTTTTTAATCATGATTTTAATAAAGCATCTTTCTTCATATACTGCATTTTTCTATTCTTTGATGTGTGCAGCAACTTTGTGTCTCCTGCGCTTTATAGATATTGTACTTTTTCATGCTTCTACTGATGGAACTGGGGATTCCAAGGACCCTTCCTTTGGTGTGCGTATTGATCGATAGAAAGTTAAACAGATCTAATACGTGTTCTAACCCTTCATAGGCAGAAACTAGGGTTCACGAATTATATCTGCGACGAAAAGGAGACAAGTAATTCCTGGCAGTCTCGAGCGGACGACCCCAAGATCTTCTGCACGTATTCTTTCCTCGAGTTGGACGTCGTGTGGGCGACGATCTCCCAACCTTTTTTTCTCCTTGGCAGCCATCTCTTTCTCTCCTTACGTGAATCACGAATTTAGAGAAAATTTTAGATTTCTGATCCGTAATCTGGCGACCAGAGAATAGAGGATATATATTGGCTACGGCAGGGACCATGAGAAAAAATTAGGGTTAGGCCTCCTAATGGATCTGGATATCCCGTGTTCAGTCCGAACACATAATCCAGGCCCATTAACAATAGCTCGGTCCACTAATGAGCTATTGTTGTACTACCTTCCTAATCTCAAATTATGTTTGTGGGCTCTTTTTATTATATGCTCGTTTGGCTCCCCATGTTAAGATATCGTATGTCCGTCGAACTGACAACTATATTGATTCGACATCTTTTATCCTTAAGTAGTACCGCTCAACTTTATTTGTCATGTCAGATATATTCCACCTGCAGGGTTTACATGACAATCCTTATGAGTTCCTTAAGAGGACATCATCAACCCGATGTATCGGGACATGGATTCCATTTATAATCAACAGCCCATTATACATACAATGTTATTACCCAATTCATAGAGGTTGTTGATCCATAATGAATCTCACTCTTTTATGAGTCAAAGTAATGCACACTGCATATACATATCCGTTATTATATCTGGATTAAGAGCACAAGCATCCATAATAACAGAGGTATTTGTTCTCTTATGTAGTCAGTACAAAGAGAACAACCTCAAGTGGTCCTGTTCAATACACACAAAGTGTACTAGTGTAAACCTATAGTCAAGATAGACTAATACCATATTACACTACAACCTTTCCAATAGATTGTCCAAGTCCATCTAGGTTGTGAACTATTTATATCCTCCATAGGAAACTGATAATATGATCTTCTGTGTGACACCACACACCATATTATCTACAATATAGAATATCAGACATTTGTATTAACACTTGCAACAAATACAATATGCAAACATTTGCCCATATGATTCTCATTCAAAATTTAAGGAAATAAGGTTACTACAAAAGTGATGATTTTAGTATATAACCCTAACATCTACAACACTGTCTCAATTATGTTACACGAAGGAATTTATAGTACGACTATGTCGTTGATGCAACAAACACGCCAGACATCTATGTCATAAAATTGATCCTAAGGCAAGATTAGAAAGACAATCAAAAGTAATGTTGCACACAATTAAATGAATGTGTTGGTTTTATATGGGTGGGCAAGGAGTTCACTCACCAGTACGGTTGTGTACTGACACCCATGCAGTTTTCATGTACAGGCACATGTAGAAGATCGTTTGGCACGGAGCTCACTTGGATGCATCGAGGCACGGAGTTCCTTGGCATCTCGAGGCATGCGGCCGCATAAAGTCTAGACTTATACGAGGCATAATGTATATGCATCGCCTTCTGAAGCATCCGCTTGCTTGTTATATCGTATTGAAAGATGAGAGAGAGAATAGTGACTTGTAATCTGAGAGATGGTGAGCCTGAGTGATTGTAATCTTAGCCTCGTGCTACATAGTAATCTTCATTTCAATATCAATAAAGAGTTCTCATTTTGTATGAATACTTGTGTTTTCTTGGTTCATTCAATGCTTCTGCTTTGGGACTTCTATACGACGACCGCGTCGCTTAGCTTGTAATCGATCGTTATGAAACCCGTCTTGCGCAAGCATAATCTAGGCTCGCACAGCATCATACCCTAGCGAGGATGAACGGTTATGTAAAACCGGGGCATGCGCCCAGATGAAGCGATAACAACAAAAGTCTAGAAACTCCACTGAGGCCTTGATGAACCAAATTGAAGGGCCCAAAAGCCCATGCTTCTGTTCAAAGTATTCCAAACTCGTTGCCAAGTTTGAAAACTTTGATAGGGGTCTTGTAGAAGCATAAAAATTTCTAATACTTAGTCAAGACTGAACCACATCAGACAATATGCACGAAGGCCCGTAGACCTCCGGTAGGACACTCACTTGGATGCATCGAGGCACGGAGTTCCTTGGCATCTCGAGACATACGACCGCATAAAGTCTAGACTTATACGAGACATAATGTATAGACATCGCCTTCTGAAGCATCCGCTGGCTTGTTATATCGTATTGAAAGATGAGAGAGAGAATAGTAACTTGTAATCTGAGAGATGGTGAGCCTGAGTGATTGTAATCTTAGCCTCGTGCTACATAGTAATCTTTGTTTCAATATCAATAAAGAGTTCTCATTTTGTATGAATATTTGTGTTTTTTTGGTTCATTCAATGCTTCTGCTTTGGGACTTCTATGCGACGACCGCGTCGCTTAGCTTGTAATTGGCCGTTATGGAACCCATCTTGCACAAGCGCAATCTAGGCTCACACAGCATCATGCCCTAGCGAGGATAAATGGTTATATGAAACCGGGGCATAAGCCCAGATGAAGCAGTAACAACAGAAGTCTAGAAACTCCACTGAGGCCTTGATGGACCAAATTGAAGGGCCCAAAAACCCATTCTTTTGTTCAAAGTATTCTAAACTCGTTGCCAAGTTTGAAAACTTTGATAGGGGTCTTGTAGAAGCATGAAAATTTCTAATACTCAGTCAAGACAGAACCACATCAGACAATATGCATGAAGGCTCGGAGACCTCCGGCATGGCAACAACACAGTGCCGTGAAGCACCTGGTCTTTGCAGAATCAAAGGCAGCTCAACCACTCCGTGCGACCAGACCACATGCAGCCCAGACGCTATACAGCTTCCCCTTCAAAGAAGTCTCCATGCGACCAAGGGGCATGCGGCTCCATCTCAAGCATCACTTCAGAATGGTACAAGCGTCGCCTTCAGTTCGGAGCACTTTCTCCAACTTGACAACGAGTTTAGAATACTTTAAACATAAGCATGGGCTTTTGGGCCCTTCAATTTGGTCCATCAAGGCCTCAGTGGAGTTTCTAGACTTCTGTTGTTACCGCTTCATCTGGGCGCATGCCCCGGTTTCACATAACCGTTCATCCTCGCTAGGGCATGATGCTGCGCGAGCCTAGATTGCGCTTGCGCAAAGCGGGTTCCATAACGGCCGATTAAAAGCTAAGCGACGCGGTCGTCGCATAGAAGTTCCAAAGCAGAAGCATTGAATGAACCAAGAAAACATAAGTATTTATACAAAATGAGAACTCTTTATTGATATTGAAACGAAGATTACTATGTAGCATGAGGCTAAGATTACAATCACTCAGGCTCACCATCTCTCAGATTACAAGTCACTATTCTTTCTCTCATCTTTCAATACGATATAACAAGCCAGCGGATGCTTCAGAAGGCAATGTCTATACATTATGTCTTGTATAAGTCTAGACTTTATGCGGCCACATGCCTCGAGATGCCAAGAAACTCCGTGCCTCGATGCATCCAAGTGAGCTCCGTACCAAACGATCTACTATGTCGTTGATGCAACAAATATGCCAGACATCTATGTCATAACACTGATCCTAAGGCAAGATTAGAAAGACAATCAAAAGTAATGTTGTACACAATTAAATGAACGTATTGGTTTTGTATGGGTGGGCAAGGAGCTCACTCACCAGTACGGTTGTGTACTGACACCCATACAGTTTTCATGTTCAGGCACATGTAGAAGATCGTTTTGTACGATAAAACAATATACACTTTCAAAATCTACCAATATGTACTTTCAAAATCTAGAGTTCACGATGTTTGACTAGATAGTCAACTGCACGTCTCGATTTGCGTGCCATAGTTTCCAAAATTGGAAACATGACTTTTTATGGCCAAACTTCCATGTTTAGATTATGAATTATGGAGATTGCGGGTTCACTGCAGTCAGCAGCGCACTGATGTGGCATGACCCCTAAGTTGAAATAATTTATAGTATGCGAAGGTTGTCAAATATTACTAAAACTATATCCTAGTTTTATTATTGATCTTTTGATTTATTATATCAATATTGGGAAGAGTTGATAGTGTGTTCGATAACATATTATACCTGAGTCATGAAACCAAGGGTTCATGACAGCCAGATGTACACTTGCGAGGCATGGATTCTCGGTTAAATGACTTCGGATATACTTATAATTTTTGAATATCCTTGAGGCTATATGTAATGCCCCACTCCGTGCCAGGCATTTGGGTTGGCTTGCTGGATGCTATCAGAATGTTGGACCGTGATTTATGTTGGGAATCAGGAGAATTAAGACTGATACAGTCTCTCTTAGCTGGCTAGACGGAATGGGTATTGGAACGTGGCTCACTGGTGGAGCTACGCTTAGTAGAATTAAGTGTGATCGGAACAGGAAGGCCATTTGATGCAAGTGAGTGGAACTATCCTTCCTCCTCCTTACTCCTTCATGCTGAATAAAATGAAGTATTGGAATGCTATGAATTGTCCCTAAAATATCCCATGTTTTAGTTGCTGAATAATAGAGATGCTTATGTTGAGAATTATTGAAATGAACAACACATAAACATTGAACTGCTAATGTGATTTGATGCCTGCGAATGAATTGATAACATTGTGCATTATGTTTAATGCTGCTAAAACAAATGGAATACTTGAATAATGAGATGCTGCCAGTTTTCGTGTAAGCAATAAACTGAATAATAATTGTTCCAATAAAATGAATGAAAAGCTGCTTGTCCCTTTAAAATGAATGAAATGTTGTTGGTTCCTCGTTGAGAGAAATGCTATAAGAGATGTTGCAATGAATCAATTAATGAGGAATGATGAGGCTTAGGATCATGGAGATCACCAAGTGGAATAATAGTAATGATGGAATGATTAGTCGTTGAACACGGCTCGAAATTTAGATGAGATGTTGAACTGTTGGCTTTGCTTACATTCCGTTGTTTTACCATGCACTTGTGTTTATCGAGTCGACACACATTCGCATGGTCATGGACGTACTTGTACAAGTCTGAGTAAGTTTCCTCGAACGGTACCTGGGGCGCTGGGATCGATTCGACCCGGGAAGAAATATTGGTCGTGCTATGGTGGCACGAGGTATTAGGGGACATTCGGCTACGCTTGCAACCTACCCTGGAATGGTGCGTCGTAATACCCGTTGGAAAGTCCTTTATGGTGCAGTTTCACCAACGACCATGTAGTCAGGATGCATGCTAATGAATATTTTGGTGCAGGCAGAGTAAGTGTAACAGTTAACCTGTATTGGATGCAGGTACGAGGGAGTTGGCTATCGGTAAAAAATCAATTTAATGTGATATACTCAATATATGTGTTGGTTTAACTTGCGTGCTTAACATGCCAAGTAAATGATGTTGTGTGTAGTCTTTCAATATGAGAACCTGCTTAACCTGTTACATTCAGTATGCTAGAAAGATGCCCTGCTATAAACATTGCTAAAACATAACATACCTGCTAAGTAATGCTTGAAGTGAGAATTGTCATAACATGTTTAAGATGTTAATGTTAACGATGTCTCAATGATGTCTTTGTATGACAACACCAAGAATGCTATAATGATACGTCCACATGAGGATATTGCTAAGGATATGTTTACATGCTTTACTATGTATATTGTCCATGAACTGTAAACTGATGCTAGGTCCCAAATAGATAGATCATTCTAATAAATGCTGCTTAAATGGTTACATAAATGTTGGTTTAGACGAGTGGATTGGATTTTGCTCGCCAGTACATAGATGATGTGCTGATCCACATTTTGTGGACAGGTGCTCGTGCTTGGGATGTTCTGCACACGATGATTGGCTTGATTGGTCCCACGGCATCGAAGATTGTTGGACATACAAAAGCTCTCCTTGTACAAGATGATGTTTTCTGTTTATAAAGGGCATAATATATGGAACATTGTAATCAGTTGTACCAGTGAGTTGTAAGCCAAGTTGGTATATCGAGTTGTAATCCAATGTATCTAAGTATCAAATGTAAGCTTTGTAGCATTGTTCAGTTGGCCTTCAATGTAACATGAGAATTGTTGTAAGCATTGTACTTCAATACAGGTCTTGTACTCTTCTTCAATTATCAATAAAGAGAATAAAGTTCTATATATCTCCGTGTGACTTCAAGTTATCATTTTATCTCCGCTACTATAAAAAAGTGTTGTATTTCTATTCAATGAGAAATATTGTCCTCATTAACTATAATTTATCTGCTTCTGCCGCTGCGATATATTCCTATTTGAAGATAATCAATTATGTTCCATTTTTTGCCTTGTACAAGTGCAATACCAGACTTGTACGGTATCACGCCCAAGTGAGGACGAACGATTCCAAGAGATAAAATATACGAATAAATGACTCTACGAATCAGGACATGACAAATTGGTATCAGAGCACTGTAACACCCAGTTTTCCAGGTAAGGGTAATTTTGAAATTTTGTAATTATAATTATTATTTATTAATATTTATTTCATATTATAATTTTTGGTAATTTTTAATCATTTTTAAAACTATTTAAAATCATGACTTGTGATTAGGGTGTTTCATTTATCATCTCCAGTTTGAGGATATTTTTGTTATTTTGTATTTAAATGAATTTAATATATATTATTTGGAATTATTATGAATTATTGATATTTATTAGAATTTATATGATTTTTGGTATAATTTAATTAAGGGTTAATCTAGACTTTGACTAGTGTTGACTTTGGAGCCTAACCTAGAAGCTAACCCTAACTAAGGTGACTTGGTTTAGTATGTATCCTTAGTCTAACCTAGATCAACCCATGATTTGGTCATTTAGACTCAAGTTAGAATAGAAGGCTTTTAGTCATAAGCCATGACTTATGGTTTTGAAACCAATGATTATCAACTTAAGCCATAGAGGCCCAAAGCCCATAGCCCATTACTAGAAACCCTAACCCTAATCATCATGGCTGGCCACCTAGGGATCATCCCCCTATTTATACTCTCTTCCATTAGGTTAGCCTCATTTAGGAAATAGCAAGTTTGGAAAAAGAGGTAAGTCCCATCTTTAAAAATTCATAGAAAATCCATTTTAATTCCTTTTTAATCCAAACAAGTTGCATTAGATCCTAATTCATCTATACTTGCTGTTATTTGAGGATTATTCCAGCTTGGGATCAATTTGGGGACTTTTGCTAGCTAGTGGAGAGCTCATCTTTGAAGGCTTTTTGTTGTGAAGAGCACACCTAGGTAAAACTCTATTCTTCCAATAAAATTAGGGTTTCTTTGTATAAACACCAAGCCCTAGGTGTCCTTGTACTGTAGGAATAGGATTTGCACCATTTCGTGTCCTGTACGTGTCTGTATCGGATACGTATCAGTGGGTGCACGCAGGTGTTCGACGAAATATCACAATGGGCATTTCGATCGAGATTTTGAATTGTGTTTGAATAGGAAATAGTGTTTTAGTGTCGCCTAAGAGTATCTAGGTGTCTGAGCATGTCTCGTGTTGGTTTTGTGTCGTGTCGCACTCGTGCACACGCGCGCGCACAGCGTGAACAGTGTTCCCCTTCTACCAGCATGTTCGTGCTCAGTGCACAGGACACTTGGTCGTATGTGCTTGGACACGCAGGGTGGGGCAATGTCTGTCATGACATCCCCAAAGCCTCGTGTCCTAATATTTTGTGTCGGGTGAGTTATTCGATCCACACTGGACACAGGGTTCACATAGCCTAGTGTGTGGTTTAGTGTCTTGTGTTCGTGTAATGTTTGGACACTCCTGTGTCCTGTTTCTGGACACTATGGTAAGTTTATGGCACGAGCACGTGATGATCACTAATTACCAACCAAATTACTAATGATTTAATTGTTAAATTAATGTAGGAATGGGGGACTCCCATTCGACTGATATATTGCAGTATTAGTGAAGTAATCACTGTTTGATTTCTTCTTCATTAAATTTCATGTCAATGCCATGTGTCATTTGTGTTTTAAGTTGTTTGAATATTAGATATCATGACTAGGATTAAATTTTCAGTATTAGGTTGATTACATAATCGAAATTACATGAAATGGTTTTCCTATTTCCGATACAATGCAGTATCAGTGCTTACTTCTTATTCGAATGTTAATTCCAGTTCAATGATAACTCACACATAGTTACACTTGTTATATAGGAGTTTATGTGTGGGGATGTTGGTTCATGTGGAGTATTAATTTGGATGTTGAATGAGTCTTAGATGTAATGTTACAAGTTATGAGGTCATGTTACTGATTTTTCTCATAAACTGTTAATTGATTTCCTTTCCTTAAGCAATTGGAATTGATAACTGGGCACTTGTACACTGAATTGGTATACCAAACTGGGGATCAATTCCTGGGAACACAGGTCCTCTCATTAGCACTGTTATTTGGTTCCTGAATCCGAGTTCCTATTTAATGATTCACTGTTGTTAAACCTGGAAATGACTAGTAGGCACTGTCCTCACATCAGGAACACTGGAACCAGTCACACAGGTTCCATATTACCTGTCACATATCACACACAGGACACCATCCTATTGAGCACTGTCACTTGAGTACAAATCCTGAGTAATTCTTGCATTAACTGAGACACTGACTGGACTTTACTGTCTTTGGGTTCCTGTGAGCACATACACACACACTTTTCCTCTCACAGTTAGCCTATACACATGGTCCCTGCACATTGTTTCTTGTCTTGGGATTTCTTTTGACACTTCTAACACACATGTTTTCACAATCCATACACATACACACAATTCCTATATCTATATGGGTATATATGTCTATGGGTATATCTAAATGTCTAACCATGTGAATGTGAAATTGATAGTGTAGGGTGTAATGAGGATTCTAATGTAAATGTACATTGCCATGATTTACACATATGTGAATGTGAATAAATAGGTGTAAAGTAAGCTATATGTGATAACGTATTTCTATTTGTGTATGTAAAAATATATATACATATATGTGAATAGTGATATATATATATATATATATATATATATATATATATATATATATATATATATGATATTTGGCCTATGGGTGTGACTGTATGCATAGTAAGTGTCTAGTTAGACTTGTATAGCCTTGTTTAGACCTAGATAGACTAGTTAGACAAGTATAGACTTGTTTGACTTAGTTACCTAGTTTGACTTCTAGGGTTGACCAGAGTTGACCAAGAGTTGACTTTGGTCTAGATTGACCTAGATTCATATAGAATGTATTGAATTACATTTTATTATCATTTTAGACATGTTGTGACTAGTGCTGTTCTATAGGAGACAGACACCACTCCTCGGACAGTAGATATTCTTCAGATACTCAGGATACAGGCGAGTACATTCTCTTATCATTTCATATCATGTTAGAATTATTCTTCTGCTTTAAATTACTTTACTTGATACTGTCACGTTGGTTACACGAATTAGTACTATATGGATCCTTTCTTGAGATGTTATCCCCTCAGGGAGCATCAGATACTACATGTTCTGTGCGTTTCACTTACATTGTGTATCACTATGCTTCGTGGTTCCTTGAATCACTTGTGACATGTACTCTCATGATCACAGAGTCTTCCTTGAATCCACCATTTATGGGCATTTCCTAGAATCCCCATTTATGGGACTATCATGTACCATCCTTCGGGGGCCGTTACATGAATCATAACATAACATGGCTGGATCCTTGTGTATTGATTGGGGGTACGGGAGAGTAGAAGTGGACATGTGAATAATATCCAAGTAGTGTAGCATCAGAATCATTTTGTCGTGTAGCATCAGAATCATCCTATGCCATTTCACATGTCTATATTGTACTCTGACTCACTAGCCACTGTTAGTTCTCTATTTATAGTAGATATTTCTATTACAGCTATCTCCTTTACATTCTGTACTTTCTTTCAGATCCTGTATCTTACTTTACTGTATGATTATATTTTCTAACCTGCTATGATCTGTTGAGATGTATTGTGCTCGCTCCATCCTGATTGGGCATCTGTTTAGATCATTAATGTACCTTTTCGTAACTTTGACTTCTGGAGCGTCAGGGATGCCAATCTCTGTAAACTCTCTTTACGAGTTTTGAAGTAGACAAGATTATCTTCGTTTTGATATATCATGTCCCACTTGAACTCGTTTCCTTGTGCTCTTTTTGTATCACGCAACTTCGGGTCAACTTAGACCAATAAATCGTTGAATAATTATTCCCACTTTTATTTTTGATCTTCGTTTGTACGTCATCGTGACTTTTAATTTAGGAGCACCAGACCAGTTGTTTTCTCAGAACCAACTTCTCATAAATGATCTACTCGAGACGCTCTCCACCCATGACCTTCGTGTCCCACTCAGATACTCCATTTTGTGCTTCATTTTCTTCGCACAATTTTTGGGTCAATTTAGGCCGATTTATTTTCTACCGTGAAACCTGAATTATTTTCCAATTTAATTTCGGGACCCGACATCGATCCAACCTAGTCGCCCGAAAGTATGGACGTGGCCCACATGAAGCCTACTAACCACATGACGCTTGTGTCCCATTTATTGGAGTCCCCGTATATTATTTATTTACCCATGATTATAAATCCCTATTTTTAATTCAATTATTGCACCCGGTTCGATTTTGACCCGACCCGGCTCGACCGAATCCGAACCCAAGCTCCAGGTTGCCCTCTCATGACTGCTCAAATACCCCGCTTAATTTTTCTATTTTCCTATTTTTGAAAATATCTCTTCCTCCATCTACTTTATTAAATATCTTAAAATATCTTATATATATATATATACATGTATATATATATATATTTATATATATATATATATGTATACATATACTTTTAAATATCTTTTATATATATATACATACACATACTTTTATCTACATATACTTTTTTTATATATATATACATATACTTTTAAATATCTTTTATATATATATATATATATATATATATATATATATATATATATATATATATATATATATATATATATATATATATATATATATCAATCTCTCTCTCCTATTATAAACTACACACCACCTCACCCCCTCCCCCTATTCCTGGCCGAACCCCCCCCTCTCTCTATATTTTCTCTCTCCTCCTTCTCTCTCAAGTATCTATTCTCTCTCTCTTTCTACATTAATATATATACAAACACTTATAATAACTCTCCCTCTCTCTTCATTCAAACAACCCATTCCCCCCTCCTGTATACAGCACCCCCCTTTTTGTGTGGACCGACATCAATTCTCTCTCTCTCACAAATATCAACTCACCCTCTCTCTTTCTATTTTTATATAATCAACTCTCTCTCTCTCTCTCTCACGCTCTTTTATATACATGCACACACATACATCTCTCTCTTTCTCTAACAACACCAACACCACCACAGCCATTCCTCCCTTTGCCGAGCCCCCAGGCCGAGAGCTTCCGACACCATCTCCTCCTCCCCGACTTCATCTCCTCCTTCCCGACTCCAACTCCTCCTTCTTCCTAACACAACATCAAAATCATCATCATCCACCCTCACCATCACCATTCATCAAACCACCACTCCCATCATGCAACCCCGTCGCCGCCGCCGACGAGCCTTCCCCCGCCGCCGCGCCAGGCCGACGACCACCCCGAGCAGCCCCACTCTCAGGCACGCGAGCAACAGCACGCAGCGCAGCAGCAACAGCTGCAGTGCGCGTGCACGGACGCGCGCCGCCGCCGCCGCGCGCTGCCATGGACGGCCACCGCACGGCCCCCGAGGCCGGGCGCACCCTTGGGCGAGCTCCCCATCGCCGTCCTCCTCTTCCCCGACGTGCCACGTACCCGATTCGTGCGTTTTGAACGAAATCCCGTCGGCGCGCACGAGTTTGGAACTCAGAATTCGTGCTCCGTCGTAGCAATTTCGTGTATGTTTTCTGGGAGATCCGACCGTTGGATCGGCAATTTCTTCGCTCCGTCTCAATCTTGGTATATCCATCTTCACTCCTGTCAAATTTCGTCCGTTAATTTCGTCGTTTGATACCTCAAAACTGGCCACCAATTTGACGTTTTAAATTGAACTGTTTTGGACAATTTCGTGGAGCCGACTTCGTCAGCTCGTAACTTCGCCGTCGTAGCTTCGGTTGGTGCACTACCAGTTCCTGTGCGTAGCTGGTATAATCCTCTTCCTGCCTCCTTTAGGTTTCATTTCATTTTAAGCACGTTCGGTTGATCGAATTCGACGCCAAAGTTGGCCGTCCGAATTCTTTAATTTGCACTTGTTAAATTTCATTTTTGAACCCGGGACTCCGGATTCAATTTCTGACACCACCAGTAGATTCGTGGCATCGTTCTGACATGTTTTCATATAAAAGTTGCTTAATTTGGAGAACGTGGGCCCTGGCACGCATTTCGGTACAAAACGGGTCCCACTTTTCGAGTCAACGGGTCACTTTGAGATCGGCTCATCGGAATCCAATTCTGGATATACCGTTGAGTTCGTATCGTCATTCTGGAATCGTTGACATATAATTTGCTGAGTTTTGAAGACATTTGCTCCGGCACACATTTCCGTGCAAACCGGATACTAAGTGTCGCGTCAACGTATCATTTTGAGATCGGCACATCGGAATCCTATTTCGGACATACCGTTGGGTTATTATCATTATTCTGGATTCGTGAACATATAATTTGCTAGGTTTTGTAGACTTCTATCCCGACACATTTTTTGGTGTGAAGTGTGTCCAACGGCGGACATCATTTTGACCTAAAATTACCGTTTTGTCCCTGTGTCTAAATTGGACTTATGGGTAGGCTATCCTAGATGATTTGACCGTTCTGGACACGTTGGTGATATTTATTTTATCATCCGACAACATCTGTAGATTTTGTTTATGTATTATCCTTAATTTATAATTAATTATTTTTCCAAAAATTGTTACTTTCTGTTTTTGAATTTTTATATATATTTTAGTTACTGTAAAAATCTGAGAAAAATTATATTTAAATAATATGTTAATTTAGCTAATTTATTATAATTTTTCCAGTATTTAATGAGTACTTTTGGTATTTTATAAAAATGGGAAAACAGAACTCATTTTCAGGATACATGTGTTTGTTGATTTTTAATAAATATTTATGGAGGTTTATAAATCCCAGAAAAATTAGTATAAATTTCTATAATTAACAAGGATCATTTTGGTACTTTAATTTATATATAATTGAGCTTTTTGTCTATCTCAAAAATTATTGGAACTTAGTGTACAGTTTGATCTATTTATTAAATAATTACGACTTTCAATATTTTGTGTTGTTTTGAGTTATAGGCGTATTGGACCTCACCCCGCACTAGTGTAAAGACCCTAGGAATTTAGTTTGTGTATAGTGGCACTCCACATTAGACTTTTATGCTAGGTCCCCACTTAGTTAGTATCCAGTCAGGAGTCGTGTCACACCACTAGTGTAATCTTGATCATAGCTTAAAACTGAGTTTGTATGTCATTATTGACAGGACACCGGACATCTATATCTTCGTACTAGTATTCTTGCTTTGCTCGAGGCAAGTACATCTACAAACTCATTTATTGTCTTTTAATGCTAGAACATGTATTAACCGAGGTAGCAAGTTAAATCTTCACATGTTACATTAATTTAGTCCCTACCATGCTTAGGACAGTTATCATATCTTCACATGCTTCTTACTAGTTCCCCGTACATGTTTCACTATGCTTATATCTGCCCGAGTATTCACATGTTTTACTGCTCTCAGTACTTTCACCTGTTTTACTGCTATTAGTATCTACCGTGCTTTATACCGATCCCAGTATCTCTCACATGTTTTTACTGTTCTCGTATCTCTCGCATGTTAGAATATGGGTTATGGGAAAACTGATAGTTGAGTACGTGATCATGCCCCCTCTACAGTACCGAGCAAAGTTTCATTTTATATGTTACTGCACTGTAGGCCTTACTCTCAAAGCTGTATTTGTACGTATGTACATCTATCGCCTTTACACTTGTACGGAAGTACATTTCATTATGTGCCTCAGCACATTGTACATCTATTGACCGATCACGTACCTGCTACAGTTTTAAATATTACATATACATCTGTCTCTATGACATATGTATCCTTGCCATGATAGATTATGAGTTATACCATGATTCCAGATATGCCATGTTCCCTATGTTACCATGATACTGTGATTCCAGTTGTACCATGAGGCCATGTTTCCATTATTTCCTATTTTATAGACTTATCACACCATATTTCTTGTTGTACATCTCTTTCATTATATGTTCAGTACTTTAGTTGTAGAGGTTGTACTTGCTCCCGTCCTGACAGGATAACGTTGTAGGTTCACTTTTCGAGAAGGAAATGCTATGTGTTACATATTATGGCACTGATTTTGAGGACCTGGCCTTTGCTCCAGTAGAGGCCCCAGCGGGGAACCTTGTTTAGTTATCTTTCTTGTGTTTTGAGACTTAGACTTTGTCTGTACTTATATTTGGATACTGGACTTTATCTCCAGTTAGATACTTTGGTTATGTATTATTAAATCTATACTTGTTTACCTTCGCTTATAGATGCTGTGTTGTGATGAACTTTAAATATGATTTTAGAACTGTTAGCTGCTTAGATCATTTATTGTCTATACTTAGAACAGCTTACTACGCTTCAACCAAGCGTAGGCTGGACATGGCTTGGCCCGGCCCAACAATTTGGGTATCGGGTCGTGACACCTCCTTACTCCTTCATGCTTAATAAAATGAAGTATTGGAATGCTATGAATTGTCCCTAAAATGTCCCATATTTTAGTTTTGCTGAATAATAGAGATGCTTATACTGAAAATTATTGAAATAAACAACACATAAATATTGAACTGCTAATGTGATTTGATGCCTGCGAATGAATTGATAATATTGTCCATTATGTTTAATGCTGTTGAAATAAATGGAATACTTGAATAATGAGATGCTGCCTTTTTTCGTGTAAGCAATGAACTGAATAATAATTGTCCCAATAAAACGAATAAAAAGCTGCTTGTCCCTTTGAAATGAATAAAATGTTGTTGGTTCCTCGTTGAGAGGAATGCTATGAGAGATATTGCAATGAATCAATTAATGAGGAATGATGAGGCTTGGGATCATGGAGATCACCAAGTGGAATGATGGTAATGATGGAATGATTAGTCGTTGAACACGGCTCAAAATTTAGATGAGATGTTGAACTGTTAGCTTTGCTTACTTTCTATTGTTTTACCATGCACTTGTGTTTATCGAGTCGACACGCATTCGCATGGTCATGGACGTACTTGTACAAGTCTGAGTAAGTTTTTTCGAACGGTACCTGGGGCGCTGGGACCGATTCGACCCGGAAGGAAATATTGGTCGTGCTATGGTGGCACGAGGTATTACGGGACATTCGGCTAGGCTTGCAACCTACCCTGGAATGGTACGTCGTAATACCCGTTGGAAAGTCCTTTATGGTGCAGTTTCACCAACGACCATGTAGTAGGATGCATGCTAATTAATATTTTGGTGCAGGCAGAGTAAGTGTAACAGTTAACCTGTATTTGATGCAGGTACGAGGGAGTTGGCTATCGGTAAGAAATTACTTTAATGTGATATACTCAATATATGTGTTGGTTTAACTTGCGTGCTTAACGTGCCAAGTAAATGATGTTGTGTGTAGTCTTTCAATATGAGAACCTGCTTAACATGTTACATTCAGTAAGCTAGAAAGATGCCTTGCTATAAACATTGCTCAAACATAACATACATGCTAAGTGATGCTTGAAGTGAGAATTGTCATAACATGTTTAAGATGTTAATGTTAACGATGCCTCAATGATGTCTTTGCATGACAACACCAAGAATGCTATAATGATACGTCTACATGAGTATTGCTAAGGATATGTTTACATGCTTTACTATATATATTTTCCATGAACTGTAAACTGATGCTAGGTCCCAAATAGAAAGATCATTCCAATAAATACTGCTTAAATGGTTACATAAATATTGATTTAGGAAAGTGGGTTGGATTCTGCTCGCCAGTACATAGATGATGTGCTGACCCACATTTTGTGGACAGGTGCTCGTGCTTGGGATGTTCTGCACACAATGATTGGCTTGATTGGTCCCGCGGCATCGAAGATTATTGGGCATACAGAAGCTCTCCTTGTACAAGATAATGTCTTCTGTTTATAAAGGGCATAACGTATGGAATATTGTAATCAGTTGTACCAGTGAGTTGTAAGCCAAGTTGGTATATCGAGTTGTAATCCAATGTATCCAAGTATCAAATGTAAGCTTTGTAGCATTGTTCAGTTGTCCTTCAATGTAACATGAGAATTGTTGTAAGCATTGTACTTCAATACAGGTCTTGTACTCTTCTTCAATTATCAATAAAGAGAATAAAGTTCTATATATCTCTGTGTGACTTCAAGTTATCATTTTATCTCCGCTGCTATAAATAAGTGCTGTATTTCTATTCAATGAAAAAGATTGTCCTCATAACTATAATTTATCTGCTTTTGCTGCTGCGATGTGTTCCTATTTGAAGATAATCAATTATGTACCATTTTTTGCCTTGTACAAGTACAATACCAGACTTATACGGTATCACACCCAAGCGAGGACGATCGATTCCAAGAGATAAAATATACGAATAAATGACTCTACGAATCGGGGTGTGACACTATATCTTTTATTGGCATACGACTATTAATTTTTCTAAATTGATTTGATATATTACTTCTTGTTACCACCTTCTCAACAATTGGTAGTTCTCTCTTTCTATCCTATTTCGATTCTATCCTTAACAAAGCCTAGATTTTGACTATCCCTTTTGACTATAATTTGTGGATAATATTTTAGTCGTGCCTATTCGTATCCTTTAAAAATTTTAGGATAAAATTTTTCTAAGGTGGATAGATTTGTAAGCCCACTTTCTAATTTTTTTATTTGATTATGATTAACTTTTATGGTCATTAGTGTTTATGCCTAAGCCCATAGGTGAGTTAGGACCATCTTATGGTCATATTTCCTCTAGATAGGTTCTATTAGAATTATTTAGCTATTTTATAGTTTATCATAATTTTTAGATATTTCAGATAATTTTTAAATATTTATTTTGTGAAGATTTATATATTTTATTGAATTTCATGATTTACCATATGGCCATTTGGGGTTATTTTTGGGACCCAGTATTTTATTTAGGCTCTAGAACCTCAAAAACTATTTTCTAGATTTTTCTGGATTTTTGGTATTTTCTGGAATTACTCTTATAATTAAATATAGGAAAAACCTATTTTCTAGGACTTCTGGAATTTATTTTGCTAGCCTAAGAGCAAATATTGACCCAAATATTTTTCTAGTGTTCATTATGCTATTTTATATTTTCTAGAATTTTCCATAATTTTTGAGAATTTTTAAGTATTTATTTATTAAGGTTTATATATTTTTAAAGGCTTCCAATATTTATTATGAGTCCATTTGGGCTAATATGAGGTAAAGTATTTTTATTTCTATTCTAGAAAATTATATATATTTTCTGTAATTTTTTACAATTTTTTAGGAATTTTTAGGATTTTATTTGAGTTTATTTGGCCTTAAATTTATTTTAAATCAATTTCTGGAAAATTAATTACACAGTCAGCGCTGCAAGCCCACATGTCAGCCGCACGGCGCTGACAGAAGGGCCCGTTTGCCAGTCAGCGGGTGCTGACTGTACCCTCCTTTATATATATATATATATATATATATATATATATATATATATATATATATATATATATATATATATATATTCCACGGAAATCAGAAAACCCTAATTATTTCCTGGCCGACTGTAACCCCTGTTTCTCAAATTTTTATTTTATTTTATTATGTTTGAAAGTAATTTATTTTTGAAACTTTGTAAAAGATATTTACTATTTTTTCTGCATTTCAAAATGTAGTTTGTAATTAACGGTTTGAAAGTACTATTTAATTTTAATAAATATTTGTTCTTGAAATTTTATTATTGAAATTATAAAGTTATTTATTGTTATGTTTGGATTTTCAAAAAAATATATATCGGTTTCAAAAATAGTTTAAAAATCATGATTATTTTTGGAGCAATAAAAAGATTTAGTAACTTATTTTAAATAAGATTTAGATTTATAAAATATATTTTACCTTATTTGATAACATCAAACATTATTTAAAATACTTATGGTGACTAATTGTGGCATTAAGAATTATCTAATCTAGATTTGAAATATTATTTGATTTAACGATTTATCTATCATATGATTTAAATTGCTTTGATAAACATTAAATTTATCTTAAAGTTATTATGTTGAATTTGATTTGGATTTAGGTTTGGATTTGAATTCATATGATTTGGACTTAAATAAGTTATTTGATTTAAATTTATGGAGAGACTTGTCCGTTAGAAATTCTAATCCTATCTGAATCATATCTAGTATTAGATAGATTATTTCTTATTTGAACTAATCATATTCCTATCCAAATTAGTTGTTATCCTAATCATATCTTTGTTGATTGAGTTCTAATCATATCCTAATTCGTGGAGTGTCAGTTGTCCGAAATTTGACACGTTTCGATATTTTCGAGATTCCGGGAGAACCAGGAATTGGAATCACAATCCGTTTGAAGTTTTGAAACGCTGATAAAAAAGTACACATTATATATATTTCTCAACAATTATCCAAAATATTTTATTTTTTATTTTTATTTTAGAGGCCCGTCTCATCAATTGAGATCATCTTGCGTATTTTTGGCATCTACGACTATTTGTGCTAACACAATCATACCATGCGTCAACTGCAACCAACTCAAGGCAAGTTTCACTGTAGCATTATATTATCTTTATTTTGTACTGCATGTATCTTCACATCTTCTTTTCACTGTTACATCTTTATATTTCATGTTGTCACTGCTTTGACTGATCATGATTACCGCTTGTGCACGAGAGTTAGAGTTGTTATAACGTACATGTTCATGCCTAATTTCTAGTTTATCGTGATTCTCGTTTGTCGTGTTGTTAATGTTAATCGTGTTGGATATGTACTTGTGAGATAGTCGGGAAGGGGAATACAAATAGTATGTATGTGGTCTACGCAATGTACAAATTTTTCCAATGTCAATGTTGATAGCAGTCGTTGCACCTCACGTACCGACTGCCGGATGTCCTAACCTGTCCACATGCGGAACACTTGTATTCTAAAACACACAGTACACGTGACCTCTTGTTGCTATATTGTTCATTCGTTTTCTTTCCATTGAGTCGACTGTCATGTTGCCTTTATGTTATAGCTATACTCTTTCGTGTCATGCATATAGTTCGTTCTCATTATTATTTCCTTCATGCATGTATATTATATTGTGTAGTGTGGTGTTATGGTGAGCTTGTTCCATTCCTGACTGGAAACCTATTTTCTCAGTTGACAGATTCTTGATGACTTACTCTCTTGCTTTGGATTTCTTCGGGTGGAGTTAGAGACATCTTGGAGGCCAAACATAGATTCTAATAGATAGTTTAGATTTGTTGTATTAGAATTTTGTGAGACATTGTATTTTGTTAAATATATATCTTGTAAATTTTATAATTGATTTAGAAATGTAAATGAGCAATAAAATAATATTTTTATGTGATATGAGCATTGTGGCTAGACAGCGTACTACCGTTGACACTGCGGCGTAGGTTGGGCTTGGACACGCACTCGTATCCCGAAAAGCGGGTGCGGGTCGTGACACCGACTTTGAGTTTTAGTCTCTTGGAGAATCCCGACTTCCCAAGACGATTGCTGTCACCTCCGACCTCCTTTTAGCGTGCCCTTTTTTTGGAAGCGTATTGAGGTATACTTTCTGAATATCGAATTTATTTTTATAAATTCGGAACCTTAATTTCTGTAAAATTCGTAGAGTGTCGGTTGTATAAACTAGACACGTTTTGGTGTTTTCCAGATTCCGGGAGAACCAGAAATTGAAATCATGAACCTTTTGAAGTTTCGGAAAGCTAACACAGAGCTCTATGACATATATTTTCCCCAGAAATTAATTCTTTCATATATTATTTTAGTTATTCAGTTGAACTCAGAATTGATCGATAAATCACCGTTTTGGTCACGGTTAGCCATAACGGCGATATCTTTTGACCAAAATGTGATTTTGCAGCACGGTTGATTCCAGCGCACTCGTGGCACTGAAATCTACCAAGATGCACTTTCAAAATCTAGAGTTTATGACGTTTGACTAGATAGTCAATGGCATGCCTCGATTTGTGTACCATGGTTTCCAAAATTGAAAATATGACTTTTTATGGCCAACCTTTCATGTTTAGATTATATTTATATTTCTATTAGATTAATTAGGTTTTAAGTGAATTATTCCAGAATTAACTATTAATAGATTAGTAACCAAATTAGCCACTTATTCCATGAATTTAGAACTAGAATCTCAGAATTGACTTATGGTTCTCGTGCACGGTTCGTGGTATGATGTACAATATGGGTTGATAGCTTCTAGATCGATAATCCCCCCATCCTTGACTTGTGACTACGGTTTGTGCAAGGATTCAGGTAAGTACAGTATTGCATTTATGTTTTAGTTCATTATGATATTTTTTCTATCGTTTCCTTATTTGATATTCCATTGAGACATTGCTTGATATTTCATTGAGACACGATTGTGACATCGTAGTTATTGTATCCTTCTTAGTGTATCATTGACCATTATTGATTGTTAGAGAGTCGGGAGGGAAAATACTTGGTAAGTACGTGAACAAACCCAAATATTTTGATTGTGGATAGCTAAGTCATACATCCCACGTATGAGTTAGCCGTACCATATTATTGTGGATAGCCATCGTATGATGTGCCGTATTAGTCCAGCCATTCACGTATTGAAAGGTATTTCACACACATATAGTTATTCCTATTTTTCTTTATCTAGTTCATATCTTGCTAGTGCTAGTTCATACCTTGCTAGTTACATTCTGCTAGTTCATATCTTGCTAGTTCAGATCCTTCTAGTTCATCTTTGGTTAGTTCTTTATATACTCTTTGCATTGTTTCTCGTTGTTCTAACTTATTTTGGACTAACAACATTAATTATAATATGGTTGTACTCTGCTCCTTTCCTGACTGGATCGTTGTTATAGGTAAGGATGACATGTCTACTTTTGCACTATGGACCACACGGGGGGAGATAGAGACTCGAAGGCCAAACCATAGAAGACTAGTTAGATGTATAGTATTTTCTATAATTGTAAAAGCTTATATTCTTCTTCAAATTTAAAACTTCTAAATTTTGTAAATTTGATTTAGTTGTTGTGAATGAGCAGTTAGTATTTATGAGCATTTTATTTATTGCGGGCTAGATAGCGTACTACCACCGATACTGCGGCGCAGGCTGGGCTTGGACACGTCTCGTATCCGAAAAGTAGGTGTGGGTCGTGACAACAAAGAAACCCTTTCCTTGGGTTTATCGAAGTACAGATCTTTTGGAGTTGGTACACTCCGATATCTGTGACTTCAAACAATTCTCTACAAAGGTCGGGATGAAGTATTGCATAACCTTCATCTATGACTTCTCAAAGTATGCGTTCATCTACTTCCTAAAGGTGAAATACGAAGCATTCGAGAAGTTCGAGGAGTTCAGGGCCGAAGCTGAGCGGCAGACTGGACAACAACTTAAGAGAATAAGAAGTGATCGAGGTGGAGAGTACAGGTCTCATGAATTCGCATCGTTCTGCAAAGAATATGGAATTGTCAATGAGACTATGGCTCCATACTCTCCTCAATCAAATGGAGTAGCAGAGAGGAAGAACAGAACGTTAACAGAAATGATTAACTCAATGCTGTTGACTGCGGGTCTTCCAAAGTGCTACTGGGGAGAAGCTGTATTGACGGCCACTTTTGTTCTAAATAGATTGCCTCATGCAACTTCAGACATTACTCTTCATGAAATCTAGTTCAAGGTCAGACCTAACTTGAATGTCATTCGAGTGTGGGGGTGTCTGGCATATGTCAAGCTTCCAGATCTGAAGATTCAGAAGGTTGGGACAAGGACTACAAAGACGATCTTCTTGGGGTATGCCGAGAAGAGTGATGCTTGGAGATTTCTTGATATTGAGTCAAATCATATCATTGAATCTCGTGATGCAGAATATTTTGAAGACAAATTTGTAAGGCACAAGAATATTGTTCTTGCGGATATTCTGTCACGACCCGCACCCTTTTAGGGGTACGAGCACGTGGGTACGTCCAGCCTATGCCGTAGTATCAGTGGTAGAACGTTGTAAAGATCATCTAGAATATATTAAATCTAAGACACAATAATATAACCTGTCATCTCCGTACGGATGAATATAATCACCACTCAATCATATAAATTTAAGGAAGTTAAGCATGATGATAAAGATAAGGATAAAGATGAGATAAATAGTCTAAAAAATGCTGAGTCACAATCACAAGTTCAGAAACAAAGACATAAAACAATATCCCAAATAAATACAACAAGTCTCAAAGTATCAACCTGGAATGTAATCCAGACAAAATCTAGGTAAACTAGGTCACTACTGGCGGTGCATCCTCTACGAGCACCGGATCCACAGGCTGGTCCTGGTCGTAGGCTCCATCTATGCCAAACCCATAGTAGGTCGGGCAATCTGCATCTAAATCCTCTGAAAAACAATGGGGGTTATCCTGTCAAGATATGAACAAGTACAAATGCTAGCAGCAGTTCCATGTGAATTGACAAATACTATAAGAGACAATTATAATGAAATACAAGATAAAATATTAAGACTGAAAGTAAAACAGTATAAGAGAACTGGATATCATGTCATGTGTGAGATATAAGATAAAACTGGAATATAAACAGTAGAAAGTAATCTGAGGCATGATGTAAACCTAAAAAGAAAGTGTCATGAGATATTAGAGCGTTATGTGATCGGCTTGGGTCAAGATCAGGCTGTTCCATTTGACCGACTATGCACATGTAGTATAATAGTATAGGGATCAGGCCGGCCCAAATGAAAAGCTATGCACAAGTAGTATAAGGTCAGGCTACACCCTACGTGTGGTGAGGGTGGAGCTATGCACAAGTAATAAACAAGTAGGGATAATGATCACATAACCTCTAATAACTCTCCATCTTCGAGTAGTATAATAAATCCAAACATGATAGGTCATGACACGGGATTCGGTGTCTATACAAGTACAGGAAACAATAACGAACAATGTACTCATATACCAGGTAAACCAGGAATGACATCTCATGACGAGATTCACGTATACTAGTCCGTGTATCCTCGTATCGAGAATTAAGGATAACACTATAACTGAATCGATATAGTAGATATTAAAATAATGAAAACTATCAGAGAATGTACTTGCCTGAGTCCTAAGCTGAGAAAATCGAAACTACAAACCACTCAATGAGCCACGAACGGTCAACTCGCACAACCGTCTTCTAGTGCTGAAACAGACATTACCAGCATTCTCAGAATAGTCAAATTATCTAGAAACGCCTATCCATAAGTCCAATTCTGGACATAGAGACAAAACGGTAATTTTGGGTCAAAATGGTATCTGCCGTTGGACCCACTTTGCACCGAAAAATATGCCAGAACCTACGGTCTCTAAAGTCAATAAACTATATGTTTACAGGTCCGGTTGACGGGATGAATCCAACCGTATGTCCAAAGTTGAATTCCGGTGGGCCGTGCACAAATTTGCCCATTGGATCGGGTCACAGGCCCGCCAAAATAGCGTTCCGGTCGACCTTCTCAGATTCGGATCAAACTTGGCATACAGGACCAGAAAAATGATACGGTCTTATTGGCGCAAGTTTCGTCTCGATATGAAGAGCGTGCACAAAGTAATTGACAAATTTGCAAAAGACAGATACGGTGAATTTTGACGGATACGCATCAAATTCGTCGCGCACACGCGACCAATTTGAATTCTGTCAAAGCCCACACGTCTACAATGTCGATACGCACCTTTTGATACCTTTGGTTCGCGACCACGTCGTCCGGATTGACGGGACGGACGGCGTATCGGTACAATTTTCTAAAAATTCAGTTTTGAAAACCAATTTTTTCTCAATCTTCACAAACCAATAACTTTCTGTATAATACATAAAAATTAAATCTACAAGAAGGGATTTAATCTCCTATATGTTGTTTATAATTCAATTCATACTAATTTTGAAAACTAGCAGCATGCTGGTCGCAAATCGGCCACAAAGTTGGGGTTTCGGGACAGTTTCTAACATCCAATAAATCAAGTTTTCTCGATTTTGGAACTCGTTTTTCGTCGCACATGATGCGAATCAGCACGAATTATTTGAAGGAATACGAAGACGTATATGTTGTGAACATACCAGAAGAAACGGATCGTGAAACGATCGAGCGAGCGTCGCGCAAGATCAAGGCGAAGTCGGGTTCACGACTGTTGTACGCTGCTGTTCTGACTTCGCGTCCTGTCGTCGTTGTGCGCGTCCTGGCCGGCCTCCGACGTTCATGGTGGGGGCGCTGGGTCGTCGAGAAGGCGGGGAGGTGTGCGGCTAGGGTTAGGGTTTGCAAAACTCCTTCTCCCTCTCTCTCTCTTTCTCTATCGATATATATATACTGTGTCGGGTTCGATTTTGTAAGGAAAAAGGGCTTATGCTTGGTTTAGGTGGGATGGGAAGTTGCTGTTTGCATGTGTGTGTGGGTGCTTTGTTTGATTTAATTTCAATTTTGACTTTTTATTTATTCTTTTCTTTAATACTTTATATATTTCTTTAATAATTTATATATACATCAATTTAAATACATACATACATACATACATACATATATTTTTATTATATATTTATTTATTATATAAATACCAACCACATATTATATATATATATATTTAAAATCTTTTTCCCTTCTTTATAAATAATATTATATATATACATATCTCATAAATGAAATAAATACGAAACAATTCTAAAATTATTTCTAAATTAAAAATAAATATTCTGTATCTATATTTATTTAATATATTAAAAGTTTTATAATAAAAACTTATTGAAAATATATTTATCTATATCAACAAAATACCTATTTAACTAATAATATAAAAATACTAACTTTAATAATTTAAATAATATTAAAATAATAAAATAATATAAATGACTATATTAGCCCTATTCAGGAAAGTAGGGGGGACAAATATACCCTCCTATAAAAAATTTTGTCCTCGAAATTAGAGCAAACTAGCACAATAACGCTAGCAAGAACAAAGAGAAAGAGAAAAAAAATACCTCAAGGCTCGAAGAGATAAGGGTAACGCTCCCGCATCTCGTCCTCTCTCTCCCAGGTAGACTCGCCTGAAGAGTGATGCCTCCATATGACACGAACCAAGGGTATGACTTGGTTCCGGAGCACCTTCTTCCGACAATCCAGAATCTCCACAGGTTGCTCTGGATAGCGGAGAGTAGGCCCCACCTCTACCTCAGAGTGATCCAATACATGACTAGGGTCTGCCACGTACCGCCTCAACTGCGACACATGGAACACGTTGTGAACTCCCTCGAGCGTAGGCTGTAAGTCTAGTCAATAGGCCACAGCACCGACCCTTTCAATAATAGTGAAAGGTCCGATGAAGCGCAGACTAAGCTTCCCGCCTCGGCCAAAACGAATCGTGCCCCATATCGGAGAAATCCTCAGGAACACCATATCGCCAACCTAGACACAAGATAAGACTCAATACAAGATCCTAAAGCAAACAATCACAAGCAAGCACAAACGGAAAAAACTGATACTAACCTCGAACTCTAATGGTCTCCGGTGGCTATCAGCCCAATGCCGCTGTCTATCCTGAGCCACACGAAGTCTATCCCTGATCAACTTAACCTTCTCTGCTGCATCCACCACCATCTCCAGGCCAAGCAAAACTCTCTCACCGACATCGTCCCATGACAAAGGAGTGCGACATCTCCGTCCGTATAGAGCCTCGAATGGCGACATCTCGAATGGCGACATCTCTATACTGGCCCGATAGCTGTTGTTGTAAGCAAACTCTACCAGGTGAAGATGGTCCTCCCAAGATCCCTCGAAATCTAATACACAAGTGCGAAGCATATTCTCGAGTGTCTGGATGGTCCTCTCTGACTGTCCGTCCGTCTGGAGGTGATATGCGGTACTGAATTTGAGCTAGGTGCCCAAGCTAGTACGCAAAATCCTCCTGAAGTAGGAAGTGAAACGACTATCCCAATCCGAGACTATATTTATCGGAACTCCGTGCAATCTGACTATCTATCGCACATACATCTCTGCCAGCTTCTCTGTAGATAGTCCCACCTTGAAAGGCAAAAAGTGGGCCGATTTGGTCAATCTATCAACGATGACCCAAATTGCGTCTTTCCCTCCTGAAGATCGTGGAAGTCCAGATACAAAGTCCATAGTGATGTGCTTCCACTTTCACTCTGGAATGGGTAGTGTCTGAAGCAGACCACCTGGCCTCTGTATCTCGGCTTTCACCTGCTGGCACACTAAGCATCGAGATACAAACTGAGCTACCTCTCGCTTCATGTCATACCACCATACGTGCTCCTTCAGGTCTCTGTACATCTTGTTGGCTCCAGGATGCATAGAGTACTGAGAATGATGCACTTTCTACAGAATCTTCTCCTGAAGCTCTCCACTCGGAATGCACAATCGAGTACCGAGCCTCAGCAAACCATCTTCGGCTATAGAGAAATCATCTACAAATCATGCCTGTACCTGCTCCCTGATGCTCCTCAGGGCCACGTCATCAAACTGTGCTGATCTGACTCTGTCCATCAACACAGACTGAATCTGTAAACGACACATCTGAACATCCATCCCCTGAACGATCACCTCGATACCCAAACTATCCAGATCGGCCAATAGATGACGATCTGCCGTCAAATACATAACGACTGGATACATGCTCAAGGCATCTGCAACTACGTTGGCCTTTCCTGGATGGTACTGCAAAGAGATATCGAAGTCCTTCATCAGCTCAAGCCAGCGCCTCTGCCTCATGTTTAATTCCTTCTGGGTGAACACGTACTTCAAGCTCTTGTGATCCGTGAAGATCTCAACTCGCTCTCTGTATAGGTAGTGCTTCTACAGCTTCAAAGCAAAGATAACAACTGCCAACTCCAGATCATAGGTAGGGTAGTTCTTTTCATGAGGACGTAACTGCCTGGATACATAGGCAATCACCTTTCCGTGCTGCTAAAAAATGCAACCCAAGCCCTTCCTAGAAACGTTACTGTAGATCGTGAAACCACCAGTCCCAGATGGCAACGTCAAGATATGAGCTGTAGTCAACCTCTTCTTCAGCTTATTAAAAGTAGCATGACACTCCTCGGTCCAGATGAACTCTACATCTTTCCTGGTGAGTCTAGTCATTGGCTCTGCAATCCGAGAGAAATCCTGAACGAACTTCCGATAGTAGCCTACCAGACCCAAAAAGCTTCGAATCTCTGCAACTGAGCTCGATATGGACCAAGACTCTACTGCTGAAATCTTCTTCGGGTCTACTGAGATTCCATGCTCGGTCACAACATGACCCAAGAACTCTACCTTCTTCCGAAAAAACTCGCACGTCGACAGCTTTCCATACAACTGCTCCTTCCTGAGAGTCTCTAGCACAATCCGTAGATGCTCCTCTGACGTCTCAAACTCTGGATCTCCCAGCGGTTTACCTTTGATAATAGTACTAGTACACTATGGTTCCAGGCCATGGGCATACTCAACTCACTGACAAACACTATCCAGAATAATATACCATACCTTACAAGGTACTATCTTCTATTGTCTGCCTCAGTTCCTCTACCACCTAATATTGCTTAATCAAGCACTCTATTGATACACTCATCTATCTCGAACACTCACTCTAGGGCGTCTACCCAAGTCTTGACAATGTCTACACAAGGTACTAACTCCTCTGTATGATACTTGAATGGTACTCTTATAGTAGGTTACTCATGTCCCTCCTCTAACTAGTCACTTAAAATGTTGGTGCCTAAATCTCTATAACACTTGAAATACTCTAGCTATTGCTACTAGGGTACTCCTCCTATTCTGGCACCTGGTGCAACTCCTACCTTAACACTTATTAATCACTCTAGGGTTCTCATCTATATTTAATTATCAACAATCATATACAATACTTCCTAACCATACTCCAAACTATTAACATTAATACTCAAGGACACAGACCAATTGCAAGTCACTAAACCATCACACTACGAAGAACCTATAATGAAATGAGACACCTGGAGTAAAGAACCGAATGTATCCTTACTCCTAAGCTAATTGAGGATGGAACAGAATCTATAATAACAGAAGTAAAATGAAAGATATGACATGTTAGGACCCTTCTCAAGATACAATCTGATAATCATACGTGTCTGTCCAAAATTATGATACTCAGAATCATCGTCACGCTAGTAAACAAGGCTGCGATACACGATAGATTCCATAACTGGGTATGCACCTCTATAATCATGTCATCTAGGATCCTTGTACGCCGACTAGTATGATTGCGAGAAATCCTAAATCTCATAACCAAGATATGTACATCCGGAGTCAGGTTCCTATGTTTCCGCCACGCCGGCTTATATAGCTGTGATAAACTCCAGGTTTCATAACCAAGTAGACGTTTTACCTTCCCTGTTATTCCATCAACATATGTTATCAAAAGATACTGTAACTCGGGCCATAAAATTCATCTCGATATGACAATCAAAATCAACGATGATCCATCAATATCAAATTCAATAACAATGAGCAAGAGTGAACAAAAATAAGAGAAAATGATTTCAAATTGACCTTCAAAACAAGTTTCCCAAGGGTCGTCACAGGAATCTCTCAAAAGTCCTAAGCAAAGAGATCAATATGGCACATGATAAAATATCGTCAAGGAAGGACAATTTATTTCAAAATGCAAGGAGAGTTGTCTTGATAATCAAAAGATTGAAATTTTCCTAATATGTGATTGAGTAACTCCTATCATAACCTAAAACTTATATCCTAAGAGCAGGCTCGTAATTAGCACTCTAAGTCGAGCACCATTACAAAATCGTACTAGTTGTGACTCTGACCTGCATGGGCCACCATAAAAACGTGTCACGATCCGTACCCTATTTAGGGGTACGAGCACATGGGTACGTCCATCCTACGTTGCAGTATCGGCGGTAGAACGCTGTAAAGATCATCTAGAATATATATAATCTAAGACAATAATATAACCTGTCATCTCCGTACGGAGGATATAATCACTACTCAATCACATAAATCTACGGAAGATAAGCACGATGATAAAGATGAGATAAATAGTCTAAAAAATGCCGAGTCACAATCACAAGTTCAGAAACAAAGACATAAAACAATATCCCAAATAAATACTATAAGTCTCAAAGTATCAACCTGGAATGTAATCCAGACAAAATCTAGGTAAACTAGGTCACTACTGGCAGTGCGTCATCTACGAGCACCGGATCCACAAGCTGGTCCTGGTCGTAGGCTCCATACATGCCAAACCCATAGTAGGTCGGGCAATCTATATCTAAATCCTCTAAAAAATAATGGAGGTTATCCTATCATGTTATGAGCAAGTACAAACGCTAACAACAGTTTCATGTGAATTGACAAATACTATAAGGACAATATAATGAAATAGAAGATAAAATATCAAGACTGAAAGTAAAACAGTACAAGAGAACTGGATATCATGTCATGTGTGAGATATAAGATAAAACTGGAATATAAAGAGTGGAAAGTAATCTGAGGTATGATGTAAACCTAAAAAAAAGTGCCTTGAGATATTAGAACGTTATGTAATCGGCTTGGGTCAAGATCGGGTTGTTCCATTTGACCGGCTATGCACATGTAGTATAATAGTATAGGGATCAGGCCAGCCAAAATGGAAAGCTATGCACAAGTAGTATAAGGTCAGGCTACACCCTACGTGTGGTGAGGGTGGAGCTATGCACAAGTAATAAACAAGTAGGGATAATGATCACATAACCTCTAATAACTCCCCATCCCCAAGTAATATAATAAATCCAGACATGATAGATCATGACACAGGATTCGAAGAGCAGGGGGCAACCCATTCCTAAATTGGTGTCTATACAAGTACAGGAAACAATATCGAACAATGTACTCATATACAAGGTAAACCAGGAATGACATCTCATGACGAGATTCACGTATACTAGTCCGTGTATCCTCGTGTCGAGAATCAAGTATAACACTACAACTGAATTGGATGTAGTAGATATCAAAGCAATAAAAACTATCAGAGAATGTACTTGCCTGAGGTCCTGAGCTGAGAAAATCAAAACGACAAACCACTCAATGAGCCACGAACGGTCAACTCACACAACCGTCTCCTAATACTGAGACAGACATTACCAGCAATCTCAGAATAGTCAAATTAGCTAGAAATGTCTATTCATAAGCCCAATTCTGGACACATGGGTAAAACGATAATTTCGAATCAAAATTGTGTCCGCCATTGAACCCACTTTATACCGAAAAATATGTAAGAACCTATGGTCTCTAAAGTCATCAAACTATATGTTTACATATCTGGTTTAACGAGACGAACCCAACCGTATGTCCAAAGTTGAATTTCGGTGGGCCGTGCACAAATTTACCCATTAGATCGGGTCGCGGGCCCGCCAAAATAGCGTTCCGGTCGAACTTCTCAGATTCGGACCAAACTTGGCATACAGGACCAGAAAAATAATACGGTCCTGTTGGTGTAAGTTTTGTCTCGATATGACGAGCATGCACAAAGTAATTGACAAATTTGCAAAAGGTCGATACGATAAATTTTGACGGATACGCATCAAATTCATCGCGCACACGCGACCAATTTGAATTCCGTCAAAGCCCACACGTCCACGAAGTCGATACGCACCTTTCGATACTTTCGGTTCGCGACCACATCGCCCGAATTGACGGGACGGACGTCGTATCGGGACAATTTTTCTAAAAATTCAATTTTAAAAACCAGTTTTTTCTCAATCTTCACAAACCAATAACTTTATGTATAATACATAAAAATTAAATCTACAAGAAGGGGTTTGATCTCCTATATGTTGTCTACAAGTCTCTTTAGACCAATTTTGAAAATTAGCAACATGCTGGTCGCAAATCGGCCACAAAGTTGGAGTTTCGGGACAGTTTCTAACATCCAATAAATCATATTTTTTCCGATTTTGGAACTCATTTTTCGTCGCACATGATGCGAATCGGCACGAACTATTTGAAGGAATATGAAGACGTATTTGTTGTAAACATACCAGAAGAAATGGATCGTGAAACGATCGAGCGAGCGTCGCGCAAGATCAAAGCGAAGTCGAGTTCGCGACTACTGTGCACTGTTGTCCTGTCTTCGCGTCTTGTCGCCGTTGCGCGCGTCCTGGCCGGCCTCCGGCGGTCGTGGTGGCGACGCTTGGTCATCGAGAAGGCGGAGAGGTGTGCGGCTAGGGTTGGGGTTTGCAAAAGTCCCTCTCTCTCTCTCTCTCTCTCTCTCTCTATCGATATATATATATACTGTGTCGGGTTCGATTTTGTAAGGAAAAAGGGCTTATGCTTGGTTTAGGTGGGCTGGGAAGTTGCTGTATGCGTGTGTGTGTGGGTGCTTTGTTTGATTTAATTTCAATTTTGACTTTTTATTTATTCTTTTCTTTAATACTTTATATGTTTCTTTAATACTTTAATAATTTATATATACATCAATTAAATAAATACATACATATATATATATTTTTATTATATAAAAACCAACCACACACACACACACACACACACACACACACACACACATATATATATATATATATATATATATATATATATATATATATATATATATATATATATATATATATATATATAAATCTTTTTCCCTTCTTTATAAATAAATATTATATATATACATATCTCATAAAATGAAATAAATACCAAACAATTCTAAAATTATTTATAAATTAAAAATAAATATTCCGTATCTATATTTATTTAATATATTAAAAGTTTTATAATAAGAACTTATTAACATATATTTATCTATATCAATAAAATACCTATTTAACTAATAAAATAAAAACACTAACATTAATAATTTAAATAATATTAAAATAATAAAATAATATAAATGAATATATTAGCCCTATTCAGGAAAGTGGGGGTGACATAATCCGGAGAACAATAAGAGTGCGTAAGAAACTGGAGTTTTCAATGAAGAAGTAGTCCAAGAAGATGTTGAAACAACGGTTGAACCAGAACTCGCTGAGCCGTCAGCAAAGCGTGTGAGAAGGCCGAAGGACTTCAGAAATAACTTTGTCAGATATCATGTGGAAGCAGATCCGCTTACCTATGGTGAGGCGATGAAGACCAGAGACGCAGTTTTCTGGAAGGAGGCGATTGACAATGAAATTGATTCCATCACCTCAAATAACACTTGGGTGTTGGTTGATCTTCCTGAAGGAGCGAAACCCATCGGATGCAAATAGATCTTCAAGAAGAAGATAAAAGTAGACGAAACTATTGACAAGTTCAAGACTAGGTTGGTAGCCAAGGAATTTTCTCAGAAGCAGGGGATTGACTACTTTGATACGTATTCTCCAGTAGCCCGAATAACCACCATCAGAATGTTGATTTCTCTCGCAGTAATACATAAGATGGTGATACATCAGATGGATGTAAAAACGGCTTTCCTAAATGGCGAGCTGACCGAAGAGATTTACATGCAACACCCAGAGAGATTTGTCGTCAAGGGTCTTGAAGACAAAGTCTGCAAGTTGATGAAATCCTTGTACGATCTTAAACAGGCTCCCAAGATGTGGCATGAGAAATTTGACAAGGTTATAAGGTCAAATGGCTACATGGTCAGTGAAACAGATAAGTGTGTTTATACGAAGTTCGCTGATGGAAGAGGTGTGATCGTTTGTCTGTACGTGGACGACATGATGATCCTAGGTACGGATATGGGCTGTGTCACGCAGACAAAGAAGTTCATCTCGAGCAAGTTAAGTATGAAGGAATTGGGGAAAGCTGATGTGAGCTTAGGGATCAAGATCATCCGGACAGACACTGGACTAGCGCTGTCACAGTCTCATTATGTTGAGAAGATCACTCATTACGGGTATCAGGATCTTCCAGGGATCGATACGCCGTATAGGTGTGATTTGAAGTTGAAGTCTAATTCAGGGAAAAGCGTCAGATAGCTGGAATTTGCAAGCGTAATCGGAAGAGGTTACCGACCTACAACCACTGTTGTCTACTGTTATTTTTTTACGAAAAATGGATCCTAAGGGAAGGTTGGCTTAAACGCCTTAATGAGTTCTGAGACAGAGTGAATGCCTGGTGTGCTTTACAGAAAGCACGGTCGCGGAGCACTACAAGGAGTGAAACTCCATGCTACTGTAGGGTGACTCCACTATGAGGTTCCCGAAAGGGGTAATGCTTCGGCTGTATGAGCCAAGTCACAGCGGCGTAGCACCGCAAATAGGCAGGTAGCCTAATGTTCTATGTTGAAATGAAAGAGGGTGTAGTCAAAACTACAAAGAGGGGGGGGGGGTTCCTTATGTTACAGTGGTACGACACCACATGAGGTACCCGGTTAGGAGTAAAGCCTCGGTCTTGCAATCCATGTCATTGTGGCGTAACACCGCAAGGGAGCCTAAGGCTTCATGCTGGGTAGTGTGGCACTACAAAGAGGCAGTGACCTCATGCTACAGTAGTATGACACTACGATGGGGTTCCCGATACGGGGTAATGCCTCGACTTTAGGCCATGTCATAGCGGCGTAGTACCGCAAGGGAAGCGCAAAGTGCTTCATGCCATGTCTCTTTAACAAAGAACTCACCTATAGTGTATGGAAAGAGATTTCAGGCCGCCTCTTGAGGGTAAATTTATAGACGTCCAAAATTATACACTGAAACCAGACTGGCACAGGACCTTTAATGTGTAGCCATAAGCACATGTAACTACATTATGTGAGTGAAAAAAATTTAAGCTATGGTGCATAATTCAAAGCTTAGTCCATTCTTGTATTATAGTCTGTTATTTGACCCATGCAGTAAGATTCAAGTCGTAAGCGACATCTCTCCTAATGCATAATGGGCAGTTACTGTGAGGAACACTCAAACCCATATATAGAGATATGTGGATGATTGTTGGAGTTTGGCCTTTTGTTTTAGAATTTTAGTCCCACGTCGACTAGGCCAAAGGAGTTGTATCTATATATATTAGCTATACTCTTTTAGAGATGCACATGTGGTGTGAAGGTGCACATGGGTGTGCCATGTGGGGGGTATTTTTCTAATAGAAAAAAGGTTAAATCAACAATGAAGCATTCATACTTTTTGCTCTTGGAAAATTTATTTCCATTGGAGCTAAGCCCCATAGGGGCTTAGCGACTCGGACTCATGGGCTCATGAGGCGTAATGTGGTATTTTGTTAGCGTACTTTGCACTTAGCACGTCAGCATCGTCGCTAGGCGCATAGTGCCCTTAAGTTGCGCTCGTTGTGCGAGCCACTTACGCTGCCAATTAGCGCAGCCAAGTGGCGCGCCCAGTTGCACGGCCAAGTTACGCGGCCAAATGGCGTGTCCAATTGCGCGGCCCAGAGGTGCGCCCAGTTGCGCGGCCCAGTGGCGCGCCAGTAGACGCTACCTGTTGGCGTGCGGTTGGCGCAGGTTGCGCGGGGTGCGCAAGTGGCGCAGTGTGCGCTAGTGGCGCAAGTTGTGCGTGTTGCGCAGGGTGCGCGCAGTGGGCTAATACGCGCTGGAGCGGCTGTGCGCGCGTTGCGCAAGTGGCGCAGATGGCGTGCGCTGTGCGCCCTTTGGCTCAGATCGTGTCTGTGCACGATTGAGCAGTTACATCATGTTCGGGACGGTTTCTTCCTACATCCCGAATATGTTGCTAACTGGGCGGTTACAGAGCAAGGCTATATAAGCTTCTCTGCCCTCTCTCTCTCTCTCTCAAGCGACAAGTTAAGAATACACTTAAGGCAGAAGTATTTTTTAACACCATTCCTTACGTGTTTCTACAGAGTTTGAGAGTGAAGAGAAGCAGAGCATCAGCGCCACTTAGTGCAGGAGTCCATGCGCCTTCTGAGGAGTCAGAAGAGCGGAGTGTTCCAAAGTTCTCCGTCGAACTTGCTAGTTCCTGGAAGCTATTCGTGTGGGGCGAATTAAGCTTTGAGCAACGGTGATCATTCACCCCAGCAAGCCATCTTTCATCTTTCGCGTGTTATCGCTGCTGCTGTAGCATTTCGATTCGTACCTTCTGTTTCTAAGTGCTATTGTCGTTTGCTACTGTTACGAAATTTTTTTAGATTATCGTAATCCAGAATCCTTCTAGGATCTCTGTTGTGCACCTTCTTTGAAGTGTTGATTTGAAACATTATTTTTACAATTGTTTCATTTTTTTTTCAGTTTTTCATCGAAAATTGTGCCCCGGCAATAACATTCCCTTTCCCTTGGCATTGAAGGGAGTAAGGAAAATAAGAGTTCTATTGTAACTATGGAATGAATAAATTTTAAACACACCCATCTCCAATGGGGATTTCTAAAAATGTTGTCCAATAGTTTTCCATTTATATCCTAGGTTTCACAAAATAAATAGTTTAATTTAATAATATGGGAGCACAATATTAATTAGTGTAAGAGATGGAAAATTTCTATAGGAATTTTTAGATGTTAAAATCCTCTTAGAAATTTTTCATCCTACATAAATACCACTTAGAATAAAAATTGGCATAGAAATCATCATTAGATGAATATTTTTTCAAAACAAATTTCGACCATAGAAATAGGGAAGATATAAATCCCATTGGAGATGGCCTAACCCAAAACTGTGTATTAGAGTTACAATTTAGCTGGCAGGACCCAAAGTAGCTTATGTTCTTGCAGCTTCCTAGTCGCCTGCACCTAAATCCAAACTGCCGCCGTATAAGGTCTCACTCACCAGCCACGTTTCACCCAACGCTTCTTGCCAAATGCAAGGTAGCTGCTGCATGCGTTGTAACCAAAGAAGAAAGGAAAGGGACTGTAGTCTTGGTAAGGACGAGGTCTTCAATGAAGGCATGGATAAAGCCACAACCATCACAGCTCCCCTCCAAGCCATCGTTAATGCTACCAAACTATGTAAGATCCCAACAACCCATTTCATGACATGAGTGAACTTGTCATATTGTCACGCAACCAGATATCCAATGGAGCTTTGCTATGCCTACAAGCAAATGCTTACAACCCTTCTACAACTGTCATGTGTCCGACTTTGATTGAAGGAAGAGAGTAAATGGTGAGATCGGATGGAGCCCATATAGCAGAAAATGAGAGGAGAGGTAGGACCAAGTGGAACCCATATGTAAAGGGTGGAAGAGAGGGAGGTTGTAAGAAGGTTGTAAACATGTGGTTGTAGACTTAGCATTTTCCTATCCAATGAGATGTACTGTCGTCAAACACAGAGTGCTTCTACACGAACCGAAGGGAGAGATCGCTGTTCAAACCGCACGTCACGTGTTCTCCCCATTGTTGGATTTGGTGGCTGATAAGCAGGAGAGCTGGCGTATAGGGATTTGACTTCGGCCAATAGGAGGGACACATGGCCATCGGTTTGATCCAACGTCCCCCCTCGGTTTATGAATACTTTTCCAACACAGAACCAAGACCGGTCCCGACCATGTTCGAACTTAATATAAGGCTAATGGAGCACCTCAGGTCCAAATTTTGGAGGGTACCAAATTTTTTTTCTTGTAGTGTATCTAAGTCCAAAATTTTAAAGGGTAATTTTTTTTAATAGCGTATGCAAGTCCTGACCCTCTAAAAATTAAGCTTGGGTCTTGATTTTTGGGGGCAAAAATCAAATTATATGCCTAAAGTCTACGATTAAAGCTACATAAATATTTATAAAATTGATGGATTTAAAGCCACACAAAGATTTAGAACCGAGAATAATTTTTTAAGCATTTTTTAAGGGAGTGTCATGTGGGCTACCTGAAACAGCGAGTTCTTTATTTCATAATATAAATAATTGAATCACGCTCTCCCTTTCCATGTAAGAATTTGATTATTTTTTTTATATAAATTGTTATTGATTGGCTTATTTATGGTTGGCTTATAATTTATTGGAACAATGTGTTCTTTCCTAATGCATATAGTTATAACGACCGAGTCGATCTAGTGGCCGGAATCGGCGATTACGAGTAATTTTTGTTCCTAAAAGATCTATTGGAATCAGTTCTTTTCTATTAGGTCATTTTTATAATTTGTTGATATATTTTTTGTATAAATTGTTGTTGATTATCAAAAATGAGTCGTTCCATATGCATATCCTCAATTAATTAGTAATTTTTTAAAAGAATCTCCATCATTAAAATGCTGCTTGGAATTGCACCTAAAAAAAATGAGCAGTCTAAGTGTATATCCTTCGTTAATTAATAGAAGCATATTTTAAAAATTCAAAAATGTTTCTAACTAATACGTGTTGTATTGTAGAAGAAGAAAAAAAATCTGAAATTCTTGCAACTCACTGGACATAACACAACCTTAAATATATTAAATATTTAAATTATATTTAAACAAGTACGTACTATTATCTAACTAAACACATGTTCGAAATTTTTAAAACATATCTATAACAATTTAATTAAAATTTATTTAAATTATATTTAAAATAATTTAATATTTTTATCTAATTTAAATAATATTTTAGATTTTTTTGATACGTGTAACGCATATAAATATGACTAGTATCTATGTATTGCCCTACTCTTCCTCCACCATTGAACAGAGAACACATAAGAGTACATAGTTATCCAATCACATACAAAGAGAATAATGGATAGAACAAAATATTAAAAATATAGAAATAAAATGTACATGTCCGTATGAGACGATATACATCACAAAAAAATAGATACAACTCAAGCAAATGTGGATCCAGTTGAGCCGGTGGTGCACCATCCGTTCTGTGCCTTGTTAGCAATTCGGCAAACGTAAAAAATTCGGGACGACAAAAGTACGAATATAAATCGGCTCAGTGCAAATAAAATACATTCAAAAATTCGGTCAAATGTTCGAAAAATAAAAATATTGAGGTTAGAAACTTTACATTCTTAAATATATTGTCAAATTTGGTTAATTAAATAGGTTCCTAAAATGTTCATTGTACCAATTTTGTCAATAATTTATACATAACATGTTTAAAATTTCGCATGCTTAAATTTTATGTACTGATTTGGATCTGTCAAAAGTACGCAAGTATTATACATTTATGAAAGATACGAAAAAATTCGCGTATAATACGAGTTTTATTCGGATGATTGCTAACAAGGGTTCTGTGTAGGCCGGCCTGAGCTCAGAGGACTTGGAGACTTAACTTTTAAAATGAGACAATCATACATAATATGAAAAATGTTAAAAAATTAAAATAAATCTAAATTAAAAAATTATAACCAGAAATTGAACTAGAAACCTCTAATATGCAAAACAACATAATAACTACTGTACTGACACCCAAAAAATACTACTATACTACAATTATTTCATGTTAAAAAAGACTCGTGCTACATACTAATTATATTTTAGATACAATATTATTAATATATTTATGTTTAAACTGAACTTTTAGGTCCTCCTAATCCGTGGGTCCTATATATATATATATATATATATATATATTATCACTGCTATTATTGTTTGGTTTGAAAACGATTCAAAAATGAGAGTAGCATTTTTTTTGAACGACTCATTTTTGAATCGTTTTCAAACCAAACAATAATAGCAGTGATAATATATATATATATATATATATATATATATATATATATATATATATATATATATATATATATATATATATATATATTTTCAACCTCCGAACTTTATTCATTAGTAAGAGCAAAATGTCGAAGCATTTACAAGTAACCGCAAAAAGGAAAGACTGAAAAATAAAATGAGCAGGGGATAAACAGCCGCTAGCCCACCAAAAAGAAGTCATCTGGCTAGGGGGTCCATAATTTCTACCGGACGTGCTTGCACCGTTTGCCTACTTTGTGAATCTGTCTAAGAATCTCCCCGATCAGTTGATTGGAAGTGTATATGTATCCCTCGTATCTGAATTTGTTGTGGTTCTTCCTAATGACCCACATGATTGCGGCTGCAACGATCTGGTGGCCGTGCGAAGCGCGATCCCAGGTGGCCAGGAGATCGTTGAAGCCTCCGTCAACCTTGTCCTGATTGCAACGAAAGGAAAGGGCGTTACATACTTCCTCAGCCAGTTCTCCTGAGTGCATAATATGGTCCGCAGTCTCAGACTGACGTGCCGAGCAACAATGGCATGTCGAGGATAAGCTGAAGCCTAAGGTATTAAGAGCATCACCTGTAGGGAGCTTCCTGCGAACTGCCCTCCAAATCAGAAAGGACCATTTTTTTAGGATGCAGGACTGCCAGAAATGCCTAATAATGGAGGATGGAGTACCAATACCGCGGACCACTCCTCTCGCAGAAGCTAGGAAGAAAGCTCCATTGGTCGAGGGGGACCACCTCAAAGCGTCCGGGTCCAACTGAACCTTAAGACCAGAAATCGCAAGCTCTTCAGGTGCCTCCTCCCCGATCCACTCCTGAACCCGTTTCCAATACCAGTCACCCTCTCTTTCCCACAGATCACAGATCGCGCTCATAGGAGGAGCTACCAAACACTGCGGGAGGAGGGCGTCCCCCAACCAACATTCATGGAATAGGGACGATTCGCCCGAACCCAGTTGAAGATGGATCAAAGGCTCAGCAAGATGACGCCCGTGAAGAATGCGGGACCAGAACGCTGAAGATTTGCTATTGGAGCCCGCCATAGACGGATGAGTTTGCTTGAAGTATCTGGCCTTCATGAACCTAGCCCATATAGAGCGACTTTAGCGAAGCTTCCACCATATCTTCATAGAGCAAGCGTCAATGACATGTGACAGCCTAGCGAAACCTATCCGCTCTCTGCTATGGATTTGGCCATAGTGTCCCAGTTAGCCCAGTGATGCTTGTCCTTGTCGTCACAGTGCTCCAGGAAGAAGTCTGTGAAAAGTGTTTTGATGGAAGAGATAACCTTTTTAGGGGGAGAATAAGCGACAAGGGTGTAAATGGGGATGGAAGAGAGGAGGTGCTGAATCAGAATCATCTTCCCGCCCGGCGATAAGATAGTATTGTGCCATCCCTCAACTTTTTCCTAATTTCGCCCACCAGCCCTTCAAAAATGCCCGTATTGGATCTTCCATATACTAACGGACATCCTAAGTAAGAGAACAGAGGGTATCCAACAGAGAAGGAGGTGATGTTGGTGAGGGTAGAGGAGTGCTCTCTGTTGGCTGAGTGGTGGGTATATATAACACTCTTGTCGGGGTTGACACGTTGACCTGAGCATCTGGAATATCTCTGCAGCGTGTTGTGAACCAATTCTACATATCCAACATCGACGGAGGAAAAGATGAGAATGTCGTTTGCATATACCAGGTGGGTGATGATCGGGCATCCGCTAGTGGTGTGAAAGTGCTGGAAACGGTAGGATCCTACCTGTAGCATTTGGTTCCTTATAATATATATATATATATATATATATATATATATATATATATATATATATATATATATATATTGGAGAATATTTTTTTTATTTTTATTAGGTATAGTGTTGTTAGATTAATGTTTTGATTTTTAAATCATAATGTTTTGTACCTAGGCCCATAGGTGAGATATACTAATATTAGGTCATATATGGGCACTAGAGTCCCTAGATATCCCCAAGTATTTTATTTTACTATTTAGAATTTTCTGGATTTTTTGAAAATTTTTGGATAATTAAAACCTATAGAAATTATTTTTTCCATAGGTTTTGGGATTTACTGTAGAGTCACACGAAGTGATTTTGAAACCAAACTTTTTATCTAGGCTCTAGACACCTAGAAATAGTTTCTTGAATTTTCTAGGATTTTTTTTAGATTTTTTGGGATTTAACTGGAGTTATTTGGAGTTAAAATAATTTTTAAATAAATTTTTGCAATTAAATAACTGATTATACAGTTAGCCTTGCCAGTCAGCATACTGGCCCACCTGTCAGCCTCTCAACCTTCTCTTCACTGGCCCGCGTGTCAGTCTATAGCATAGCTGACTCAGTTGTTTCTATATTAAGACCAAGCCAAGCCGAGCCTGAGCTGCTGAGCCAAGCCGGATGGATGCTAGACCATCCGATCTGTGCGGAGCCGCACAGATTATGACATGTGTCACAGCCAGCCGACTTAGTGGCTCCACCAAATCCCTCCCTCCCTATATATATTAGTATATAGTTTATTTTTTCCGAAAACCCTAGATTTATTTTCAGCAGCTTTTGTGGGAGAGTTCAAGTGGAGTCCTCGACTTCGCGGAACGATTGTCGTCGATCTAGATGTCAGTTTCATGTGCCATTTTTTATGTTAGAAGCATATCGAGGTTAGGTTTCTAAATATCTACTTTATTTTCTAGAAATTTGTGTTTGAATTTCGGGATAATTATTTGAGTGTCGGTTATCCAAAAATTGATGTGTCGTACGGTTTTTGAGATTTCGAGAGATTTCAAACTCCGATTCACGATCCGTTTGAAGTTTTGGAAATCTGACACCGAGACCTAAAATATATAATTTTTCCACAAATTTGGAGTTTTAACTAGTATTTTATTTTGTTCGTAGAAGTCAGATTTGCTCAACGGTTCATCGATTTGGTCACGGTTAGCCATAATGGCGATAACTTTTGACCAAATCGTGAATTTATGGCACGGTCGATTCCAGTGCACTCATGGCACTGAAATCTACCACATTGCAAACTTTTGAAGGTATAATGTTTGGCTAGTTAGTCAATGGTATGTTTCGGTTTGCGTGCCACAGGTACCGAATTTGGAACCGTAACTTTTCTTGGCCAAATATTTTGTTTAGATTTTATCTCAGATTTAAATAGGTTAAAATAAGATTTTAGATGATTTATTCTAGAATTAGAATATAATTAATTAGGTTTAAGCTATTAGCCACTTTCTAGAATTTTTAGAGTGTGAATCGTTGTTCTAACTTATGGTTGTTTTTGTGACGGGGTAGATCGGGCTACGATGTCTTGAGTTGTGATTTCATCATCTATCGGAGAAGGCAAGTATCACTATGACCTATATTTCCTTTATTTTATACTACATGTACCATCATGTCGTCTTTCACTATTACTCTCTTATGATTCATGTTGTCATTGTTCATGATTACTATTGTACATGAGAGTTAGAATCGTTAGGGTATACATATATGTTCATGTCTTACTCATTGTTTCACATTGTTTACAGTTTATCGCATTATTAATGTTTATCGTAGTGGACACGTATTGTGAGTGAGTCGGGTGAGGGAATACAACAAGTAAGCATGTGGTCAACGAATTGAATATAGACCCCCTATACATTGATTGCATAATATCAGTCGTGTACCACATGTATGATTGAAGATATCCCAAGTCGTCTACATGTCGAAAGTTGGTATTCTAAAACACACAGTACACGTAACTTAATCATTGTTTCTCTACTGTCTATTGTTCGTCTTTCGTCAAGTCTACCTTTTTATTGTTATCATGTCTTAGTGGTACGTCAAAGTCTACCTTTATATTGTTATAATATCTCAGAGGTACTTCCTTATCATATAATGTCATGCCTATACTTATCTTCAGTTACTTTCCTTTTACCATTTTTTTATGCATGTATACTATATTGTGTAATGTAGTGTTATGGTGATCTTGCTCCAATCCTGACTGGATAACTATTTTTCAGCTTTAGACGAAGAGATTTGCCTCGAGGTCTATGGTGAGTAGTTGGCGATCCTGACATCACTGGTGTACCCGGTTCGAGCACTGATGCTAATTAACATATTTCCTTCCTTATGGATTCGTATCAGTTAGTAGTTATAGTTATAGAGTTTAGTTGTTTATTTTCTGTTATCCGGATTTGTTTCCTAGACTTACTGAGTTGTAGTGGATTATTTGATATTTATAATACTGAGACTATTGGATATTTTGGTAATTATTGTTGGCTTAGTTGTGGATGATATATGTACGTGTTGTGCTGGTTGTGGACCATTGTTATCATAGACAACGTACTACCGCCGATTCGGCGACATGGGTTGGACTTGGCCATGAACTCGTATTCCAAAATTGGGATGGGTCGTGACACCACCATTTTATTAAGATTTTTGCTAAGAGCTTCCGCAGCTATGATGAATATGGTGGCTGATAAAGGGTCTCCTTGTCTGACACCTCAACTAGATTTGAAGAAGCCCTCTGCTTGACCGTTAACAACCGTGGAGAACCACGAGATACTAATTGATCTCAATACGAAGTCAATCCAGCTCTCCGAAAACTCGAATGCCCTGAACACCCGTATCATGAATTGCCAGTCAAGTCTGTCATACGCTTTTTCCATATCCAACTTGATGGCAATGTTTCCCCTAGACGGGAATTTCGTACAGGTGACCATCTCCTGGGCCAGCAGGATGTTTTCTAATATACTCCGACCCTGAACAAAACTGCTTTGCTACTCAGAGATAATCTTGGGGAGCAGCCCGGACATGCGATTGGCAATAATTTTCGAAACGATTTTGTTGGTGAAGGTACACAAACTGAGAGATCGAAAGTCTTTGAAGGTTTTTGGGTTATCTTTTTTAGGGATGAGTATCAGGTTAGCGAATGATATCTGTCACGACCCGCTCCCGAATAATCGGACACGAGTCGGACACGTCCAGCCTTCGTCGATGGACACGACGAAGTAAGCTGTATAATTCTAAGGAAAACTCCAAGATACAAGAAATATAAAGCATCACAGCTACTATACACGTTCCCAGAATCACCACAATCCATAAGTTATTAATACAACATCATTCGGAGACAAATCCGGTAACATAAATAAAATTATACGAATCCTTAATATAATACACATGATACAATTCTAATAAACTGGAAAGAATCTAATCTAGGGCACTGCTACTCTAAGTCCATCCTGAAATACAACTCCACCATCTCTGGGCTCTGACCCAAGATGGTACCATATCCGCAAGATACCTGCAACGTATCCTGTCAGGAAAAGAGCAAAGTACAACCCCGACAAGAAGCTCTAAATAATGTAAACTGAAATGCATGAGAAGAATCACAAGATGAACTATGGTACGAGACAGGAATATGAAACTGTAGTACAGGAAAAACGATGAACTATAGTACCAGATCCAGAAACAATAAACTATACTATCAGTGTAACATGCATTTGAAATAACTATCAGAGTATGTGACCGGCTGGGTAAACAATGAACAGTGAACAGTAAATAATGGTACGACTTAGAGTCCCATGTGCACGATGTGAGACCTAAGCTATTAGTCAATGCCTAGCTAAAATAGGATTGGTCACATATCTGTAGTATTTTTCCACCCCAATGTACAAGTAAGAAAAATAAATTATGAACAATAAACAATGAACGATGAACCGTGAACAATGAACAATGAACAGTCGTGTGTACAACGTGTCAATATAGGAACATGAAGCAAGACAGAAATACAGAGTAAAGAGATCGAATCGGTGTACTTGCCTTGCTCTTCGAACCAATGAGTCTCAATGTCTACATAGAATTTTTGTACAAGTTGGTTAGAATCTAAACAATGTTGGTTAGCTAACTAAATCATTTCTAACCATAAATTTCCTAACAATTAACTCTACTTATGTAATTCTAGCTAACATTATTTACATATACATATACAATTAGCAAAAAGGTTATATACCATATTTAAAAATATTTGGTAAATATTAAAATACATTTAGCAAGGAAAAATATATAAACTAACTACCGTTTACTAGCTAAAATAGAAACAATTTAAAAAATAGTTTTATTAGAGTCATTAGCAAAATATTAATAACTAATAATAAGTAAGGATATAAATATTACACTATCAGTAAAAATAATAATGATGAAAGTCTCAAGATAATATTAAATAATCCTGAAGTTCATTCAAACCTTATTTATTTAGAATAACGATTTAGGATACCTCACTCCTTGGAAGAAAGCAGTGACCGCCTCATGAATATCTGACTTGATGATGTCCCAGCACGATCTAAAGAAAACTCAAGTGAATCTGTCAGGTCCAGGTGCACTATGCTCGTTCAGGGCCTAAACTACATCTTTGACTTCAATCTCGGAAGGAAGGAGCTGCAGCTGAATATCGTCTCTGTCTTCTATCAGGAGAGGTATCGCCACAAGGAATTTCTCGTCCTTGTTAATGACTTCTTTGGTAAACAACTGGGAGCCGTAATCTGCCGCAGATGACTGGATACCCCGTTGACCCTTAAGGATGTGGTCGCTCCTGTCTGCAATTTGGTGAAGGTGAAGCTGTTGTCTGTGCCCCTTGACACATGAGTGGAAGCAGCTAGAGGTCCTGTCTCCCTCGGTGTCCCAGGTCAGCCTAACTTTTTGTTTCTAGAATTCGGCCTCAACTTTCAGCCAAAATTTTAGCAGCGCTCTGGAGAGGTTGAGAGAGGCACAAGCCTCAGGGGATCTGTCTCTAGCGAACAGCGTCTCCGTACGGGTGATATCATCCTCAGCAATGCAGACAGCCTGGAAGATATCTCCAAAAGCTTTCTTACTCCAGACTGTAAGAGCTCTTCTGGTGGCTTTGAGTCTGGCCGCCACACGAACCAGGGGTCGAGATCATCGAAAGCATTCCAGGCAGTTGCTACAGTGTCTCTGAACTGGGGATAATGGCTCCAGAGGTCAAGAAAATGGAAGCTTTTCTTGATCTGATTCGACTTGTTGTTGATTTCTATGAGAAGAGGGGAGTGATCCAATTCTGTGTTATTGAGGTACGAGAGACTAGTGGTAACCTCCAAACTGACCACTATGCATTGATAAGAGCTCTATCGAGACGAGAATATTGCTGCCGAGCACCTTCCTGCATGTTACACCACGTGAAGGAGCTGCCAGAGAACTGAAGGGGAGACAAGTGGGAGCAAAAACTAAAGTTAGTGAAATCTTGCATGGCCCGCAAAGGAGGAGCACGGCCCCTCGACTTCTCCTCTCTACAGACCACCGCATTAAAGTCCCCTACGCAAAACCAAGGGAGGTTGATGTGGTTTTGTTGGGTGTCCCTCAGTATGTCCCAGAGTTGTTTGCATTCGGAGATATCGCAGCTGCCGTGGACTGCAGATAACAGAGAACGAGAACGGAGCATGGGATGTTCCACCCAACACGATAGTGCCTGTCTCGAATCATGGATGATGTCGAGCTTGACTTCTGTAGCGAAGATAATACAGATGTCGTGACAGCCGACGATGGCTGAGAAGAAGCCTAACCGTAGCTAAATTCTCTTGAGCTTCTTCTGGGGGATTTTAGGTTCTATAATCACTAAAATGTCAATTCTGTGAATTTTTTTGAGACTGTTTAATCTTCTCAAGGTGGGTTTGTTCGCGAGGCCCCTAACATTCCAGGAAAGGATGTTAAGCATTAAGGTTGCTAAGGAGGGAAGATTTGGTGAGTTTCGTTGCTGACCTTGTGGTCATAACCGTGGTCACTTTTCCACTTTATTTTTTGTTGGTGAAAGCTGATTTTTCGTTATCCTTGGGAGTTCTTTCTTTGGCTTGTTCGATAATCATTTCTGATGGGTGCATATAGACCTCTCTAACAATTTCGGCCAAGGCTCCGAAGTAGCCGTCCGAGCCGATAAGGCCTGCATCAGTAACCTGTTGCATTCTGGCCAAATATCTCCCCGGAGCTATTTTGGCAGGCTTTGCTTTACTCGCGCCTACCGCGCCCTCTGGGGCCGGTTAGGCTATTAGGTTTTGTTGTTTCTCCGCGCTTGGTGCACTTACTTGTATAGGCTTCGACATTTTTTGCCTGATACATCAATAAAAGTTCTTTTGATCAAATATATATATATATATATATATATATATATATATATATTTTTTTTTTTTTTCTAAAAAGGATTTTATTGAAATAAAGGGTGGCTCAGAACGAGCATTACAAGCGGGTGCAGGGCCGCAACACACAAAACGGACCCTGAGATACAAGGTAGGAAATCTAAAAAGGATCAGCAACGAGATTCCGAAATTTCAAAACCAAAATTCCGAAAACTCGTGTGGACAAAACTGATATTTCGAAACGGAAAATTTCGAAATAACAGAAATATTGGTTTCGAAATTTCAAATACTGAATTTGAAATTTCTAATACTGAATTCGAAATTTCTAAACCTAATAGCAAAATATGGAAAAGTGTTGGGGGTGAGGGCAGTCGGCCTTTTTTTTTTTTTTTTTTTTTTTTTGGGAAAGAAAAGGGGAATGAATTTTGAAAACAATTTCAAAATTCAAATGAGGCTGGTCCCAACCGCGCGAGACCCGAGGGCGGGGGCTAACTCAGCGCGCGTGACCCGAGGGGACAGCCCCACGTGGGGGCCGGCCCACAACCCGGAGGGACGAGTCCAACGGTATGCCCGAGGGCGCGCCGCACGAGGGCTCCACCGGAGAGCCGCCAGCGCAGCGGAGATGGCGAGCGCGGCCGAGCGCGAGGCCGGAGCAGAGCCTGGGGTGGGGGAGGTCGGGTGAAGGGGAAGGGGAAGGGGAAGGAAACCGGTTCAGCCACCAAGCCGGCGGGGCGACCCGAAGGGGAGAGCCGCCGCCGAGAGGGGGTGGGAGACGTCGGGGGGGAGCGGGGGAGGAGGAGGAGATGGGAGCTGCCGGCGAGATGAGGTCGGCTGCTACGGAATGGTTCAACGGCGAGGGGGGGCCTCCGCCTTGTTCCGGAGGGAGCGCCGAAGGCCGGAGGCCGACGGAGGAGTGGCAAGGACCGGGGGCGGCGCCGCAGCGGGAGCGGGGGCCGAGCACGGGGGTGGACGCGGGACCACCGGGGCCCTCAAGGGAGCAGAGGCTGGGGGAGCTCCGAGGGGGGCAGGGGAGGAGGGCGCCGAAGGCCACCGCGTGAGTGCGGCGGAGAAGAGCGTCGCGGGTCCGTCGATCGACGCAGAGGACGTCTGGACGGAGGAGAGACTGGCCGATGGCCACTGCGCGGAGGGCTGAGACGCAGCCACCGCCGCCCACGAAGGGGCCTCGGATCCCTGAGTGGCCGGCGGGGCAGGGCGGGCGGAGGCGGGAGATGCCTCAGAGCCATCTGGAGCCGCCGGGAAAGGGGGCTTCGACCACGGGAGAGAGGGAAACGCGGGGGGGAGGGGGATCGCCACCGCGGGAGGAGGCGCAGCTAGGGGAGCTGCGAGGGCAGACGACGACGGCCACGAAATCGGAGCCGCAATAGGAGGTGACGCCGGGCAGAGGGGGTCCAGGGAGGCGCGGCTCCGACATGGCGGTGGTCCAAGGGGAGGAGGAGGAGTGACTTGGGGGACCACCGGCGGCGGAGGAGGTCCAGACGCACGGCGTCGCTCCCGGTGGCACCGTCGGGTACGACGGCGACGAGGAGGATGGTGGGGTGGGAGGAAGGTGGGGGAAAGGCCACGCGGCGGGGATCCGCCCGGCCATGGGAGCCACGGCCAGCCGGGGTGGCGGGAGTAAGGAAAAAAGAAGGGAGGGAGATCTCCGATGGGGAAGAAGAGCCCCGGCGTCGCTGCCAGGCCGAGGGGGCTGCTCGGCCACCAGAGCCACCCGGCCACAAGGGGGTTCTCGGGGGCGGCCAGCAGTGGGGGAAGAACCGACGGGCGGAGCCCCTTCCCCTTCCCCTTTCCCATCTCATTTATGATCATATATATATATATATATATATATATATATATATATATGGTACTGCTATTAGCACTCCTAAAATGTCATTCGGCACTCCTCTTTAATTTTTTAAGATTCAAATTCCAAATTTATCCTTGCATTAACATTATTGGCACTCCTAAAATGTCAACCTACACTCCTCCCTCCATACATGCACAAATTAATACAGGAATAGATTTGTAATTTGAATGTTAAAAAAATTAAAAAGGAGTACCGAATAACATTTTAGGAGTGCTAATAGCAGCACCCTATATATATATATATATATATATATATATATATATATATATATATATATATATATATATATATATATATATATATATATATATTGTAACAAAATAAAGTTGAAATTAAAAACGAAAGTCTATTTTGATCGCCTGCGGGACTGGTCTGTGTCCGTGTGACGGCCATCCATTGGCCTCTCTGCTAACACGGGCCCACCCCGAATTGGAGGGCCAATGCCGAAGTATCGCATGGCAATGGGCCAATACGAACCAGCCCCATGGCGGTCCAAATAGTCTTTTCGAATTAAAAAAGCACTTACAGGCAAAATACAGACCCTTCTTCCCTTCTTCATACTCCCACACTATCTATTAAATTCTCTCTATCCCCTCTCTATCTCTCCCCTCTCTCTTTCTCAATAATTGACTCAGGTTATATCTCTCACTTAACTTGACTCTTGTTCTATTTTGTTCTAATTGAGTTCTAAATGATCCATGTCATAATTTTTGTCATAATTGATTCCTAATTTCTAATTGATTCCATCCTAACTTGCATTTATCCAAACTAATTAAGGATGGAAAAGTAGAATGAAAGAAAAAACAAAAAAGATAAATTTTTCATCTATATGGAAAGGAAATAACATTTTCTTCCTTTGTGTTTGGTAGGATGGAAAAATGGAAATAATACACTTTCTTTGTTTGATATGGAAAGAAAAGTGGAAGGAGGAAAAATAAAAATATAGGCTTTACGAATTATATTCTCAACTAACAATATTTATTTACCATTTGAATTTATTAAATACTTTAAAATAATATAATTCCTATAGAAGATAATTGTAAATTAAGATAAGCATTCATTTTTTTCTTCCACTTTGCTTTCCAGTTTTGGAGAGACTGGTTTTCTTAGGTTAGGAGGAAACCCTCCACTTTTTATTCCATCCACTTTTTCTTCCATATCAAATAAAAAGAAAATATATTATTCCTTCAATTTGTTCTCTTCTTTATTTTCATTCCTTCCCCTTTTTATGTGGCTAAATTACAACTTGATACCCTCAACTATCACGGTTTTTCAACTTGATACCCTCAACTTTTATAGGTACTAACTTGATACCCTAAAAAAATTGGGCCAAATTGCCCCTTCCTTCTCCCCCCAACCCCTCCCCCTCTCTCTCCGGCTGTGGGTGGCATTGACCGGCGGTGCTAGCAGGCGGCGGTGTGCTAGGCAGTGCGTGGCGGCGCTTGGACCAGCCGGGGGGGGACAGTGGTCGCTGGTGGGGGGAGGGTAGGGGGGTCGCCGGTGGGGTCAGGGGTGTAATGCTCCGCTCCGCACGGCGCATTACGTTGAGATGTTGACTCAACGATCGCATTGAGCGAATGAAATCTATCGATACGAATCGATACGAGAGTTACGTTGTCCCTAGCAACGCATCGAACTAAGTCGATGCGAAGAGTTGTCTTGTCCCAAAGTATGCATCGAGTTGAATCGATGCGAAGCGCTGCGTTGCCCCGAAGGATAAGTGCGTTGAGATGGCTCGAAGATTCTAAGAAATCGAATCGACCAAGTCGCAAGTCCGAATCGATGCAAGTATTGATTTTAGTTGGTTTCATGTGCAGGCCATACGTTTACGCAAAAATATTAGAGGTCGACATTTCACCTATTTTGCGACGGGTCCACGAAACCAAATCGCCGCCTTGCAACGGGCTGGGATTTGGGCACGGTAAGCCAAATCGGACATATAATTCAATGAAGCACGAAGTGCTCGAATGACTAAGTCAGGAGAGTTTATCGTGCAACAAAGTTATGAAATCGAGCCGCATCTGCTCGGCGAAACGATAAGGCGTATCGACTCAAGGTGGGAGGATTGACTCTTCTTTTTACTCCTTTATGCCTAAGTCAAAATATATCATTGTATGCTAAGTTAACCTATCGACGTCACGGGCGTGGTCCGATAGGAAGGTAAATCATAGTGTGTGTCGAACACTAGTTAGAACAATTGAAATAAAATGTGCATCATATACACAAGTCGCCATGGGACATTTGATATCGCAAAGGCGAGCGCCTCGGTGCGCAAGCCACAAGAACATGGGATAACTGTACTCGACGAGTGCCTTAGTGCACGAACCATTCCGTGCCTTCGTGCACGAGTTAGAAAGGCTAGAACATTGAAAGATAATAGACGAGCGCCCAAGCGCGCAAGCCACAAACATTAAACACTAAGGCATAGAACATGGAAATATTGCTTCGATGCGTGTAGCAAGTGCACGACGCGAAGGATAAATGATAAATGTGTCGAAACGTGCCTACGTGCACGAGATCATAAAAGATGGTTTCGTTGCGAAAGAATACAGTTGTGGCATAAATGTGACGGAACTGTCAGACGTGGCATGATGCCTCGAAAGGTGTTCGGGACCTTCGGATCGTTCGATTGAAGAACATTGAGTTGAGGCATGATGCCATCGAACATTGAAACGAAGTATGAAATGTAAGAACATAGAAAGCTATTGGAAGAATACGAGATGATAAAGTCTGAGTCTCGGACTCAAGACTACGTTTGGTTGTTTGAATAATAGGGCTTGATTGCTTGAATAATTGGGCGTTGCATGGTCGAATAGGATGGACTTGAGATTAAATGTGATAATCTCCTGTGCACGGGTGTTCCCTCGAACGGTTAAGTGCCATAGCGCCCCGGAACCGTTTGGCCTAGAAGGGAATGTATCTTTGATAGGCGCACATCCTTAAGACAATTAGCACTCACTTATAGATGGGGAAAAGCCGCAAATTATGGTATGCAGCGGTAACGTTTCGGTTGTTTGGGATAGCAACCAACCAGTGAAATGCCAGGCTACCCAAATTCGAGAAAGAAAAAAAAGAGAGAAAAGAAAGTAAGGGAACTCCATTAGTCCATTCCGGCACGGATACGCCAACGACCTTCATATAGCTAAGGAACGATGGGTTAAAAATGCGGGCACGTATGTGTCCCGCACACATAGATCCTGCTTAGAGATGCACTTATAACATGACAGGGAAGGAATTGGGCGTATTCACCTTGCGTCGGTGCAAGGGCGAGTGCGTCGACTTGGTAAGAAGTCGCGCCACGAAACAAACACGAGATTGCTTATCTGTTTGCCTATTCAACTTGAATAACATGCTTGCCATGATAACATGTTTTACGCTTTCGAATATGCCATAAAATCGACCCTAAGGAGAATATAACAAGATCATAAACTAAGTTGCATGATTCAACACAAACACTAAATGTCAGTTTGGAAAGAAGGTCTTTGCATCAGTACATGCGAGGACAAATGTACTGATCCCCCACCAGCTTCCATACAGGTTGTAGGGAATAGATGGCTCGCGGTGAAGCCTCGCTTGAACGCATTGAGGCTTGGAATGCCGAAGCATATTGAAGCGTGCGATCGCATTGACGCTTGGACATGCAACATGATTGATGCGGCCGAGATATAGAAGACATGATGTATGGAACGGTAAAATCCTTTGTAGGCAAGAGAGAACCTTAGTGTTGTAGCCAATCTGGCATATATTGTTGGGCTATCGAAAGCCTTTGTAATCTCATTTCGAATATCAATAAAGAGAATTATTTCGTATACTCTATTTTTCTTTCGTTGCTGATATCAATTCAAAGATAACCATTTGAGAACTTGTCATCTTGCCTTGCACGAGTGCAACTCCAGGCTCGTGCGGCATCACGCCCCCTGCGAGGACGATGATTCGGGTGATTCCCGGTCGGGGCGTGACAAGGATTGGGTAGTGTTGGGAATCGGATACGCCCTCTTGTGCTCCAATACCGTGTCTCAGACGTTGCCGTAGCAAAAACATAGGCCAACCTACCTAAAATAACCAACCCCCGTCTAACGGACACCAAGCACAAATAAAGACAAGTATATGGCGATGACTACGTCACCTGGACAAATCCTAACCTCTATAACTCAGATGAAATTATAAGATTGACAAAAACTAATGTTGAACCCTTTGCCCTAATAGGTTCAATCCCCTCACCACACTCAAGAAGAAAAGAAAGATTACAATTGAAATCGCTCACCAACCCGTAGCAATCTCCCTAACCGAAGTTGACGACCCCTCAATTAGATCTCTTCTTTCTTCTGTCTTGGATGGCGAAGTCCTAAAAGCAAAGTGCAGAACTTTCTCTAAGATTTCCTGTGGACGAGCACCTCGAATCTCCACGTTTGTGTTGTGCTTTGTGCCTCCACCCTCACCCTATATATATATAGGATAAGAAAAACCTATTTTAGGTTATAATAAAATTTCTCAAATAGGAAGCCCTCAAATAAGAATCCTACTACACCTAAAATAACCCATTAATATCCTATTTTAGATTATAATATGATCGCTTAAATAGGAAACCCTCAAATAAGAATCTTACTATATCTAAAATAGCCCAGCACTAATTATGGACATCCAAATCAAATGTTTAATCAGATTTGGACTCCATAAATATGTTATTACCAAATCCAGACTGGACTCCAACAATCTCCTCCTCCAGTCTGATAAGAGGGTGTTAACCCTATGGCTCCTCAACTGGACTCCATGCCTGTCGTCATGTGATAGAGTTCCTGCTTTCCTATGCCACTGATCTTCAAACCCCCCGAGCTGCTTTGCATCTTCCTTCGTTTCCAGCTCCTCGACCGTCACGTCGATGCTAGCTGCCATGCGTAGAACCTCTTGCACTACTGGGATCCTACCGATATCAATAACACGATCAAGACCGAAGTTCCTAATGATCAGCCTCAACACAAGTCTCTACTGCCTGTCCCCGACTTCTGTCTTCCACCGGAAAGTGTTGACATTCCAACAAGCTTCTTTATCCTTGGCTGGCCCAACCAAGCAGATGGTGCGGCCCTCCTGAGATTCGAACTCCTGAACCTGCCCACCTTCGTATCTGAACTTGAAGCTCCCCCATACACATGGGTCCTCAAGCAGAACATCACGTACTGTACATGCCGTTGATGACCCACAGCTCCCCTTGAACTGTGTGAATGATGATGCTCCCGTCTCAGATTGAGCTTGCTGCAAACCTTGATCTTCTTTCTCGCTTTGAACTGCTGAAATCGATGTCTCTCCGTGAAACTTTGGTAAACCACCCGTCGCCAAAATCGGATCCGTAGAGCAACCCTCACCTGGAGACCGACCAGCTGTCATGGGACCTACAGAATGACCCTCAATATTTGACTCACCACCATCCATTGCTTTGTCTCGACGAACCAAATCCTCCATATCCCTCAAAGCACCTAGAAGCCCCTCCTCAGCAAGTTCTCGACGATCTACCTCCTGTCGAACACCCCACGAGCCTCCATCCGGTGTTTATGGCCTACCTGTACAGCTCAGCGGCTTGAGCCTGTACATGCCATAACACAAATCTCCCTGAGCCAGTTGTTGGGAACCCTTCGCAAGCATCCAATCTTTGCCTCCAAATAGACTGCGATAACCATCATCATTCAGCCTCCCTACCGAAACCAAGTTGTAGCACAAACTCGGTACATGTCGCACACTCATGAGAATGAGCTTCTCACCGAGCTCCATTGTTAAGTATACATTATCGATGCCTACAACTACAGCTGTCCCCTTGTCGTCCATCTTCACACGTCCAAACCTGCTGCTGCGATATGACGTGAAGATCCTCCTATGTGGAGTGGCATGATACGACACCCCTGTATCCATGACCCAATCGCCGTCATGACACATGCCACAAGGTTTCTGTCATGTCTTGCTCCCGTAGGAGCGATCGTCCTCGCTAAGGCGTGATGCCACACGAGCCTAAATTACGCTCGTGCAAGGCGGGTTCCATAACGGTCGATTTTAGCGACTGCGACGGGGTCGTCGCACAGAAGTCCCAAGCAGAGACATTGAATAATAGCAGCAGAATTTATAACAAAAACACAAGTCATTCAAAGATGTATTTTATTTATATTGAAACAAGGATTACAATGGAGCGCAAGGCCAAGATTATAAGTCACTCAAACTCACTCATCTCACATTATAAGTCACTCAACTCTCTCTCTTCTCTCAATTTACATTTGTCGATCTAGTGGATGCTTTGGAAGGCGACATCCATAAATTATGTCCCGTATAAGTCTTGACTACATGCGGCCGTATATTTCGAATCGCCAAGGAACTCCGTACCTTAACACATCCAAGCGAGTTCCGCGCCATGAGCTTTTACCTGTGCCTGCACATGAAAACTATGTGGGTGTCAGTACTCAACTGTACTGGTGAAATGAGCTCCTCGCCCACTCATACAAAACCAGCACGTTTGATTTATTTTGTGCACATAGTCCTTTTATGATTGTCTTTCTACTCTTGCCTTAGGATCAGTTTTAGGACAGACATCGTGGCCTATTTTGTGTCTCTAGACTATCCCGTGCTTGCCACAACAATGTTAACTCATACTTTGCCAAGAGACCCTTCTCGTGCCAACAACGTTAACCTATCAAGTCGAGGTTGCCTTTCGGTCCAAAATCAGAGATGCAAACATACGATGAGACTCCATTTTCGTATGACCGTGCTACCTTCTTCATTGTGCTGTGCATCATAACTCAGTGAGACTTAACCGCATCGTTGCCTCGCGGCCCTTGTTACTTTGGTCACCAACTGACCCAATTGAGACTTGTGAACATAGTGCCACTCAACCAACTTTGTCTTACGGCTGTTTTCTGACTTAAACTCCAACGACTCAAACCAACTTGTGCAACTCTATGCCAACATCTTAAGACTCGACGCCACAACTCGTGTCGAAACACGACACCTATGTTGATGCCAAATCTTAGGCCAAAACTTTCCTCCAAAATGTACACACATTCAATTCGAAACATTCCAAAGGCATACACGCGGATAGCCGCTATTTTACCGACATCTATATGAACTTTAGTCACTAGCATAGCAAGCTATCCCGGGACGTATAGTTTTGTTAATCGGGGTCCTTTCAGCGCAAGTAGCTAGCTCCATTGCAAGTCCCCGCTTAACCTGTGCTAAAATCTTATACACGACTATACCTTGTTTCCTCCTAGGCCGAGTCGATCCCGTGGCCCCGGGTTGCCGCTCGAGGAAATATCGCCCTTGTCGACAAGTTGTCCATGACCATGCAAGACTCGACTCGAACTGACGTCTCACACAGTCATTCTTCTTCCAATGTTACCATCCTTTCAGGACCAAGTTCAAGACTTCTAACATTTGAGATCCCTCGACGACCCACGGTCGCGAGCCTTCTTCCTTGTTGCTCTATCCTTATTACTCAACTCATGAATTCCTATCGAAAGCCCTTTTTCCAAACTCACTTTAAATCAACCGTGGTCCGTGCCTTAAATACCAAGTCCGTGACATCGTACTTTAAGCCAACTTGTGTTCGGTGCGACACTACCGCCCAACTCATACTTTATATGACTAACTTTGAGACCGTAGGACTTTGTGGTTATACCCAGCCGTAGAACTCGTAGGACCGTGCTTGGAATGACTTAGGTCGACCACCATTATTTTACCTAACTCAATCAATCCTACAACTTAACCCAAAGGATGAGCAAAGGTTATGCCAAGCTTTACATCGTGGAAGCGTGCATGCTTTATCGAGCATTGACGCGGGCGACGCCTATGACTTAGGCTAATTCATAGTTTGTGTCGAAGACCAACTTTTTTTTCTCCCAAGCCATGGGATGAGGGACCAAGTATCATTTTCAAAGCACGCCGTGCACCAACTCTAAGCCGACCGTTGGACCTTTCCATATTCTAACTCAATTTGACCCGTCGGAATTATTCTCTTATCTATGTGGATTCGTCTCTTTTATTATCAAGCCTACTTGTGCAAGTTGAAAACGTGCGATTTATTATGTGAAGGATAAGATGAGGCATGTTCACCGAAACTACCCCACCTGAGCGAGGAGTCGCCTCGACCGAGCCGTGTCTTCAAGTTGCCGTTGCATGCTAAGTCTGAACGCCGTCGGCATTTCGATTCCTCCTATTGACTGAGCGGGACGGGGTACTACATCATACACCACTCAGAAAAAGTTTTGTCCTCGAAACTAACTGAGTACTTACTCATTGACTTATCACTCGAACGTTCAAAGACTCTCGCACACATTTCTCCTATGCATTTCCCAAATCTGAGCCACGCTCGTGCTACTATCAATATTTCCTTTAATATGATTTTAAAATCCTCGACACTTTTCTATTCCTCAAGTCTCACTTGATTCAACGTATCACTTAGTTGGATCGTGTACATATTCTAGGCATCCCCAAAATACATGTATTTCAGCCAAGCCTCGTGATAGAGAATCCTCCATCACCAATCGAGTCGGATCGTATACATATTCGGGCGTCCCTAATATACGTGCATGTCAATCGAGCCTCACGAGTGGTGCCTCCATAATTTCTATATCTTCGTACCGAAACGTCTGCCTAATCGCTAGGCTATGTCTTTAGGCTAAAGTCATTCGTCAGTATTGGAATTATAGTTCCCAAACAACAATATCAATACTGACCCCATCCTAAGGTCAAACCAAGTTGATAGTACAGGATTTTCTATCCAAGCTTGCATCACTCTGATTTCTAAACAACAAACATCGACTCCCTACATACATTCCAACATTCATCACACGGGGTCTAAGTCATTCAGCAAAGCCATCCTACGATAACTCACGTTTCAACCAATTCCTTGATATATCAATATCGTTCGTTCAATAAACCATCTTGTATAGTCTATCCCTTCAAACACGTTCGATATAGTTCATCTATCATTTCTTCTCAGATCAAGCACGCTATGACACAATTCATCGCTAACCAAAATTTTACATTCCATATTTTCTAAGTCATCTATTCCAATTCACGTATTCGATTACAATGTCGTCTGACTTAACAATATGCCACGCTCCGATCTCACGCGAGTCTGATTATCCACGGTGGACATGAAATCACCATGCAACGCTCCCGCAGAATAATCATTCTTATCGGGGCATAACTCTTGTTTTGTGTCTAAACTAATTCATTCTCGATGCGCGGATTGGACCTACCCAATCCTCATGTTTTACTTAATCGTCAATCACAAGTCCTATAGATCCTCGAATTTTCCTTCACATCAAACCGACATGTCGAGACAATCAAAGTTACATCTTCCTGATTTTTCGAGTTCGATCATTCCTGCGACATGAATCACCATGTCCACGCTCACGCGAAATGATCGTCCCAAATTCGATGCGACGCATGTGCTGTAGGTCCTAAAAATCAAGTTGTACCCATCAAAGAAGCAATAAAAATCAAATTGTGCATCCTTCAAATGAACTGCACAGGAGACAGATTGCGCAACAACTCAACTGAGCAAGCTGAACTGCACAACCATCCAAGCGTGCTAGCTGACGTGGCAACGTCATCATTACCTGACACAGAATTAGATCTTCTGACAACTGACAGCCCGAAGAACGAGGAAACTGTTCGTTTCTTGTACCACGCTGCCATGACAGCTGTCTAGCGCGGTCTGACAGCTCAACCTCAGCGCAATTCGAGTCTTCGCGCAACCCATTGGAAGCGCAGTCTGATGCTAGCACAGTTCAAGTGGCATAATCCATCAAGATAACTGACAATGTACACGTGGCTTATATGCCATCAATTACTCACCACGTGGCAACCGTCTGTGCACGACCAAGCGCATTTCAATCAAACAATGCCACGCGTCTCATACAGTTGGTCCACGATCGAGTAACTGCCAGCGCAGTTCGCTGCTTCCGCAGTCCAATGCCTGTGCAATCCAACCTGTGCAATCCAGAAATAACTACTCATTAGTTATTTTCCAGAACTCTATAAATAGAGTTTCAAGTCCTTCATTATCAAACCCCGGATCAGAGAAGACCAGAAAAGATCAGATCATTCAAGATCATCACCAGAGATCAGGAGTTCTTGCCAAAGTACTGCTGTATTCTTCAGAGGCTACCGTCTTCAAAGTTCACATCATCCAAGGGATAAAGTGATCGTCTTCAGATCGGATTCCTATAGTTGTACTTTCCTAGAATTCAATTATAATCTTCTTACAAAGTTTGTGAAATAAAGAACACTTTTGTTTTTGCAAACAAAATGGCGACTCTGCTGGGGACGACTTTCTCCTCCGACGAGAAAGTGACAACTCAATGTGACGTTGTATCTATCGGAAAGACGCAGAAGACGCTGGTTGTAAAGGTCAACCAGACGGCCTACGAGGCGATGATCAACTCCGGGACTACTCGTCGTACTACAACGTCTGCCAAGCGCAAAGTCTGTTCAGTGTGGCCTCCAAAGTCCTCTGCACAATCCTCTGCGCAATCCTTTGCGCAGTCTGCTGTCTCTGCTCCCAAAACTGCTGCGCAGTCTGCTGCCTCTACTGCACATGCGCAGTATACTGCTCCCCTTGCTAGTGCACAAAAGCTTTTTATGCTGCTCTGGCAAAGTGCAAGACTCCTCTTTCCCTGGCACAGTTGGCTGCAACTCTGCCTGCACTGTCCACCACTCCATCAACCAGAGTGCAACTCAAGCACTCTGAAGTCAAGACTCCTGCTGCGCAAGCTACAGTGTCTGTGGCCAAAAGGCCATCTGTCAAAGCTTCTCATGCACAACCAGCCAATATGTCTGCTGCCACTTCAACCCCTGCGCAAACTGTGTCAGCGCAGTCTGAGAGGAATAGCCTTTTGGCTAATCTCCCTTCTTCTCACAGCAAGAGGAAAAACTCTGCTCCTCTTTCCAAACACCCTGTTGCTCCAGCACAATCCACTGGGGGTAGTCTGTTGACTATTTCTCCTCCTCCTCAGAACAAAGAAAAATGCCCGTTGGTCTTTTCTCAAACTTCCTCGTTCCACGACTTGGAAGACAACAGAGGGAAACGCTCTTTAGCTAACCCTTCTTCACAAAATAAGGGAAAAGGTCCTTTGGTCTTTTCTCAGTCTTCCTCAATTTTTACCGAAGAAGATCAATTTGAACGTGCCTCGGCACCAATCAGTACAAAAACTCTCTCAAACAAGAGTTCTTCCTTTCCTGTCAAAGGGAAGTGTACTGATCAAAGAGGTATTCTGCCTACTCCGGTAGCAGAATTCTAAGATCTTCCAACTCTCAGGATATCCCGCTCAAAACAGGGAAAGTTGCTGGTGTTTCAGACAGAAACCCCTGGGGGTGAATTTGCTGATCTAAGGACTTATCTCAATAGACCAACTTCGACGAAACGCAAACAGCCAATGCCGAAGATCAACCTGCATCAGAGGCAAACTTCTAAGATGAAGAATCCTGACACCTATGCTAATGAGGTGAGTACTTCTCTGTATACTCAAGGGACAAAACATCTGAAGAACCGGAACCATGTTCCAAATGTGGTCAAAGAACATATTCCTCAGACTTCTTCTCGTCCCGTCAATGTTTTCGATCTCCGAGAACACCTCAAGCAAAAACGGAACAACATATCAACACCTCCAGTTCAACCACTTGGACACCATTGTAATCACAAGGTCGTCATCAAGTGTTGTTGTCAGACAACAAAATGATTTGTCTTCGATCGTTTGAATTTTGCAACGTCTGAACCAATGTCAGAAGATGAAGACGAAGTGTTGTACGCTTCCGTCAATATGACTTCTCGAGACACTGGGGGTAGGAAGTGCTCCAAGCACGACAAGCCTCGCAGGCCCAGCCAGCGGTATTTAGATTTACTCCAAAAATCTTCTGAAGGAGTATTTCGACATACCAGATCCCGAAGCCGAGGTACAATCGGTCAAAGGAATCTTCTCCAAGATTCTTCCGGTTATCTCCCTCTTTCTCACTCAGGAGATGATTCTTTCTCTGATTATGATGCATACAGCAAAAGTTCTGAACAGACAGTATCCTCCATTGTACCTAGAGAAGTGACAGCTTATGTTGTCACTGAAGACCCAGATGCTTCTAGTTCAGCAAGTCAAGAACAACGGATAGCTGCACTAGAAGACAAGCTGAAGACTATGGCGGAAATGGTTGTAAGTATGCATTCTATCATTGTGGCCCAACATACAGTACCACCGACTGTACCTGCTATAAATCCTGATATCATAGCATCGTCGGTGCCTATCAATGCAGGTCAGGGGGTAGTATCTCCTCAAGTACTCCCTGTACAAATTCAACCCACACCCAGTCAGTCAGGTGCTGGGGGTAGTGCTTACCACGCTGTTCCTCCCCCTAACACTTTGATTCAGCCTGCTTCTTCTGCATCATTGGAGGATGCTAATGAAGCTGTCAAACTCTTGTGCACTCAATTCGAGGCCTTCAAAGAGAAGGACAACTTGCAGAGGTTGGGGATCAAACAACCCTACCCAGTTGAATGGAAGGAAGTCCCATTTCCTCCAAAGTACAAAATCTCTACAATTTTGCTGTTTGATGGCAGCACTTCTCCCAGTCAGTTCATTAACCACTTTAAGGTAATGACTGTTCAACTTCAGCCAAATGACGCTCTTCTTACCAAGGTGTTCGTCGGCTGTTTAGCCGGTGTAGCATACGATTGGTATCGGAGCTTGCCCGATGGCTATATCACCTCTTTCTCGGGTTTGAAACAAATCTTCTTGGAACGATTCTATGAGGGGATCAATGACATGACCATGTCAGCCCTTAATAAAATCAAACAAAGATATAATGAAACCGCTGAGAGTTTCATTGAAAGGTTCTGCCGAGAAGCTTTAAAAATGCCTCCTGAAACTCCGGCTGCTGTAACTATAGACACCTGCAAGGCAAATCTTTTGCCTATCATCAGCATGTGGACGGGGTCAACTCAGTTCCAAGACTGGCCATCCTTCATTGTCAATGCTAAAGCAGCTGAAGTTAGCGCTGACAAATTCAAGCAATTAGGGATACACATGTCTAACCTCGACCGGGATGAACACCCGACAGCCAGTAGCGGTAATCGCCAGAACAACCGCAAAGGTAAAGAGACTCTGAACATCAATCCGAAGAACAAAGAATCTCTGGCGGTCAATGTAGCTCCACCTACGTCTACTTCTACTCCTTCTACCCCTCCACTAAGAGAACCTCGTCCAAAAGTAGAGTACTCCTTTGACGAGAATGACACTGTGAGCATCTTTGATTGCTTGATCAAAAGCAATAAGCTCCAACTCCCAGACCCGAAGAAGCCTGATGAAGTAGGTAAGACTGATCATCCCAAATACTGTATTTATCACAGGTTCATTGGTCATCCCACTCGAGCATGTTACGTGCTCAAAGACAAGATTCAAGAGCTAGTCAACGCTGGTGTTGTCACTCTGCAGCAAGACGAGAAGACGGTTACCGCAAACAAGGTCTCAGTACAGTTCGGTAACTTCCCTCCACAGATGGTACAACATGGTGTCATCCCTATCCCCAAGGCCACTCTTGAGATCGAGAATCTTCCTCCTCCACGAAGTGAAGGTCTCGTCCCCTTATCTCTTGACAATGGTGAGATTATGTGGATTCACCCTGATCTTGCTTCGGAGTTCGAAGTTCCCTCTTCCTCCAAGAAAAAAGAACGCTCCAAGGGCAAAACAAAGATCTGCAATATGGTGTCTTTTGACCCCATAGTTGAAGAGGAAATCCTGCTGGGTACCAGATCAGGGAAAGCCTATCTACGGGAACTTCCCGAAACTCAAAAAAATCCTGCTTCTTCTTCTGAGTCTGCTCCAGTGCAACCTGCTTCTACTGAGGGCATCCCTGCAGTGTCTTCACCGGTTGTAGAACCCATTCCTCCCAAACCGACAGCAGCCGACAAAGGCAAACAACAAGTCCGCTTCGACAAACCTTTGAAGAAGTCATCTCCTTCTGGACTTGAGAAGCCATACAACTTTGATATTTTGGCCCAATTAGCCAATACACCGGCCAGGCTGTCAATCTTCGAGCTCTTGCGCCTCTCCAAAGAAACTCGAGAAACTCTGATTGAAGCTCTTATGCAGGCAGAAACCTGTCTAGCCCTTCTGAAGAAGCCAAAAATAGAGCCTGTCTCTTGCCTCCATTGTCACAGTGTGTTGGAATTAATTTCAAACATTACCTTCACACAGGATGATATGCTGATGGAAGACAATAGGCATGACCGTCCTCTATACTATACAGGATACGTCGACTCGATAAAAATCGATCGTATTCTGATAGATCCAGGGTCTGCTCTCAGCATCATGCCAAAGACAATGCTAGATGTACTGAAGTTCCCAGTACATAGTCTTTCCAGTACAATCACCACCATCCTAGGGTTCAACCAAGGAAAAGTGAGCCTCTGGGCAAGATTCGCCTAAAACTCCAAATAGGCAATCTCCGCACAAAGGTGACCTTCTACATCATAGACAACCATGGTTGCTCTTACAATGCTCTTTTGGGGAGACCATTCCTTCACGAACATAACATTGTTCCTTTGACTCTCCATCAATGTTTCAAATACGTTGATGATAATGGAGATGTTCAAAAAGAGGTTGCGGATCTCTATCCTTTCAAAGGTGTCGAAGCATATTGTAATGATGCTCGCATGTACAAGGATAAATTCATGAAGGTAGTACTGGCTCTGGACACTGAAGAAGAACAAGAAGCAGTGCCCAATGACACTCTCATCATACCTGTCAAAGGGCGTGTTTCTCGTCCTCAATCCTCCAAACCACTGGCTATTCACTTGCCAGTCCAGAAGCAACCAACTGATGGTGGTCAAGATCAAAGGGAGCTCACCTCTTCTGAGCCACTTGTTATCGACTTACGTCGTAACAAGGATAAAAGGCAGCTCACTTCTTCTGAGCCACTTGTTATTGATTTATCTCATAACAAGGAAAAAAGGGAGCTCACCTCTTCTGAGCCGCTTGTTATCGATCTTCGTCGTAACAAGTCCAATCCTCCTCCACGTTCTTCTTCTCCCCCTCTTGTAATCAATCTGACCAAGTTTGCTAAGGCTAAAGGTCATGTTGTAAATACAGATGTACAAATCAATAAAAAAGCATCTCCTTTCCAGTATACTGATGTCATTTATCATGCTAAGTGCTATTTGGATATGTTAGATAGCTTTCAGTCATTTACAATAGGAGTTGTACAGTCTCTTCAAACAGAGGTCTTACTTGAACACCCAGATAATTCATACTTTGTTGTCCCTTCTCGAAAAAGAGGCGAGAGTCCAATACTTTTTAGTAAAGGACCAGAACAAAAATTCAGCTATACAGATGATAGCAAAAGCAACGATACGGGACGTCTCCAGCTCCGTCGTTATAGTCAACAATCAAAAGACATCATCCGAAAGATAGGTTATGACTTCAAGAATGGCCTCAACTACGGTAAGGGTAGAAAAACTCCTATCCGTACGGTTATTCCGGAAGGAAAATCAGAGATGTATTACAGCAGGACAAAAAAAGGTCTCGGATATGCCTCACCTCCGATATTATCTCCAGCAGTCTCCGAATCCGATAGTGAGGAGCGCTCTAACTCTTCTGATTCCAGATAATGGGATTCCGATACCAGTATTGGTCAAATTCATCAGCTGATCGTATCTTTTAACATGGTCTCCGTCGAACTTCCAGAAGGATATGACGAGGATATCGAAGAAAGTCCTGAAACAGATCCTTGGGCTCAACGAATGGATACCCAATGGGAACTCCGATTCGAACAACGAGAACCCCCTACCGAAGATCAATTGGTTCAAATTGACGTAGGAGAAAGCGGGTCGCCTCGTCCAATATTTATCAGCAAGAACCTTCCAGAGGCAGATAAACAAGAATTAATTCTTCTTATTCGAGAATACATTGATGTCTTCGTCTGAAGTTATGAAGACATGCCAGGTTTTGATCCCAAAACTGCCACTCATAAACTGAATATTTTGCCTAATGCAAAACCAGTTAAACAGCATCAAAGGCGATTCAAGCCAGAAATGATGGACGCTATTGATGATGAAGTCAAAAAGCTCATAGCTTGTGGCTTTATTCGAGAAGAACAACATCCAGATTGGGTAGCCAATGTTGTCCCAGTCTTGAAGAAAACTGGCAAGGTTCGAGTTTGCATCGACTTCCGGGATCTTAATGAAGCCTGTCCAAAAGACGAGTTTCCTCTTCCTATCACAGATGTCATGATCGACAATACTTGTGGGTACGAGCGAATATCCTTCATGGATGGATTCTCTGGATACAATCAGATTCGGATGAATCCTGAAGATAAAAAACACACTTCTTTCCGCACTCCTCGCGGAGTTTACTGCTATACTGTGATGCCATTTGGTCTCAAGAATGCTGGTGCAACTTACCAACGAGCCATGAGTACCATCTTTCGAGATCATCTTCGCCAGACTGTCGAATGTTACGTCGACGATATTGCTGTCAAGAGTCGTCTAAAGGAAGATCACATCCAGGACTTAAGAACAATCTTCAATCTGATGTGCCAACATCAACTCAAAATGAATTCCACCAAGTCATTCTTGGGTGTCTCTAGTGGCAAATTTCTCAGCTTCGTCATTACCTCTAAAGGTATATACATGGATCCCGAGAAGATCAAAGCCATTCAAGAGATGCGTCCTCCACGCAACCTAAAAGAGCTACGAGGATTCCAAGGTCGACTTACGTACATCAGGAGGTTCATTTCGAATCTGTTTGGATGTTGCAGACCATTTACTCAGCTAATGAAGAAGGGTGTATCTTTCATTTGGACCGAAGAATGTCAACGAGCATTTGACGACATAAAATAGTATCTAATGAACCCACCAGTCTTGGTGCCACCAATCTCTGGTATACCATTCTTAATGTATGTCCGCACCATGGATCATTCATTGGGTGCTTTACTTGCCCAAAAGAACAAAGAGGGCCATGAACAGGCCATTTATTATCTCAGTTGTACTATGATTGGTGCTGAACACCGTTATAGTTCGGTTGAAAAAGAGTGCTTAGCTCTTATGTTCGTTGTCCAAAAGACGAGGCATTACATCATTGGCCAAACTATTCATGTCATATTCCGAGTTAATCCTCTTCGGGTACTGATGAAGAAGCCAAGTACACTCAACTCTCGATTGGATACATAGGCCATTCTGCTAGCCCAATATGATATGGTATATGTTCCACAAAAATCTGTTAAAGGTCAAGCACTGGCGGATGTCTTAGCAGCTCATCCTGTACCAGAGACATCCAAACTTTACGATGAAATTCCAGACGAGACATTGGAATCAAATATAATCTTCGAAGAATTTCCTACTTGGCGTCTATTCTTTGACGGTGCATCCAGGATTGGACCCAATGGTGCCATTGTCGCAGGAGTTGGAGTTGTCCTTGTTTCTCCAAACGGGTCACCTATTCAAAGAGCCTACTCCTTAGATGAACCTTGCTCCAACAACGTAGCAGAATACAATGCTCTACTCATTGGTCTTCAGTTAGCTAAACAACTGGACGTCGAATATCTTGAAGTTTATGGTGACTCCAAGCTGGTTGTTAATCAGGTTAGAGGAACCTATGAAGTTCGCCTTCAAGATCTAGTGCCTTACTATGAAGCGGCAATCAACATGGCTACATCATTTAAAGCCTTCTTTATCGAATATGTCCGTCGAGCTTGCAATACTGAAGCAGATGCTTTAGCTAATCTTGCAGCAGTCTTAGCCAGTCCTATCAAAAGACAGCAGGTGGTGGTTGTCTCTAATCGGGAATTGTTCTGCATCGAAAAAAATCGTCATATTGAGTTCAGTAATTTTACTGAGGCCAATGTTATCAGTGAAGATTGGAGAACTCCCTTCATCGACTTCGTGGTCCATGATATACTTCCTGAAGACCCCAAGGATTCTACGAGTATTCGTCGACGATCTCTCCGATTCTACTACAATCAGACCACCAAAACTCTTTATCGGCGGACTTATGACGGTCTTCTCTTACGCTGCCTTGCTGGTGATGAAGCGAAACAGGTATTGCGTGAAGCTCACGACGGTGTCTGCAGAGCACATCAACCTGGTCCTAAGCTACAAGATCGTATCCGACGTATGGGTTACTACTGGCCCTCTATGGTATCCGATAACATCGAATATGCAAGGAAATGTCGAGCTTGTCAAATCCATACAGATTTCATCCATCAACCATCAGAATTCCTTCATCCGACTGCTGCTTCCTGGACTTTTGAAGCCTGGGGCATGGATATTATAGGTCCCATCAATCCTCCTTCTTCTAGAGGACATCGGTTCATACTAGCAATAACCGACTACTTCTTCAAATGGGTCGAAGCTATACCATTGGCTGAAGTCAAGACCAGCAGTATCATCAACTTCGTCAAACATCATGTCATCTATAGATTTGGTGTACCTCGATGAATCATTCACGACAACGGACCTCAGTTCATCAGTCAAAAGTTTACAAGGTTCTGCGATGATCATCGGATTGACAAAGTCGCTTCGACAGCTTACAATCCTGCTGCTAATGGCTTGGCTGAAGCTTTCAACAAGACTATCATCAAGCTCCTCAAGAAGTTTGTATCTACTAACAAACGAAACTGGAGTGAAAAGCTTGGAGAATGTCTTTGGGCCTACCGTACTACGGTCCGCAACCCCATAGGCTGTACACTCTTCTCTTTGGTGTACGGCTGTGAAGCAGTTCTACCCCTGGAACTTCAAATTCTGTCTTTAAGGATTGCCATCGCCAACGAGCTCACTACGGAAAACAACGACCTTCTTCGACTCCAAGAATTAGAAGCACTCGACGAGAAACGGCTATTGGCTCAACAGCATATTGAGCTATACCAAGCCCGCATCTCGAAGACCTTCAATCGCAAAGTTAAAGTCAGAGCCTTTCAGAAAGGAGAGCTCATTTTAACCGTCAGACATCCTATGACTATAAATCGTGAATTAATATTATTTTATTCAATTTAGCTAAACTCGTAATTAACCCGTAAGTTACGTTCTAAACTACGAATATGCAACCAATCCAAAACCACCCAAATTTACATCCACCAGAAAAGAAAATAAAAAAAAAATAAACTACGCTACACAAATACATTGGCACAGCTAATGGTCCTAGGGTGGGCCTATGCCCGGTACAAATTTTCCTTTTACATTAAATAAGAGAAAATGACTGAAATTAAATAATTAAAGTGCAGGAATTAAATATCTAATATAAATAGCCTAAAATAAAATAATTTAAAAAAAGAAAGCTAGGAGTCTCAGACTCGGTCCATTTTCTCAAAATTCGGCTTATGCCTCAACGTCCGGTCGGACCGGTGCGTTTGCATTTCGCCGGGGCCCACAGACCGGTACGGTCGTCGCCCGAAAATCGGTTTTAGAAATTCATTTTCGAAAGCCAGTTTTGAAATTAATAAAATATAGTTTTTTGTAAAAATTTGGGCAGTACTTCCTCTATTTCGGGACAAACCCAAAACTGGGAAGTGCGCCAACAAATTCCTGCAAATATTTTCTAACCCAAAATAGTCCACAGAATAACCACCAAAATGATTTCCAACACCACAGAAATAATTTCCAATTCCACCGAATAATTCCCGAAAAGTCCGAGAATCCAAAATCAACCAATTCACGCCAACCCAGCAAGTAAAACACAGGAAAATAAACTAACGCAGCTAACGAAAATTATAACGCAGCTAACCGGATTCCCGAGAGGGAACCGGGGGACCGATCTATCATCATCGACTACTGAAAATGAAAGCAACGGCAGCGAAATTATATCTCGGTGCTCGGTTAGAGCTCTCAGATGAATAAATAGAGAGAAATAGAGTAATCCAGCACAACGACGTTCCCAAAATAGCGCTGAAAATCAGCGACGCTGAAGAAATGCCGAAAATCCAAAGATAGGGCACGGCAGGACAAACCAGGAAGGCTCGCCAAATGACAGCGAGTTCGGACAGCGAACTCGGGAACGCCGTCGACAGGGGACAGCAGCTAGGGCACGCTGGTCGGGGCGGACGCTTCGCGGGAAATGGACGGACAGGGTGCTGGTCGGCGGAGAACCGACGGGCCGGCGCCGCGGAAAGCGCGACCAGGGTCGCCGGAGGGCAGCGTGCGCCGGAGGGCGCGAGGCTCGGCTGAACGGAGAGGGTGGCGTAGAGGAACTCGGCCACGGGGCGGTGGCGGTGGCGTCGCGCGCGGGAGGCGGTGCTCGCCGGGGTGGCCGCGGAGGGGCAGCGCCGAAAGGGGGCGCCGGCGGCTGCGTCGAGGGGCGCCGGAGGGCGCTAGGGCGGCGCTTGGCCGGAACAGCGCGGAGGAGGCGGCACGGCCGAAGGGCTGGCGCGGGGGCGCGGCCTCGGGGAGATCGGGTGGGGGTCGGGTAGGTGGAGAGTTGATGAAAATATGGGATGGAGAGATGAGAGTAAGAGAGAGAGAGTTGTGCTTTCTCTTCTCTGATGCTGTGAAGTAAATGGTGAGATGTGAGTAAATTCGTGAGAAAAGAGTGAAGGAGTGGGAAAAATAAAAGGGAAGGAGTGGTGAACGTTGGACAAATGTGTGGTCCAGAGAGTAAGTTGGGGAGAAGAAAAAGTCTGGGAGTGGGGTGAACAAAATACGTGAGGGAGGGTGGTTATTAATAGAAAGTGGTGATGTGAACGTGTGGTAAAGAATAAAATGAGGGGGGAAAGAATAGACTGGTTTACCAATTCTGTGTGGAAAGGTTGCTGGTCCTACGGGACCAGCTACATTTTTATATATATTTATATATTTTTTTTATATAATTCTTTGATTATTAAACCAATCAAAAATTAGAAAGGAAAGGAAAAGAGATTGTGTTCAGGCTCAGGCCTGGGTCTGGGCTCGTACTCGGGTCTGGGTCTAAAAATCAAAAAGCCAAGTTATAATAATTTTGAAATTACTTTTCACCCAAAAATAATTAATAATTATAATAATAGTATTAATAATAATAATTTTGAAATATTGAGAAAACATTATTATATAAATATATTTACAAACAATGGGTTTCACAATCTTCCCTCCTTAGAAAATTTCGTCCTCGAAATTTAAAGGGAGGGTAGGAGAATCAAACAGCTACGGGTACTACGCCCGTAACTCAGGTCCAACAATAAGAATTTTCAAGGCAGTCGTGGATGAGACGGTTTAGGGACAAGTTTTTATTTATGATATTATCCACGCAGAAAAATACAAAAGCGAACCAAAGTACACGAGGTTGATCAGACCATCATGCACCGGTCCTGATTAGACAATATATTTGTGGGTGCACCCAATAAAATATCGTCATGAACAAGCTAGATTTAAAGAGATAGCTTGCAAAACTAGGCTAGCTTAGCAGCATTAGTCAAACTTAGGACGGGAAAAGAAAAGATAAGGAATAGGAGTTTGAGTGATGGCTCAATTCTGATTTCTTCTCATCTCTGACTAGGCTTGCAACTGGTTTCTCTGGCACTGAAAAGGTTGAGTCCAATCTTCAGCTCTGAATTATCCAATATGTGACTCGGATCCAGAATGTAGCATCTGAGCTGTGACGTAGAAGACGTTGCACACTCTCAAGATTAGCTGGTAGAGCTAACTGGTACGCTACTTCCAATTCGTCTTAAACTTCAAATGGCCTGATGTACCAAAAATCCAAGACGCAAAATCTCAATACATCTTCAAGCGTCTGGATTGACCTCTCTGATTACTCGTCCCGCGGTACTCTATGAATCCGGTAGATGTGCTTCTCGTACAATGCTGCCCACTTCTCGGTGAACAACTAACCTTGAAGGGAATAAAGTGTGCTGACTTAGTCAGTCGGTCCACTATAATCCAACTGGTGTTCTTCCCTCCTTGGAATCAAGGCAAACCTAACACATAGTCCATCGTTATGTGCTCCTACTTTCGGTCCGGAATGCCCAACGACTGTAGAAGCCCTGCGGGTCTCTGTCGACTAGCCTTCACTTGATAACAAATAAAACATCTAACCTCAATTCTGAATACATCCTTCTTCATTCCATACTACCCAATAATAGTACGCATATCCCAATACGTATTGCTAGGATGTATGGAATACTGGTGCGCTTCTTGCATTAGTTCGTTCCTCAGTTCGCCAGATAGTACAAAAAGCCTCGTACCATTCTTCAGAGCTCCATTATTGGCGATTTGAGAAACCTTCAAGTGTTCCTGCCAACACTTGATCTCTAAGTTTGCAAAGTGTCTCGTCTTGAAACTGAGTCTCCTTGACTTTGTCCATCAGACTCGAGCTCATTTGCAACTTCATCACCCTGAATCAGCATCCAGCTTTTTCCTTCTATTTCCAGGCAGCATAACCTCCAGTCCAAACTTCTCGATGTCTTCTAGCAAGTGCTGGTCCTTGGTTAAGAACTTCGCCATCAGTATCGACCAAGTGCATCAGCAACCACAATAGCCTTACCTGAATGGTACTGCAGGTTGTTTTCGAAATCCTTCATCTGCTTCAACCATCTTCTTAGTCTAACATTCAGCCCTTCCTGAGTGAAGACATATTTCAGACTTTGGTAGTCCGTACATATTTTCACTCCCTTTCCATAAGAATCATGCTTCCATAGCTTCAAAGTAAAGATAATTGCAGCAATTCAAATTAGGCGTGGGATGATTCTTCTCATGAGTCTGTAGTTGCCTACATGTGTAAGCGATACTTTCCCATGTTGTTGAAGAACGCAACCCAGTCCTTTTCCAGAGGCATTACTGTAAATTGAGAACCTACCGGTTCCTGCGGGTAGCGCAAGGATTGGTGTAGTGGTAAGTCCCTTCTTCAGCTCCTCAATGCCGACTGGCAAATTTTTCGTTCAGATGAATTCTTCATTCTTCCAAGTGAGCTTCGTCATTGGCTCAGCAATCTTGACGAAATCCTTCACGAACTTTTGATAGTAGCCGGCCAAGTTCAAAAATCTTTCGAATTGAACTTGGGGTATATCACTCTTTAACAACAGCAATCTTCCATCGAAATTTCTTCTCTTGACAAAAGTCTACCTTGTCAACAATCCACGTTCAGATAACTTACCAAAAACTTCTTTTTCCTCAAAGTTTCCAAAACTTCGTCAGGTGTTCTTCATGCTCTTCTTCAGTCTTCAAATATATCAGAATGTTATCTATGGAGAAGATAAACTGATTCAAATACTCATGAAAAATCTCTGTTCATGAGATTCATGAACACAGCAGGAGCATTTGTCAGTCTAACGTCCTGACCAAAGAAAACTACCCATACTTGGTGTTCGAACGCTGTCTTGGAAATGTCCTCTTTCCTGACTTTGATTTGATGGTGGTCAGGTCTTAAGTCAAGCTTCGAGACACCCTAACTCCACACAAACAGATCAAATAGATCCTCGATCCGGGCAGAGAGTACTTGTTCTTTAGTGTCTGGTAATCGATGCACATCCGTTGTTCTATCCTTCTTGGGCAAAAACAAGATAGGTACTCCCTAAGGTGAAGTTCCACTCCGAATAAATCCTAGAGCCTTCATTGATCTGGTCCTTCATCTTCTTGACCACCCTCGGGTTGACTCCGTAACATCCTTTAGAATTTAGGGAAAGAGCCGGGGACTAGGTCAGGGGTGAATCCTATGTCTAGATCTGGGATAATTCGGGGAGACTTTCAGGAAAAACATCTGCCATAAGGGTGTAACAAAAACTTCTATTCATGTGGAGAATTCCAGCAAAAACTCTTATGATTGATCTAAGGACATCCAAAAAGATGATGCTATACAGCGGTTCTAGGTACTATTCCTCATGGTTCTGGCTCTTGTATGAGCAGTCTCCAACTGCTTCCTTTTCTATGAACCTCGAGTATGCATCACGCCTCATTGTAAGGGCAGGGTCTGCTGGTTCGGAAGAGGGTCCCTAGGTTGTGGTCTAACAGGTGTTGCTGGGATATGAGCTCTGGTTTGATAGAAAGATAAGGGCAGTCCTTTACCCGATGTTCAGCAGATCCACATGCCAAACATTGTCCCAATCTCTTGCGGCAACTAACGGCCTGATGACCAGGCCTCTTGCATTAGTTACAAGCCCATAGCTTCTTACGACAAGGCTGCCGAAAAGTAGAGTACTTGATGGGACCCAAATATCTTCTAGATTCAGGGGTATCCTTCCTAGGACAAAAGTTCTGCTCTAACTTGGTTGGGGATAACTAAGGCTACATCATGACGTTCTTCATGTCTTCTCTCGTGATATTCTTCTGTTCCTGCTGGGCTTCATCTTGAGCTTTCTGGAACTCCATGATTTCTTGAAATAAAACAACCATTTGGAAGATGATTGCTGGTACTGGTGGAGCAACAAAATGAATAATCCACCAGAGAATGCAACTCAGTTGGAGATGAGGTAGGAATCTCCAGTGTAGGGAAAAACTTCACTGGATGCACAATGAGGACGGTCAAACAGCCGCGAGGGAAAAGACCCTGGGCTTGGTTGAGGAGATGGGGTAAGATCCGGAGATGATACCTCATCGCCAGCAGGATTTGGTCAATGGTCATTCTCTGGAAGGTTTAGGACGCACACATAAACAAGGTAGCCTACCAGTCTATAATCAAGCAAAAATATTTATTTATATATAAATCGGACCTATGTCGTGACAAATCAATGTTCTAGTGTCCTAATTGTTTCTAGATAGGTTTTCCTAAGTTGTTGTTGTTTGTTGGACCTCCATGGGCCACCACTGAAAACATGTTACGACCCGATCCCAATTTAATGGGTCGAACCGGACCATGCCCAGCCTGCACCGTGGTGAGACGACGGCAGTAAGCTGTTCCATTGCAGGTATTCACAACAACACAAGTACATTTGCCACAACTGTTCTATTCGGAATTGAAACTTTATTTGATAAAAATATTCAGAGATACAACTGGAAGGGAAATGCTGAAAATAAAACTACAAACTCCAAATAAAAGAAAGATGCAGGAAAGGGGAAAACTATCTAAGCATCAGGTTCAGCAGTCCCAGGATCAGCGTCCTCCAGAGACGGCTCCGGTACCGTCGCAGGGTAGAGGACCGGATCATAGTAGCTATTATAGTATAGCTCGTCATCCTCAGTGTTACCTAAAATGTTGTCTCCAGTCAGGAGGGAGCAAAGTACAATTCATGGTAATTAAACAGTTAAATAAGAAATAGAATCATGCAGTTCTAAACAGTTTTAAAACAGGTTTGTTACAGTAGAAATCAGTGATTTGAATAGGTAATGACATATGACCGGCTTGGGTTTGTTACAGTAATGGATAAGGGGTTTTGTTACAGTATGGTCATAATCATTACGCTATTCCCCAATTCCCCGCTATTCCCCAGTCCCCAGTAGTTACAGTAGTTACAGTACAGTACTCTCGGTGAGAGTTTCGTGTTTGAGTCGTGGTTTAGACATGCAGTAAAACGATTAAGTAAATAACTGTAAACTAACACAAACTATACTTGCCTCAGGAAAATGACTGGAGAGATGAGTTGGTACCGAGGAGGAACGTCAGGTGTATCTTCGAGTTCCTACAGTTGAGAACTCGACTTAGAACCTTGAATAACCAGGCTAAGTGTGCTAGTTGCAATCTCTAGTAGTCATGTCCTAGTCGGGTTTTAAGTTGTATTAAACTATAGCTAACGATTACGTCGCAACTACGTGCGTTGATTAAGCCGGTTAATTGGATTATTTGGAAAATCTCGAGAATCAAATACAATTTGGAAAATCGCGAGAATCAATTACAATTTGGAAAAACTTTGTATTTTGTAATGTTAAAAATACAATTTCTTTTTAGTGATAAATCGTGAATTAATATTATTTTATTCAATTTAGCTAAACTCGTAATTAACCCGTAAGTTACGTTCTAAACTACGAATATGCAACCAATCCAAAACCACCCAAATTTACATCCACCAGAAAAGAAAATAAAAAAAAATAAACTACGCTACACAAATACATTGGCACAACTAATGGTCCTAGGGTGGGCTTATGCCCGGTACAAATTTTCCTTTTACATTAAATAAGAGAAAATGACTGAAATTAAATAATTAAAGTGCAGGAATTAAATATCTAATATAAATAGCCTAAAATAAAATAATTTAAAAAAAGAAAGCTAGGAGTCTCAGACTCAGTCCATTTCCTCAAAATTCGGCTTATGCCTCAACGTCCGGTCGGACCGGTGCGTTTGCATTTCGCCGGGGCCCACAGACCGGTACGGTCGTCGCCCGAAAATCGGTTTTAGAAATTCATTTTCGAAAGCCAGTTTTGAAATTAATAAAATATAGTTTTTTGTAAAAATTTGGGCAGCACTTCCTCTATTTCGGGACAAACCCAAAACTGGGAAGTGCGCCAACAAATTCCTGCAAATATTTTCCAACCCAAAATAGTCCACAGAATAACCACCAAAATGATTTCCAACACCACAGAAATAATTTCCAATTCTACCGAATAATTCCCGAAAAGTCCGGGAATCCAAAATCAACCAATTCACGCCAACCCAGCAAGTAAAACACAGGAAAACAAACTAACGCAGCTAACGAAAATTATAACGCAGCTAACCGGATTCCCGAGAGGGAACCGGGGGACCGATCTATCATCATCGACTACTGAAAATGAAAGCAACGGCAGCGAAATTATACCTCGGTGCTCGGTTAGAGCTCTCAGATGAATAAATAGAGAGAAATAGAGTAATCCAGCACAGCGACGTTCCCAAAATAGCGCTGAAAATCAGCGACGCTGAAGAAATGCCGAAAATCCAAAGATAGGGCACGGCAGGACAAACCAGGAAGGCTCGCCAAATGACAGCGAGTTCGGGCAGCGAACTCGGGAACGCCGTCGACAGGGGACAGCAGCTAGGGCACGCTGGTCGGGGCGGACGCTTCGCGGGAAATGGACGGACAGGATGCTGGTCGACGGAGAACCGACGGGCCGGCGTCGCGAAAAGCGCGACCAGGGTCGTCGGAGGGCAGCGTGCGCTGGAGGGCGCGGGGCTCGGCTGAACGGAGAGGGTGGCGCGGGGGAACTCGGCCACGGGGCGGTGGCGGTGGCGTCGCGCGCGGGAGGCGGCGCTCGCCGGGGTGGCCGCGGAGGGGCAGCGCCGAAAGGGGGCGCCGGCGGCTGCGTCGAGGGGCGCCGGAGGGCGCTAGGGCGGCGCTTGGCCGGAACAGCGCGGAGGAGGCGGCACGGCCGAAGGGCTGGCGCGGGGGTGCGGCCTCGGGGAGATCGGGTGGGGGTCGGGTAGGTGGAGAGTTGATGAAAATATGGGATGGAGAGATGAGAGTAAGAGAGAGAGAGTTGTGCTTTCTCTTCTCTGATGCTGTGAAGTAAATGGTGAGATGTGAGTGAATTCGTGAGAAAAGAGTGGAGGAGTGGGAAAAATAAAAGGGAAGGAGTGGTGAACGTTGGACAAATGTGTGGTCCAGAGAGTAAGTTGGGGAGAAAAAAAAGTCTGGGAGTGGGGTGAACAAAATACGTGAGGGAGGGTGGTTATTAATAGAAAGTGGTGATGTGAACGTGTGGTAAAGAATAAAATGAGGAGGGAAAGAATAGACTGGTTTACCAATTCTGTGTGGAAAGGTTGCTGGTCCTACGGGACCAGCTACATTTTTATATATATTTATATATTTTTTTATATATAATTCTTTGATTATTAAACCAATCAGAAATTAGAAAGGAAAGGAAAAGAGATTGTGTTCAGGCTCAGGCCTGGGTCTGGGCTCGTACTCGGGTCTGGGTCTAAAAATCAAAAAGCCAAGTTATAATAATTTTGAAATTACTTTTCACCCAAAAATAATTAATAATTATAATAATAGTATTAATAATAATAATTTTGAAATATTGAGGACACATTATTATATAAATATATTTACAAACAATGGGTTTCACACATGTATTTGTTATCTTTGATTAAGTTGTCTATTGAAATAATGATATTCAACAAATTATATTCTGCCATGTCCACATTACCTCTGAGCAGATATAATGAATATAATTATTTTCTAAATCAAGAAATATATCATGTCCCGGACCTCTGAATATATTTTCTATCGCTATTATTTATATCCGAATGAGATATACAATAAATAATAGAGCCACAAAGAAAATGTCTTTTTATTGATCAAAATTTAAAGACATTACAAAATTACATATCTTAAAATAGAAGATATAAAAAGTCTTTCTATTCAGATGGTGGAGTCATTAAACTAGTCATCTGCTGCTTCAAAGTCGGAAGTCGCTCCTCCCTAGAATCCATCACTCGCCTTCTAGCTTCCTCCATACCAGAATTTTTATCAAAAGTCGGTAGGGTTACTAGTCGACGAGAGATTTCAGCTTGATGAGTTGTGACATATTCATCTCTTTCCTGGGTCAGGGCGTCCAGTTGCTGAACTGTAGCTTGATGTTGTGTGGCCTCATCTTCCAGAGCAAGCTGAACAAGTCTCAACTCTACATAAAGACGGGCAGATTCTGCTTTTAGTTCAGCAACTTTTTTTTTCTTCCCCTCAGCAGCAGATGTTTTTATCTCTATTTGAGAGTTATATTCTGAAGACTTGGCAGTGAAAGTGTCCAAGATAATCTGGATGTCAACTTTCGTAACTGCAGCCTCTTGAGACATCCTCTCAAACTCGGCCTGTACCAAGGGCTCCACCTCCCCCCGATTCAGATCTTTGTAGATCTTAACTGATTCCTCTAGCTCATCCAGGATGTGTTCAAGGTAAGCACCTTGCACTTTATCACCTTGACTCCGGATGGCAGCTATCAGATAAGAGGTTGGACCCCTAATAGTTATGAAACCAACCTCTTCTTTATCTATTACCCTCTCTACTAAGGGTCCTAGTGAATTGAAGAAAAGGTTGGTGAAAGAACCGATTATGAATCTGTTAGTGGCAATGGCACCAGGAGTAGCAGCTACTCCCATGGACGTCGAAGCAGCAGGTGCCTATACAGATGGACGTTCAGCTTCTTGCACGTGAGTGGAGGTCTCTTTGGATAAAGGAGCCATGCTAGAGCTAGTTGCTTCTCCCAGATGTTCCTCTGCGAAATCAAACAAATATCATCAGTTGGCTGTCATTTAGCAACTATCGAGAAGAATCAAAAGTAAGAGCAATCTTACCATTGCTGGGTCCAGGGACAAGTTTGTCCTCTGCTGACATGAGTTGCAACCTCGCAGAAGTAGCTTCAGACATTACTGCTTGGCTACTATCTGCTTCGGAGCCGCCCGAAAAATGTCTGCTACCGCTGGCTATCTCCTTTATTGGCACTATGTCAGTGCATGTTGGAGGAATCGGAGAAGATTCAATTTCTGCATGGATAAAATTTAGATGTCAGCCATTTAATCTATGAAAAGAAGATTGATAATATCATTCAATACCTTTGGGATCAGCAACAGTAACTTCCTTAGGTGCTACTTCATCAACTGTATTCTTTTCTGGTGATGCATGTACATCAATATCTTCTTCTGGATTTTGAGTGTCATCAACAGCCTCTGTTGATGTATCTTCATCATTTACACTTTCTTCTGGTGCTTCTTCGCTATCAGTTGCTGCGATCGAATCTACATCATCATGAAGGCCAAAGTCGCAGTCATTCAGAGCATCGATCATTAATCGATCTTCTTCATCACGAAGTGTTCTCGGTGTAGCTGGAAGCTGGGTAGTCTCCACTGCAAGTATAGGAGATCGCAGCACTTCATCCTCTTTCTCCATGACCTCCTCCCTAGTCTCTACAACCTCATCCCTCCTCTCTGGACTCAAAGCTTCGGGCTCAGGGATAGGTGTAGGAGATGACATTGTGATTCCGGCGATAGCACTAGCCACGACCGATGACAGGATCGGTCTTGGAGGTACCTTCTTTCTCCTGAAGACTATTTTCTTTCTGTGTAGAGGTCTCTCCAGACTCTCTACATCTATAACATTTTCCTGCCTTTGAATAGAGGTCGGGGTCGCCGCCTCTTCTCTTTGAATTGACTCGGCCTGCTGCTGGGATTGTGATCGGGTTGTAACCCTTTCCGATGATTTCAAGACAAGCTTCTTCTTAGCAACGGGGGAAGAAGGTTCTTTTATCCTTCTTTTCCTCTCTTTGGCTGGAGATTTGACAACCATCAGGGAGACGCGCAATGGTTCGTTGACTTCTTCAGGGAAGTTGGCTTCCCTCGAAGCTTCTAACGGTGCATCGGCCGGTTCACGCTCTTCATCATTGCCAGGAGCTGATATAACAGACGCTTCCTTCTTTAATTAGGCTGCTGTCGCAAAGCTGTCGGCGAGACTGAAGTTCTCGGCAAAGGTATTCGCTGATGTATAGAAAAATGAATATGTATACAGCATCCGAGGACCATGGTCACTCTTCATCGGTATCGAGAATGTTGTTCTTGTGTCTCGAGCATTATAATAAGCCCAAGCCCGGGCTCCATCAATCAGATAACCTTTTCCTTGTAGGCACGTGATGGCGTTGCCTACATGAAACTGGTCATAGCCGAATTGACGAGCAAAATGGCTGGGAAGATAGGGCTCCAAATAACATTCATCTTCAAATCTGTAGACCAGGTGTGACGGTCGGATTATCCTTATCCAATCAAAAACTGCATGGCCCAAAGGCTGCCTCCCAGAGTCGACCAGATTTGAAGACATATGCTCGTAGCCAGCTGGAGGGGGAACGCAATAGAAGTTCCATCCCTTCCCAAGATTCAGAGCACGTCTGCAATCTCTTAAACTGGTGTATATCCATTTGCTTCTGGAGAATCTCCTTAAGAAGCTGCCGCTTACCGCTCCCATATCGGGATTCATCAGAGTAGGGTAGTGCAGAAGCAGCCATCCGAATAGGTATGTATATGGTAGCTCTAGCCGCGGAAAGCTTCCTTTCTCGCATTTCCCTTTGAGCATCGAATCTACGAAAAGGCGGAGGCCAGCGTTCACTCGGCAAGTCATTACGGACAAGAGATCCATCCGATAGCCAAAGACTAAGCGGACGGCAGCAAAAAGCACGCCTCGATGAAAGCGATCGACGACGCTCGCTCCAGGGACGACGAATCGTCGAAGCCAGTAGGTCAGGAAACCCGCCAGCTGGGCTTCTTTTGACATGGGCTTATAGCCCATCCTCATAAAACTTTCAACAATATCTCCTGTCTTGAAAGGAGGATATTGAAGATCATCATCGATCTTGATATCCATCTCCTTATTCTCCTCCATCAAACCAATCACTTCGCTGCTGCTAAGTGGTTTGAAGAAGTTGGGTTTACAATTATCATGATCCTTGGTCTTCTTCTCCATAATGTGGTTAAGGAAGAGATATGGTAACCATTTCGTCGAGTAGCAGGTGCCTGATAAACCGCTCTTGTAATACAAGGAACAGATCTTGTAGTGGCACAACAGTTCTTCGAAGACGGCCACCATGTCAGCATTTTCCTGACGAAGTTTGTCCAACTCGTCATTGGTTGGGACAAATTCCTCATAAGGGATATTTCCTATTGGTAGACTCGAGATGTACTTCATCTCGTGAAGAGCCAGTCCGATCTCCCTATAGGGCGTCATAAAAGTCCCTGTTCTGAAGTTGTACCTTTCTGCCAATACAAGAAATAGGTGAGGATTGGGTTGGAAGCCGTAAACGGTAGAATACACCGGCTGATACAGCTCAATCTCCTTGAGCTTCTCATCGAATTGAGCTAATATCCAATTGGCTATACGATTCCATCTCTTGTTATCCGGATTAACAAGACCTGTCAATCGGATATTTTGATCTGGATATCTTCCCTCTACCTTCGCAAACTCGTTTGCGAATATCGGCGTTCGGACTGGCAGCAGCAGGGAGTTCTTCGGTGGAATGCACCCAGGTTTCAGTCCTCTGAGTAGGGAGCTGTGATGCTCCGAGGAACTGTAAAACATGTTCTTGTTGTTTGGTCCTTTCTTCACACAAATGTTCCCTGTTCTGGCTTGTTGAAGAGGAGTTATATCCCAGTCCATTCTCCTGGGATAGCTCGGAAAGGCATAGCGAGATAGGGGGAGGCATCTGGCAATATCTGGTAAAAGTATCCTTTTCTCGCCTCTCTGGAAAAGTCTCTGTTCAACTCGAGGTCTGGGCTGAGAACTCTTGTCAAGAGCCTCACCAAACAGAAACAGAGGCTTCTTAAGAATAATGGCGTCAGCAGTTTGCAGAGGCTGCCCGTTCATCAGACTCAGCAATATTTTATTGTCTTGTGCTGTTAGGATGGCTTGTCGAGACGATGGCAGGGCATACTAAGGAAAAGTTACATGGGAAAGATCCTTTTTAAACTCAGGTTCAGCTAAGTCCCTGCAAAGATCTCATATTCTGGGTCTTTCCTGAGATTAACTGCATCAAACAAAGAGACAAAATTTAGTACATACAAAATCAAAGAGTCTGTTCAAAAAGATCAGTAAATTGCGCAAGTGTCAGATTACGCTATGGAAAAAGCATCAGATTGCGCTAAGGCAGCCTACTTGCGCAAAAGATCCAGTTGTGCCAACACATCCACTTGTGCAAGACATCAGGTTGCGCTAACCTGCTTGCGCAAGGCATCTGTTTGCGCTGGCTCAACAGACTTGCGCAAATCGATAGATTATGCCGAACATCTGCCAGCGCTTTTCAACCGATTGCACAAGAATATAGTTTTCATAAAAATGAAAACTATTGTGTTTGTGCAACCAGAACCCTAAACAGGGCGGCGCAATACCATCAAATCTCTAAAAAGAGAGTGGTATGAAGGATCAAAAATGTCAAGAACCCTAAAAAGGGTTTTGATCGAGTTCATCATCTACCTTGTAGTGCGGGATGGCCACCTTCATGATGGGAAACTCGGAGCGCAACCCGAGTCGAAGACTCAGCGGGGGCTTTGCCCTTCTCGACGGCTGAACATTTGGGGGCCATTGACGTCGACGGTGAAGAGAAGGAGAAGTAGTCGGAGTTGGCATAGAAACTTTTCTATCTTAAACAGTCGAAAACAAGTAAAGAATGAAAGAAAGAAGAATGGAAACTATTTAAAGATTTTCAAAAGTAACAGTCGCCTCAGATTGCACCGAAAAATTAGGAGCTGATTCCACCAAACGTGCAGTCAAAGCATCACTTGCGCAACTTGATTTAAAGTTCAAAATTCAAAGTATTTCAAAACTTTGAATATTTTCAAATTTGAAAACTTTGAAGGGGGTCTTGTAGGTCCTAAAATTAAGTTGTACCCATTAAAGAAGCAATGAAAATCAAATTGTGCATCCTTCAAACGAACTACGCAGGAGACAAATTGCGCAACAACTCAACTGCGCAAGCTGAACTGCGCAACCATCCAAGCGCGCTAGCTGACATGGCAACGTCATCATTACCTGACACAGAATCAGATCTTCTGACAACTGACAGCCCGAAGAACGAGAAAACTGTTCGTTTCTTGTGCCACGCCGCCATGACAGCTGTCTAGCACTGTCCAGCTGCCAAAAGCCAGTACGGTCTGACAGCTCAACCTCAGCACAATCTGAGTCTTCGCGCAACCTATTGGAAGCGCAGTCTGATGCTAGCGCAGTTCAAGTGGCGCAATCCATCAAGATAACTGACAATGTACACGTGGCTTACATGCCATCAATTGCTTACCACGTGGTAACCGTCTGTGCACGACCAAGCGCATTTCAATCAAACAATACCACGCGTCTCGCACAGTTGGTCCACGATCGAGTAACTGCCAGCGCAGTTCGCTGCTTGCGCAGTCCAATGCCTGCGTAATCCAACCTGCGCAATCCAGAAATAACTACTAATTAGTTATTTTCTAGAACTCTATAAATAGAGTTTCAAGTCCTTCATTATCAAACCCCGGATCAGAGAAGACCAGAAAAGATCAGATCATTCAAGATCATCACCAGGATCAGGAGTTCTTGCCAAAGTGCTGCTGCATTCTTCAGAGGCTACCGTCTTCAAAGTTCACATCGTCGAAGGAATAAAGCGATCGTATTCAGATCGGATTCCTATAGTTGTAATTTCCCAGAATTCAATTATAATCTTCTTACAAAGTTTGTGAAATAGAGAACACTTTTGTTTTTGCAAACATGTGCGAGGCTAGAGTTGCACTCGCACAAGATACGATCATCGACGTTGTGGTTATCAACTTAACCATCAAGTCACAATTATTTTCATCCAACAGTCATCTCAATCAAAATTCTAAGTATAGCATCCAACCAAACAATAACACTTGCACGATCGTCATTCGCCGAGTCAGAGTACCCACGAGTTATCGTATATCGATCTTTGATACGCCTCAATACCATCGATGATATGCGTAACCTGACGATCTTCCTTTGCAACCAATTTCGAGTCGTGCGAATGATGCTATCATACGACTAGATAATCTCCTCGACATTCAAATTTAAGTTCGATCATTATCTCTTGAATCATTCACAACATCAATTTTCTCAAACCCAAATTCGCGTATCGTTCATCCCACTATCTTAAGTCATCGACCAACGCATTTTCTCAATTCGTATTGTCCCTTTGTTAACTCAATCATCGAGCAGTGTCCAATCCAATCCTTAGAGTCATTTGCGTAACTTCAAAATCAAACCCTTCATACACGCTATCTACCTCTCGTGCTAACTTTTCGTATACGATCCGTATCAATTTTCTCGATCAAGTTATCCATTCGTACACCCTAACTTATCCTCGATTTGATTTCACCTACTCAGTCATTTTGTATTTCATACTCGCACAATCCTCGATCATGTGCACGTTCCGTGCGCATAAATTCTAGGATATTCGAATCAACTCGTCAAAACTCAAGACTACAACTTATTCAACGATACTCAATCTATGGCTTTGCATACACGTAACGTATGCTGATAGACTCACCGATACCCCGTATCCTCAATCAATTGATCGACATTCCTGAGGCTATCGCATACACCACTCAGGAGTGAAGTCATTCAACAAATTCCCAAAACTATTATTCTAATCAAAATCGACTTCTTCGAATCCCGTTCGAACCATTCCTTTAACTCTAAGCACGCTCATCTATATCGCACCGACGTTATCGTCGTTCGATAGCACCCCTATCGATAGTCATCTCACTTTACTCAATCGAGTTCAACTCATTCTTGCTCGACACTATTCAATTCCCGCACTCGACTTTGCTAAGGTCGACGCAACTTTGGTGTATATGCCCAGCCTGACTTAGCCAACCGTGCTTGCGTGAACCATCTTTTTTTTGTCAAATTTTTTTTTCTATGTTTTGCAAATTATTTAAACTTATTGTATGGACATCCCGTGGGACATTTGAGAGAGAGCACACCAATGATATCAACTTTGTGGAAGCAACACTTCAGAGTTTGTGGAAATAACTAAGTTAAAGAATTCAATCGATAGTCCAAGGACGTAAAGCCGTGCTCTGATACCATTATGTAATGCCCCTCTTCCATAGGAACGATCTTTCTCGCTAAGGCGTGATGCCGCACGAGCCTAGATTACGCTCATGCAAGGCGGGCTCCATAACGACCGATTTCAGCGGCTGCGACGGGGTTGTCGCACAGAAGTCCCAAGCAGAGATATTGAATAATAGCAGCAGAATTTATAACAAAAACATAAGTCATTCAAAGATGCATTTTATTGATATCGAAACAATGATTACAATAGGGCGTAAGGCCAAGATTACAAGTCACTCAAACTCACTCATCTCACATTACAAGTCACTTAGCTCTCTCTCTCTTCTCTCATTTTACATTTGTCGATCCAGCGGATGCTTTGGAAGGCGACATCCATACATTATGTCCCGTATAAGTCTTGACTCCATGCGACCATACGCTTCGAATCGCCAAGGAACTACGTGCCTTAACGCATCCAAGCGAGCTTCGCGCCATGAGCTTTTACCTGTACCTGCACATGAAAAATATGAGGGTGTCAGTACTCAAATATACTGGTGTAATGAGCTCCTCGCCCACCCATATAAAACCAACACGTTAGATTTACTTTGTGCAACATAGTCCTTTTATGATTGTCTTTCTACTCTTGTCTTAGGATCAGTTTTAGGACAGATGCCGTGACCTATTTTGTGTCTCTAGACCATCCCGTGCTTGCCATAACAATATTAACTCATACTTTGCCTAGAGACCCTTCTCATGCCAACAACGTTAACCAATCAAGTCGAGCTTGCCTTTCGGCCCAAAATTAGAGACGCAATATACGATGAGACTCCATTTTCGTGTGACCGTGCTACCTCCTTCATTGTGCCGTACATCGTAACTCAGTGAGACTTAACCGTATCACCGCCTCGTGGCCCTTGTTACTTTGGTCACCAACTGACCCAATTGAGACTTGTGAACATAGTGCCACTCAACCAACTTTGCCTTACGGCGGTTTCCTGACTTAAACTCCAATGACTCAAACCAACTTGTGCAACTCTATGCCAACATCTTAAGACTCGATGCCACAACTCATGTCGAAACATGACGCCTATATTGATGCCAAATCTTAGGTCCAAACATTCCTCCAAAATGTACACACATTCAACTCGAGATGTCATGACCCGCACCCGCTATAAGGGCACATGTGCGTAACAACGCCCAGCCCTCACCGTAAAAACGACGTGGAACGCTGTAGGTTTACTACTCTAACAACAGTTTATATAATATCAAAATGTCGAGAATATGGTCAACTCCGAACGGAGGACAAGCAATGATAATATATGAGTACTCAATCACAACTCTAAGATGATAAAGTAAATACTGAAAGATAAAGACAACACGACAATAAAATATAACATGTCAAGTTCAAACACAAAGAATATACAAGTCTGAGTCTCTAATACAAGCCAAAATAATAACAGTCCCAAGAGTAACTGGAGACAAGGTCCAGTACAAAAACCTACTCTATCTACAGGATAGGCGGTATCTCGCCCTGCGGAACTGCACCCTGCGGATCTAGGGTATCTGTCTCTAAACCTACTATGTCCGGTGGGCCGTAGTAAGTACAATAATAGTCCTCCTCTGCATCTGTAAACATTGTCAACATATTCGATCAGGATGGAACGAGTACATATATCTCATAATAGATCTCAAGATAGAATAAAAGCCATAAGACTGTAAATAGAGCATATACAATAAAATCATTGAGTGTACATATATGTATCATGGCACGGTAAGCTGTAAAAATAGAGCTAGAACAGGAAAGTAGAACTGATCATGGTATGTACACAAATCAGGGTAAGCCATCTATCCAATATGTGTGAGTAGTAGTTTCAACTTGTGATCGGCTTGGACACCTGTAAAGAACTGGCCTGGCTAGTCATAAGTGCGGTATATGACTAACACTGTTCAGGAATGCGGGATAGATTTGATCACAGGCATACGCTACTACTCTCCTACCCCCAACTGGTAGAATGGATCCAAACAGGACACATCACTGCACGGGATTCTATGAGAAGGGAGCAAGTCTTCTCTAGAATCGGTGACCATATATTATAAAAGAGCTACAAGGGAGCTTGCACAATACATCCCAAGCTAACAAGGAGTAACATCTCTCGTCGAGATCCAGGAAAACTAATTCGTGAGAACCATGTGTCAGGAATGAGTATATCTACACTAAGTACATGAATCATAACAGTTATCATAAATTGGGAAACAGTTATCAGAGAATGTACTCGCCTGTGATATGATATAATATGTCAACTGGATCCAATGCAGCGCCTCGAGGACATATAGATAACAAGACGTATCAATACTATGTTTAGGAAGTAAAGTCAAATCAATTTAAATCCTATTAAGTCATTCTAGGTCAAGACAAGTCTAGTTAGGTCAACCTTGGTCATAGGAGAACATTGGAAGTCAACCCGATTCAAACTATGTCAAAAGTTGACTTACAGTTGACTTTTGGTCAATGGGTCAACTCTGGTCAACTCTAGGTCAACCCCAGGTCAACCCTAGGTCAATGGTGACTAACAGTTGACTTTTGGTCAACTGTTCAACTCTAATGGAATTTGGGACTAAATTGGGTAAAGTGTTGACCTATGGTTGACTTTTGGTCTAAAAAGTCAACCATGGTCAACCAAGGTCAAGACTAGGTCTAGGCGACCATTTCTAACCATTACCAACCCTTACAACCCATATCCGAGTCTAACTTGAACTCCGAAACCCATATCTTGGCCGTAGGCCAATATCTTAAATTTACCCTTTACAAAGGTAAATTTCTAACCTAGCCCAAAACCAAATTAGCCTACCTACACTTGGTATTTCGACCCGTGCTTCCTAGGGTAGTAGGATACTAGCCTACACTATCATTACCTACCAAGCTTCCTAGGTAGAGTGGACATCCAGTCCATCCTACGGCGTATGTTGCCGAATCACCGATTATCCTGAGTATCGCGAGATACTCAATGATATCGTGCGATACCATCGTCCTACTCCCACACGATATCCCGATTTCAACTCGGGAGCCTACCCACAAAATCTAATTCACGTAATCTAAGTCTTATCCAATTTTGGGCGCGTTCCGACACTCGAAACTCAATTTTACCCTTTCACCAAATCCGATTCACTCACAACCCTCTCTAATTTGATTTCCTACATTCCTACACTACTACTCTTCTTTTCCTTCTCCTTCTCCTTATCCTTATTCTTCTTCTTATTTCTTCCTTCTCCTTATTCTTTTTCTTCTTCCTATTCTTTTCCTTCTTCTCATACTTTTCCTTATTCTTCTTCTTCTAATTCTTTTCCTTATTCTTCTTCTTCTAATTCTTCCTCTTCTAATTCTTCTCTTCTAATTCTTCCAATTCTTCTTCTTCTAATTCTTCTTCTTATTCTTCTTCTCATTCTTCTTCTTCTTATTCTTTTCCCTCTTCCTCTCCTTATCCTACTGCTACAGCTGCTCTTGCTATCTGCTGCTGCTGCTAATGCTAAGCTGCTGCTGCTGCTGCTAGTGCTTAGCTGCTGCTGCTGCTCTGCTTAGCTACTGCTGCTGCTGCTACTGCAGTAGCTGCTGCTGCTACTGCAGGCCTACTGCTGCTGCTGCAACTACTTCCTATTCTTCTTCTTCTTCTTCTCCTACTTCTTCTACAACTCCTTCCCCTCTCTCTATATATATCTATCTATATATCTATCTAATCATCTAGCTATATATATATATATATATATATATATATATATATATATATATATATATATATATATATATATATATATATATATATATGTCACGTCCCAGAACCAGAATACTGGAGAGCGAGGGCAAACATAGCCAGCTACGTATATTGAAATAGAATACATCTCAACTATACGGTCACGGCTGTCTAGATATGAGGGTTTACTACAAGCCAGCAGTCTCTTAAGGTCAAGCCTATTGTCTCAATCCCAAGCAATTAACAGAGTTACAAGATATTAGAGCATCAAATATATATATATAAGGCGTCCCAAATATTACATATTGGATGATCATGAAGCTAGTTGTACAAAATGATGGGACTAGCAAGAGTTCAGTCATACATGATCAACCCTAGGATTTGTTAATCATGTTTACAGCCCGTAGGCAGACAGTAAGTAAATGTGCATCGAGCTAACAGGTGCTCGTCGGCTAAATGCCTCAAAAGAATAAATTTACATATAAGTGGGTGAAACAAAAAGGAAAACCCACTCTTGGCCCGGGTTCCGTCTAGTTGTCACCATTGGGCTGGAAGCTCGGTAGATCCTCGGGAGCTGCTCCGAAATCTGGCCACACAAAACCAGCTGGGTCAAACCCCAGAAAGAGCAAGTACCACAAAGGAGGCCACAAATAAGAACAAAAGCCAGCATATCAGAACATAAGAATAAAAGAAGTACAAGTAGTAAAGTACACAGGGCGATAAACGACTAGGGACGTGGAACCATTCCGGGAGCCAGGTTACAATCCTTAAACCAGACAAGGACCGGGGTTGTAACCCTTCGCCTGAATAGCTCACTGTCTCTACTCATTTATCGTTAAGACAAGTAAAACAAACATGCTCAGGAGATAGCAGGTACTGGAGCTAGACAAGACTTAGACAAGGCTGGACACCATCCATTCGCAATCGGCCAAACAAATACTACGGCTTACTACTTTAACTAACTAGGGTTATCACAAACCTAATTACTAACAAGATGCAAGTGAGAATTCCAGTCCCAAGCCCTACAGACTATCCAGTTATCCTTCCGCGGGTTGAGAGTTATAGGTGGGTACATTGCCCGGGAGACAAATGTACCCTTAGGTGACTTAGAGGGTGCAACACATGACAGTGTGCTGGAAATGTGCTCTACTCGTCGGCAAGCTACAAGTCCATTAAAGCGCCCAGATAACGAGATTGCATGTGACTGGGAATTCTCCATGTTATAGTTTGATCTAATCATTAGCCTAATCCAATTTAGCGCGAGTCCCTGGCCGTGGTACCCAGGAAGTCACGTCCTAGACATGATACGAGACAAGACAAGTGGATTGTACAAGCAAGCAAGCAGAAACACCCACGATGTCAAGTTGATTATACGAGTCAAGTTACAAGTTACAAGTCAAGTCAAGTCAGGAGTGCGCCGCCACGGGCCACTATCAAGTTATCAAGATAATCCATGTCAGGGTACTGTCAGGAGTGTGCCACTACGGGTCACTGTCATGTCAGGTTGGTCATGTCAGGAGTGCACCACTACGGGTCACTGTCGTGTTATGCTAGTTCCTTGTCATACCATGCCAAGTACAATAGTCAATCCAAACGTATTAAGTAAAAATCAAGTTCATAGACAAGTGGGTTGTGCAAGGGGGGTCAGCGTTGGGCTGCGCAGGGTATGTACTGCACATGGAAGAGCTGCGCAAGAGTTGCCTTACGCAAGGGTTACCTTGCGCAAGGGTGGATTACGCAAGGGTGGATTGTGCAGAGGTGGATTGCGCAGAGGTGGATTGCGCAAGGGTGGATTGCGCAGAGGTGGATTGCGCAGAGGTCGGCTTGCGCATGGCTGGCTTACGCATGGATGGCTTGCTCCAGCGCAATCCAGCGCAGCCCAAAGCACTGGCTGAGGTCATGCACAATCGGCCCTGCGCTAAAGAGCGCAAGGCAGAGGGATGTTCTTCCTGGCCGAGAGCAGGTCCAAGAACACCAAGAACTTCAATTCATCATAACTTTGTTAATTCAAAGCCAAATCTAGATTTTCAAAGGTCTAATTTGAGTAAAATTGAATTCTCTTCCACATGGAAGCATCAAAATAAGCAAAAATCAAAGTTTAATAGATCAAAACCAAGGATTTTCAAAAATGGTTAAAACCTAGATCTAGAAGAATGAAAGCTCCAAATCACAAAATGTCAAGTTCTAAAGTTGTTCTCCATGGCCTAATCTAGTTAATGGACAAATAAAAAGTGGTGCTTGTGCACTTGTCTATGGGTTGGGGAGTTGTGTGGAAGAAGGAAGAAGAAGAAGTTGAAAGAAATTAATGGAGTTATGGAGGAGAGAGAGAAGTTGGTGGGTTTTAATGAGGGTGGTTGTGATGGAATGGAGGTGGAGAATTGGCTAAGGTGTTCCACTCATGATGAACCAAACCAAATCAAACCAACTCCACAAAATAAAACCAAGCCATGGTCCAAAACCCATTTACGAGAACCCGAATCCGCAAGTCGAGAAAATAAAATACGTGCCAAAATCAAATTACGAGTACAAATACGAAATACAGGAAATGGGGGTGACAATATATATATATATATATATATATATATATATATATATATATATATATATATATATATATATATATATATATATATATATATATATATATATACACACACACATCTATATATGTAAAATATATATATATATATATATATATATATATATATATATATATATATATATATATATATATATATATATATATATATTTTATATATATATATATATACACACACACACATCTATATATGTAAATACATACACACACACACACACACACACATATCTATATATATATAAATACATACACACACACTCTCGCACACACACATATCTATATATATAAATACATACACACACACATGTAAATATATATAAACAGACACACTCAAACACACTCACACACACACACTCTCTCATGACACCACCACCACCACTCTCCTCTACACACACACACACACACACAAATACATATAAATATATATACACATATATATACACTCTATATAAAGGAAAACCCCTAATCAAATCCCTAAACTAGTTTTTAGGGAAAACCTATAGAAACTAGGGTCAATGTGTCGAGAATGGTCTCCTCTACATTTATTGTGAAGAAAATCAATGTAAAAGAGGAATTTATGGGGATTTAAGAGCTTACCTAATTGTAGCTTTGCTTTGAAGAAGAAGAACTCAAAAAAAAAGAATGAAATGGAGAGAGAGAGAGAGAGAGAGAGAGTTTACTTAGAAGTGAATAAAAGAGGGAGGAGTGTTTGCCTATACATGGCCGGCCATGGGGGGGTCTTAATGGGTTTGGGTGGAGACCCATTAGGCCTCCACACCCAATAGACTTAGTTTGGTTCGGTTTGTTTTTGGTTTGGTTCGGTTTGTTTTGGTTTGGCTCTATATTGACTAATTAAGCCTCTAAATGACTAGTTAAGCCATGGGAGTGTGGTTTATTGGTTTCTAGCCTATTTAGGATGGCATGTGGGCCAAGCCTAGCTAGTATGCGGGTCCCACTAGGGTCCAGACTACCTGGGTCTCCAACTTAAGTCCAAATTGGATAAAATTCAAACTAAATCAAACAAATCTCTAAAAATCCCATAAAATCAAATAAAATTCCCAAAAATTATAAAACTTGGAAAATGACAAAAATACTCCTAATTCGAAAACTGGGGGTGACAAATCTACCCTCCTTAAAAGAATTTCGTCCTCGAAATTGAATGAGAACTAACACAGCAACATGAATTGAACAAGGAAGGAAAAGAAAGAATTTTACCTCAAGGCTCGAAGAGATATGGGAATCGCTCCCGCATGTCGTCTTCTCTCTCCCAGGTAGACTCACCTGGAGAGTGGTGCCTCCATGCAACGCGAACCAAGGGAATGACCTGGTTCCGGAGCATCTTCTCTCTTCGGTCCAAGATCTCAACCGGCTTCTCTGGATAGCTGAGTGTCGGTCCCACTTCGATCTCGGAGTGGTCCAAGACGTGACTGGGATCTGCCACGTACCGTCTCAGCTGCGACACGTGGAACACATTGTGCACTCCCTCTAGTACGGGCGGTAATTCCAATCGGTAAGCCACTGCACCGACCCTGCCCAAGATACGGAAAGGTCCAATGTATCATGGACTAAGCTTCCCGCCGCCACCAAAATGAATCGTAGCACGCGTCGGAGAAATCCGCAGGAACACAAGATCACCAACCTAGAACAAAAATACAAGGCTTAAAGCTTGATCTAAGACAATCACAATCAGACTCAAATACTAGAAAAATCTAAACTATACCTCAAACTCCAACGACCTCCGGTGGCTATCGGCCCAATGCCGCTGCCTATCCTGCGCCACCCAAATTCTATCTCTGATAACTCTGACCTTCTTTGCAGCATCCACTACCATCTCAGGGCCAAGCAAAACCCTCTCGCCGACATCATCCCAAGACAAGGGAGTACGGCACCTCCGTCCGTATAGAGCCTCGAAAGGTGACATCTCTATACTGGCTTGGTAGCTGTTGTTGTAAGCAAACTCTACCAAGTGGAGGTGGTCCTCCCAAGATCTCCCGAAGTCCAGAACACAGGTACGAAGCATATCCTCTAGGGTCTAAATTGTCCTCTCCGACTGCCCGTCTGTCTGGGGGTGGTATGCGGTACTGAACTTGAGCGATGTGTCCAAGCTAAGCTGTAAACTCCTCCAGAAGTGGAAAGTGAATCGGCTATCCCGATCCGAGACTATACTCACTGGAACTCCGTGCAATTGGTCCATCTGCCGCACGTACATCTCGGCCAACCTCTCCGTAGACAAACCCACCTTGAAAGGCAAAAAGTGGGCCGATTTGGTCAATCGATCAACAATGACCCAAATCGCATCCTTCCCTCCTGGAGAGCGCGGAAGCCCAGATACAAAGTCCATAGTAATATGCTCCAACTTCCACTCAGGAATGGGTAGTGGCTGGAGCAATCCACCGGGTCTCTGCCTCCCGGCTTTCACCTGCTGGCACACCAAGCATCTAGAAACGAACTGAGCCACCTCGCGTTTCATGCCATACCACCAAACATGCTGTCTCAAGTCTCTATACATCTTGTTGGCTTCTAGATGCATAGAGTACTGAGAACGATACGCCTCCTGAAGAACCTCCTCCCGAAGTCCTCCGCTCGGTACGTACAATCTGGTACAATGCCTCAACGACCCATCTCCCGCTATAGAGAACTCATCCAACAGTCCTGCCCGGACCTGCTCCATGATGACCCTCAGAGCCTCATCCTCAAACTGAGCTGCCCTGACTCTGTCCATCAGCTCTGACTGCACCTGGAGACCCCACATCTGCTCTTCAAACCCTGGAACTATCACCTCTATGCCCAAGCTCTCCAGATCTGCCAGAAGGTGACGATCCATCGTCAAACACATGGCCACGGGATACCTGCTCAAAGCATCCGCAACCACGTTGGCCTTCCTCGGATGGTACTGTAATGATATATCAAAATCCTTCATCAGCTCTAACCATCGCCTCTGCCTCATATTCAGCTCCTTCTGGGTAAATACGTACTTCAAGCTCTTGTGATCTGTATAGATCTCAACTCGCTCTCCGTACAGATAGTATTTTCACAGCTTCAAAGCAAAGATGACCGCTGCCAGCTCCAGATCGTGGGTAGGGTAGTTCCTCTCATGAGGACGTAACTGCCGAGATGCATAGGCAATCATCTTCCCGTGCTGCTGAAGTACACAACCCAAATCCCGTCCTGCAGCGTCACTGTAGATCGTATAACCACCAGATCCAGATGGCAGCGTCAAGATAGGAGCTGTAGTCAACCTCGCCTTCAGCTCCTCAAAGGCGGCCTGGCACTCTTTGGACCAAACAAACTCCTCGTCCTTCCTGGTAAGTCGGGTCATCGGCTGGACAATCCTGGAAAAGTCCTGCACGAACCTCCGGTAATAACCTGCCAGACCCAGAAAAGTCCGAACCTCTGCTACTGAGCTCGGCGTAGACCAGGACTCCACTGCAGAAATCTTCTTCGGATCCACTGAAATCCCCTCGCCAGAGACAACATGGCCTAGGAACTCCATACGATCCAAGAAGAACTCACACTTCGACAGCTTTCCATACAGCTGCTCCCTCCTGAGAGTGTCCAGCACAATCCTCAGGTGCTCCTCGTGCTCTTCTAGCATCTTCGAATAGATGAGAATGTCATCAATGAAGATCACCACGAACTTGTCAAGGTACTGATGAAATACCTTGTTCATCAAGTTCATGAATACCGCCGGGGCGTTGGTCAACCCAAACGGTATGACGGTATACTCATACTGGCCATAATGGGTCCAAAATGCAGTCTTCAGAATGTTATCTCGCTTTACCTTCAGCTGATGGTACCCGGTACGCAAGTCGATCTTCGAGAACACCCTCGTGCCGCTCAACTGGTCGAACAAGTCATCAATCCTTGGCAAAGGATACTTGTTCTTGATGGTAAGGTTGTTGAGCGCCCTGTAATCAATGCACATACGTACCGTACCATCCTTTTTCGGGACGAAAAGAACTGGCGCGCCCCAAGGTGAAGAACTAGATCGGATAAAGCCCTTGTCCTCCAGCTCATCGACCTGTTTCTTCAGCTCCGCTAACTCACTGTTGTTGATTCTATAGACGTGCTGTGAGATAGGCTCAGCGCCCGACACTAGGTCTATAGAAAACTCAACATTACGATCTGGCGGCATCCCGGGCAACTCCTCGGGAAAAACATCCAAGAACTCAGCAATAAGTGGATGTGGCAACACCGACCCCGCCAACAACGCTCCGCAGAATCCATCACCTGGCTCCGCTGCACCTCTGGTGAACTCAAACTCTGGCTCTCCCGGCGGCCTGAACAGAATCCTGCCTCCTCTACAATCTATGCTAGCATGGTGCATGCTCAACCAGTCCATACCGAGTACCACATCGTAGCTCGGAAGTGGTATTACGAGCAAACACGCACTCAGCTCCCGGCCTCTCAAAGAAACTCTCCGTCCCTTGCAAACATTATTAACCAGGATGATGCTATTCCCAGTCATAATCTTGCAAGTCCTACCAAGATACTCAGCAATGATATTGTGCCTAAGAGCAAAAGAAACAGACACAAAATTGTGCGTAGCACCAGAATCAAACAAGGCTAAGGCAGGAAAAGAATCGAGCAGAACAGAACCTACGACAACATCTGTAATAGGCTCCATCTCCTCGGCTGCAAGAGCAAAGGCTCTACCATGAACACCCTTCTGCTGGCGGTGCTGGACAAACTGCTGCTGCTGGGTCGGAAGTGGACCCCGCTGCTGAACTACAGGCACACTAGCTGGTGCCCTCGGAACAGGTGCCCTCTGAGCTGCTCCAGTGACACGGGGGTTCTTGGGACACTCCCGCATCTGATGCCCAGCGGTACCGCAAAAGAGGCACAGCCCCAGCCTCCTCCTGCCGAACTCAAAGAGGTGACCGGGCTTCTTGCAGTAGTGGCACGGAGGATCATCCTGCCCCTGTCGCTGCTGAACTCTCTGGACAGGTGCCCTGGCCTACACCTGCTGCTGATGATGCTGGAACGGCTGATGCTGAAGATGAGGGCGCTTAGCAGCCCCTGCGCTGCTACTAGCCCCCGAAAACAAATTACGATCCCTCTTCGGCTTCAAGCCCCACTCTCTCTCCATCTTCCGAGCCTCCGTATAGACCTCTGCATATGTCGCATAGAAGGAAGGGATTAGGATCTTGATATCCCATGTCAATCCCTCCTGGAAGTGCTCTGCACGGATCATTGGGTCGCTCACCATGTACTCGACGTATCGGCTCAGCCGGCCGAACTCTGCCGCATACTCCTCCACAGTCATACTGCCCTGCTGCAGGTTCTGAAACTGCCGCACTAGGTCGATCTTGTATGTAGGGGAAAAGAACTTCTCTCTGAACAGGGCCCGAAACTCAGCCCAAGTGTGGCCCTCTCCTGCAAGAGCCGGCTCGTTCCGGAACCATGTCCGGGCAACATCTAATAACTGCAAGCCAACCGCCTCGACCTTCAGGTCGTCTGCCAGGCTGGAGGCCCTCATCTGACGCTCGATATCCTCGAGCCAGTCATCAGCATAAACAATGCCCTTGGTCCCTATGAAATCCCTCGGACCCATCTTCTTGAAAGCCTGGATGTCTCCGGGCTTCTGCTGCTGCGCCTCCCGCTGTCGAACCCTACGCTCCATCGTAGCCAGAGCCAACCTATGGGCATCCTCCATGCCCTAGCGCATGGCCTCAGTCTGTCTCATCTGTGCCTCGTGCTGGGCCCGCTGGGACTCCAGCACCTGCTGAAAGAATGCGAGCATCTGCACCATATCTGTGGGCAGAGGAGGCAACGGAGGAATAGCTCCCACCATCGGCGGAGGAGTCCTCTGCTGAGGAGGAGAAGGAACGGCCCCGACAGCTCCGTCGTAGCCCCCGGCACTACAGGAAGAGCACCCGCAGTGATCCCAGGGACAGTCATCGAGAGTGCTGGAGGAGTACCCCCGAGAGCCCCTACTGAAGTCCCAACTGCAGGAGAAGTGACTGGAGCCTGTCCGCCAGAGGTAGCAGACCTCTCCATCTCTCCGTCCTCCTAACCGGGAGAATGAGTCATAACCATCCTGGAGACAGATTGAAAGAAAGATATCAATATGGCACAAGAAGGATTATATCAAAGGAGGACAGCTAGAATACATTAAATCAACATTAAAGATGGTAAGCAAGATAAGCAAGGAAAGATCCTACTGTGATTGAGTACTCTTAGCCTATCACCTCCTATATATAACACAGGCTCGTAGTCAATACTCTAAGACGAGTGCTGCTACGACATCGCACTAATTGCGACTTCAGGACCTGCGTGGGCCACCACTAAAAACGTGTCACGACCCGCACCCGCTATAAGGGCACGTGTGCGTAACAACGTCCAGCCCTCACCGTAAAAACGGCGTGGAACGCTGTTGGTTTACTACTCTAACAACAGTTTATATAATATCAAAACCTGTCGAGAATATGGTCAACTCCGAATGGAGGACAAGCAATGATAATATATGAGTACTCAATCACAACTCTAAGATGATAAAGTAAATACTAAAAGATAAAGACAACATGACAATAAAATATAACATGTCAAGTCCAAACACAAAGAATATACAAGTCCGAGTCTCTAATACAAGCCAAAATAATAACAGTCCCAAGAGTAACTAGAGACAAGGTCCAGTACAAAAACCTACTCTATCTACAGGATAGGCGGTATCTCGCCCTGCGATACTGCACCCTGCGGATCTAGGGTATCTGTCTCTAAACCTACTACGTCTGGTGTAGTGCCCCGTCCCGCTCAGTCAATCGGAGGAATCAAAATACCGACGGCGTTCGGCCTTAGCCCTGCAACGGCTGCTGGAAGACATCGCTCGGTCGAGGCGACCGCTCGCTCAGGTGGGGTAGTTTCGGTGAACTTGCCTCATCTTAGCCTTCACATAATAAATCGTGTGTTTTCAACTTGCAAAATAGGCTTGATAATAAAAGAGACGAATCCACATAGCTAAGGGAATAATCCCGACGGGTCGAAATGAGTTAGAACATGGAAAAAGGTCCAACGGTCGGCTTAGAGTTGGTGCACGGCGTGCTTTGAAAATGACACTCGGTCCTTCGTCCCGTGGCTTGGGAGAAGGAAAGTTGGTCTTCGGTGCAAAAGCTAAGAGTTAGCCTAAGTCATAGGCGTCGCCCACGTAAATGCTTGATAAAGCATGCACGCTTCCACTGCGCAAGGCTTGGCATAGCCTTTGCTCGTCCCTCGGGTTAAGTTGTAGGCTTGAGTAAGTTAGGCAAAGTTATGCCGGTCGACCTAAGTCATTCCAAGTGCTGTCCCGCTTATTCTGCGGTTGTCAAGTTAAGTAGTCCCACGATCTCAAGGCCCATCGACTTGGGCAGGAGTGTCACGCAGAGCACGATTGGCTTAAGGCACGATGCACGGGCTTAGTGTTTAAGGCAAGGATCACAATTGATTCAAAGTGAGTTTGAGAAAAGACTATCAATAGGCATTCATGAATTGAACGAAATAATAGGGTAACAAGGAAGGAAATGCTCGCGACCGTGGGTCGTCGAGGGGTCTCAAGGAAAGGAATGCTCGCGACCGTGGGTTGTCGAGGGGTCTCAAGGATAGAAGTCTTGGTTTTGGTAGAGGAATGACTGTGTGAGACGTCAGTTTGTGTCGAGTCTTGCATGGTCATTTGACAACTTGTCGACAAGGGCGATGAACCCTCCAGCGGTAACCCTGGGCCATGGGGCCGACTCGACCTAGGAGGGAACAGGGTATAGTCGAGCTGGGAGTACGCTCCCGCTCAGGTTAGTCGAGGACTTTCAGCGGGGATCGCTACCTTGTGCTGAAAGGATCTCGAATAACAAAACTATACGTTAAGGTATAGCTTGTGATGCTAGTGGCCAAGTTCATATAGATGTCGGCAAATAGCGGCTAACCACGTGTATGCCTTTAGATTGAGTTGAGTTGAAGGTGTGTACAATTAGAACACAAAGTTTGGGCCTAAGATTGGGTTTCAACATAGGCATCGTGCTTCGGCACGAGATGTGGCGTCAAGTCTTGAGTTGTCGACATATAAGTTGCTTAAGTTGGTTGAGTTGTTTGAGTTTAAGTCAGGAAACCGCCGCAAGGCAAAGTTGGTTGAGTGACACTAACATTCACAAGTCTTGATTGGGTTAGTTGGTGGTCAAAGTAGCAAAGACCGCTAGGCGGCAAGGGCCACGAGCCGGCGATACGGTTAAGTCTCACTGAATTGCGAGGCACGGCCTCAGCAAGGGTTTGTAGCACGGTCACACAAAAAATAGAGCTTAATCGCGTAGTTGCGTCTCTGATTTTAAGCTGTAAGGCAAACACGACTCGATAGGTTAACGTTGTTGGCACGAGAAGGGTCTTGAGGCAAGGTATTGAGTTAATATTCGTTGCAAGCACGAGATGGTCTAAATATACAAAATCAGCAAGGCGTCGGTCATAAAACTGATCCTAAGGTAAGAGTAGAAAGACAATCATAAAGGGGACTAAGTTGTACAAAAGTAAATCAAACGTGTTGGGTTTGTATGGGTGGGCAAGGAGCTCATTCCACCAGTACAGTTGAGTACTGACACCCACATAGTTTTCATGTGCAGGCACAGGTAGAAGCTCGTGGCACAGAGTTCGCTTGGATGCGTCGAGGCACGGAGTTCCTTGGCGATTCGAAGCGTACGGCCGCATGGAGTAAAGACTTATACGGGACATAATATATGGACGTCGTCTCCCGAAGCTTCCGCTGGATCAAGACTTGTATTGAGAGATGAGAGAGAGCTGAGTGACTTGTAATGTGAGCTTGAGTGAGCCTGAGAGACTTGTAATCTTGGCCTTGCGCCCCATTGTAACCTATGTTTCAATATCAATAAAGAACTTCTTTGTATAACTTGTGTTTGTTCTTAATTTCTGCTGCTATTATTCAATGTCTCTGCTTGGGACTTCTGTGCGACGACCCAGTCGCAGCCGCTGAAATCGGCCGTTGTGGAATCTGCCTTGCACGAGCGCAATCTAGGCTCGTACGGCATCACGCCTTAGCGAGGACGATCGCTCCTACGGGAGCGGGACGTGACATAATTGTATCAGGGCACGGCTTTACGTCCTTGGACTATCGATTGAATTCTTTAACTTCGTTATTTTTGCAAACTCTGAATTGTTGCTTCCGCAAAGTTGATATCGTTGGTGCGCTCTCTCTCAAATGTCCCACGGGTTGTCCATAAAATAAGTCTAACTATTCTGCAAAACATAAAAGAATAATTTTTGACAAAGAAATAAAAAGATGGTTCGCATAAGCACGGTTGGCTAAGTCGGGCTGGGCATATACACCAAGGATTGTGTCAACCTTAGCAAAGTCGAGTGCGGGAATTGAATAGCGTCGAGCAAGAATGAGTTGAACTCGGATGAGTAAATATGGGATGACTGTCGATAGGGGTGCTATCGAGCGACGGTATCGTCGATACGACATAGATGAGCGTGCTTGAAATTTAAGGAATCGTTCGGACGGAAATTCGAGGAAGTAGATTGTGAATCGAATGATAGTTTTGAGGATTTATTGAATAACTTCATTCCTGAGTGGTGTATGCTATAGTCTCAGGAATTTCGATCGATCGATTGAGGATTCGGGGTGTCGGTGAGTCTATCAGCAAGCGTCGCACATATGCAAAGCCTTAGATCGGATACGATTGAGTGAGTCGTTGTCTGGAAGTTTGATAAGTGGATTCGAACAACTTAAAAATTGACGCGCATGGAACGTGCACGGGATTGAGGATTATGCGAAGTATGAAACGTAAGAATGATTGAGTAGGTGAAATCAAATTGAGGAAAAGTTAGGGTGTACAAATGGATGACTTGATCGAGAAAATTGATACGGATGTTATAGAAAAAGGTTAGCACGATGAGACGATAGCGTGCATAAAAAGTTGAATTTCGAAGTTACGCAATGACTCTAAGGATTAGATTGAATGTTACTCGATGATTGAGTTAGCAAGGAATGTTACAAATTGAAGAAATTGATATGTGAATGATTCGAGGGATAATGATCGAACTTGAGTTGAATGTCGAGGAGATTATCCAGTCGGACGATAGCATCATCCACGACTCAAAATTGGTTGCAAAGGAAGATCGTCAGGTTACGCATATCGTCGATGGTATTGAGGCGTATCAAAGATCGATATACGATAACTCGGGGGTACTCTGACTCGACGAATGACGATCGTGCAAGTGTTATTGTTCGATCGGATATGATACTTAGGATTTTGATCGAGATGAATGTTGGATGAAAATGATCGTGTCTTGATGGTTACGTTGATGGCCACAACGTCGACGATCTTGTCTTGCGCGATCGCAACTCCAACCTCGCACATACGTTGCATCGGATTTAGGGCGATTGTTCCGCGTGAGCGCTGACATGGTGATTCATGTCGCGGGAATGATCAAACTCGGAAAATCAGGACGTGACAACGTTGATTGTCTCGAGTTGTCGGTTTGATGCGAAGTGAATTCGAGGATGTTTGGACTTGCGACTAATGAATGAAAGAAACTTGAGGATTGAGTAGGTCCAATCCGCGCACCGAAAATGAACTAGTCTAGATGCAAAATAAGAGTTACGTCCCGATGAGGATGATTATCCCGCGGGAGCGTGCATGGTGATTCATGCCCACCGTAGAAAATCTGACTCGCGTGAGATCGGGACACAACATATTGTTAAGCTAGACGACCTTATGATCGATTACGTGAATTATAATAGATGACTTAGGAAATATGGAATGTAAAATTTTGGTTAGCAATGAATTGCGTCATAGCGTGCTCGAATTAAGAAAGATTGATAGGCGATCTGTGTCGAACGTGTTCAAAGAGATAGACTATACGAAATGGCTTGATGAAACGAAGTGATATTGATATATCAAGAAATTGGTTGAAACGTGAGTTATCGTAGGATGGCTTTGCTGAACGACTCGGATCCCGTACGACGAAATATTGGGATGTGTGTAAGCAATCTATGCTCGAAGTTTAGAAATCGGAGTGATGCGAGCTTGGGTAGAAAACCCCGTACTATCAACTTGGTTTGACCTTAGGATGGGGTCAGTGTTGATATTGTTGTTTGGGAACTATGATTCCAATACTGACGGAAAGACATAGCCTAGCGGTTAGGCAGACGATCCGGTACGGAGCGATAGGAATGGTGAAGGCACCACTCATGAGGCTTGGTTGACATGCATGTATATCAAGGACGCTTGAATGCGTGCACGATCCGACTCGAGTGGTGATGGCGAAATTCGCTATCACGAGGCTTGGTTGAAATGCATGTATTTTGGGGATGCCTAAGATATGTGCATGATCCATACTAAGTGATACGTTGAATCAAGTGAGACTTGAGAAACATGGAAGTGTCGAGGATTTTGAGATCGTAAGTTTTGAAGAAAGGATTGAGGGTAGCACGAGCGTGGCTCGGATTTGAGTAAGGCATAGGAAAATTATGTACGAGAGTTCTTGAATGTTGAGTAAAGTGATAAGTCGATAAGTGTACTCAGTTTTGAGGACAAAACTTTTTCTGAGTGGTGTATGATGTAGTGCCCTGTCCCGCTCAGTCAATCGGAGGAATCGAAACGTCGACGGCGTTCGGCCTTAGCCTTACAACGGCTGCTGGAAGACATCGCTCGGTCGAGGTGACCGCTCGCTCAGGTAGGGTAGTTTCGGTAAACTTGCCTCATCTTAGCCTTCACATAATAAATCGTGTGTTTTCAACTAGCACAATAGGCTTGATAATAAAAGAGACGAATCCACATAGCTAAGGAAATAATCCCGACGGGTCGAAATGAGTTAGAACATGGAAAAAGGTCCAACGGTCGACTTAGAGTTGGTGCACGGCGTGCTTTGAAAATGACACTCGGTCCTTCGTCCCGTGGCTTGGGAGAAGAAAAGTTGGTCTTCGGTGCAAAAGCTAAGAGTTAGCCTAAGTCATAGGCGTCGCCCGCGTAAATGCTTGATAAAACATGCACGCTTCCACTGCGCAAGGTTTGGCATAGCCTTTGCTCGTCCCTCGGGTTAAGTTGTAGGCTTGAGTAAGTTAGTCAAAGTTATGTCGGTCGACCTAAGTCATTCCAAGTGTTGTCCCGCTTATTCTGCGGTTGTCAAGTTAAGTAGTCCCACGATCTCAAGGCCCGTCGACTTGGGCAGGAGTGTCACGCAGAGCACGATTGGCTTAAGGCACGATGCACGGGCTTAGTGTTTAAGGCAAGGATCACAATTGATTCAAAGTGAGTTTGAGAAAAGACTATCAATAGGCATTCATGAGTTGAACGAAATGATAGGATAACAAGGAAGGAAATGCTCGCGACCGTGGGTCGTCGAGGGGTCTCAAGGAAAGGAATGCTCACGACCGTGGGTCGTCGAGGGGTCTCAAGGATAGAAGTCTTGGTTTTGGTAGAGGAATGACTGTGTGAGATGTCAGTTTTTGTCGAGTCTTACATGGTCATTTGATAACTTGTCGACAAGGGCGATGAACCCTCGAGCGGTAATCCTGGGCCATGAGGCTGACTTGGCCTAGGAGGGAACAGGGTATAGTCGAGCTGGGAGTACGCTCCCGCTCAGGTTAGTCGGGGACTTTCAGTGGGGATCGCTACCTTGCGCTGAAAGGATCTCGAATAACAAAACTATACGTCAAGGTATAGCTTGTGATGCTAGTGGCCAAGTTCATATAGATGTCGGCAACTAGCGGCTAACCGCGTGTATGCCTTTGGATTGAGTTGAGTTGAAGATGTGTACAATTAGAACACAAAGTTTGGGCCTAAGATTGGGTTTCAACATAGGCGTCGTGCTTCGGCACGAGATGTGGCATCAAGTCTTGAGTTGTCGGCATATAAGTTGCTTAAGTTGGTTGAGTTGTTTGAGTTTAAGTCGGGAAACCGTCGCAAGACAAAGTTGGTTGAGTGACACTAACATTCACAAGTCTTGATTGGGTCAGTTGGTGGTCAAAGTAGCAAGGACCGCTAGGCGGCAAGGGCCACGAGGCGGCGATACGGTTAAGTCTCCCTGAATTGCGAGGCATGGCCTTAGCAAGGGTTTGTAGCACGGTCACACAAAAAATGGAGCTTAATCGCGTAGTTGCGTCTCTGATTTTAAGCCGTAAGGCAAACACGACTCGATAGGTTAAGGTTGTTGGCACGAGAAGGGTCTTGAGGCAAGGTATTGAGTTAACATTCGTTGCAAGCACGAGATGGTCTAAAGACACAAAATCAGCAAGGCATCGGTCATAAAACTGATCCTAAGGTAAGAGTAGAAAGACAATTATAAAGGGGACTAAGTTGCACAAAAGTAAATCAAACGTGTTGGGTTTGTATGGGTGGGCGAGGAGCTCATTCCACCAGTACAGTTGAGTACTGACACCCACATAGTTTTCATGTGCAGGCACAGGTAGAAGCTCGTGGCGCAGAGTTCGCTTGGATGCGTCGAGGCACGGAGTTCCTTGGCGATTCGAAGCGTGCGGCCGCATGGATTAAAGACTTATACGGGACATAATGTATGGACGTCACCTCCCGAAGCTTCCGCTGGATCAAGACTTGTATTGAGAGATGAGAGAGAGCAGAGTGACTTGTAATGTGAGCTTGAGCAAGCTTGAGAGACTTGTAATCTTGGCCTTGCGCCCCATTGTAACCTATGTTTCAATATCAATAAAGAACTTCTTTGTATAACTTGTGTTTGTTCTTAATTTCCGCTGCTATTATTCAATGTCTCTGCTTGGGACTTCTGTACGATGACCCCGTCGCAGCCGCTGAAATCAGCCTTTATGGAACCCGCCTTGCACGAGCGCAATCTAGGCTCGTGCGGCATCACGCCTTAGCGAGGACGATCGCTCCTACGGAAGCGGAGCGTGACATCTGGTGGGCCGTAGTAAGTGCAATAATAGTCCTCCTCTGCATCTGTAAACATTGTCAACATATCCGGTCAGGATAGAACGAGTACATATATCTCATAACTGATCTCAAGATAGAATAAAATCCATAAGACGGTAAATAGAGCATATACAATAAAATTATGGAGTGTACATATATGTATCATGGCACGGTAAGCTGTAGAACTAGAGCTAGAACAGAAAAGTAGAACTGATCATGGTATGTACACAAATCAGGGTAAGCCATCTATCCAATGTGTGTGAGTAGTAGTTTCAACTTATGATCGGCTTGGGCATCTGTAAAAAACTGGCCTGGCTAGTCATAAGTGCGGTATATGACTAACACTGTTCGGGAATACGGGATGGATTTGATCACAGGCATACGCTACTACTCCTCCACCTCCAACTGGTAGAATGGATCCAAATAGGACACGTCACTGCATGGGATTCTATGAGAAGGGAGCAAGTCTTCTTTAGAATTGGTGACCATATATTATGCAAGAGCTACATGGGAGCTTGCATAATACATCCCAAGCTAACAAGAAGTAACATCTCTCGTCGAGATCCAGGAATACCAATCCGTGAGAAACATGTGTCAGGAATGAGTATATCTACACTAAGTACATGAATCATAACAGTTATCATAAATTGGGAAACAGTTATCAGAGAATGTACTCGCCTGTGATATGATATAATATGTCAACTGGATCCAATGCAGCGCCTCGAGGACCTATAGATAACAAGACATATCAATACTATGTTTAGGAAGTAAAGTCAAATCAATTTAAATCCTATTAAGTTATTCTAGGTCAAGACAAGTCTAGTTAGGTCAACCTTGGTCATAGGAGAACATTGGAAGTCAACCCGATTCAAACTAGGTCAAAAGTTGACTTACATTTGACTTTTGGTCAACGGGTCAACTCTGGTCAACTCTAGGTCAACCCTAGGTCAATGGTGACTAATAGTTGACTTTTGGTCAACTGTTCAACTCTAATGGAATTTGGGACTAAATTGGGTAAAGTGTTGACCCATAGTTGACTTTTGGTCTAAAAAGTCAACCGTGGTCAACCAAGGTCAAGACTGGGTCTAGGCGACTATTTCTAACCATTACCAACCCTTACAACCCATATTCGAGTCCATCTTGAACTCCGAAACCCATATCTTGGCCGTAGGCCAATATCTTAAATTTACCCTTTACAAAGGTAAATTTCTAACCTATCCCAATACCAAGTTAGCCTACCTACGCTTGGTATTTCGACCCGTGCTTCCTAGGGTAGTAGGATACTAGCCTACACTATCATTACCTACCAAGCTTCCTAGGTAGAGTGGACATCCAGTCATCTTATGGCGTATGTTGCCGAATCACCGATTATCTTGAGTATCGCGAGATACTCAATGATATCGTGTGATACCATCGTCCTACTCCCACACGATATCCTGATTTCAACTTGGGAGCCTACCCACAAAATCTAATTCACTTAATCTAAGTCTCATCCAATTTTGGGTGCGTTTCGACACTCGGAACTCAATTTCACCATTTCACCAAATCCGATTCACTCACAACCCTCTCTAATTCAATTTTCTACATTCCTACACTACTACTCTTCTTTCCCTTCTCCTTCTCCTTATCTTTATTCTTCTTCTTATTTCTTTCTTCTCCTTATTCTTTTCCTTCTTCCTATTCTTTTCCTTCTTCTCATTCTTTTCCTTATTCTTCTTCTTCTAATTCTTTTCCTTATTCTTCTTCTTCTAATTCTTCCAATTCTTCTTCTTATTCTTCTTCTCATTCTTCTTCTTCTTCTTATTCTTTTCCCTCTTCCTCTCCTTATCCTACTGCTACTGCTGCTCTTGCTATCTGCTGCTGCTGCTAATGCTAAGTTGCTGCTGCTGCTGCTAGTGTTTAGCTGTTGCTGCTGCTCTGCTTAGCTGTTGTTGCTGCTCTGCTTATTGCTGCTGTTGTTACTGCAGTAGTTGCTGCTGCTACTGCAGGCCTACTGCTGCTGCTGCAGCTACTTCCTATTCTTCTTCTTCTTCTCCTACTTCTTCTACAACTCCTTCCCCTCTATATATATATATATATATATATATATATATATATATATATATATATATATATATATATATATATATATATATATATATATATATATATATATATATATATATACACACATCTATATATGTAAATACATGCACACACACACATATCTATATATATATATAAATACATACACACACACACTCACACACACACACATATCTATATATATAAATACATACACACGCACACATGTAAATATATATAGACACACACACTCAAACACACTCACACACACACACACACACACTCTCATGACACCACCACCACCACTCTCCTCTACACACACACACACACACAAATACATATAAATATATATACACACTCTATATAAAGGAAAACCCCTAATCAAATCCCTAAACTAGTTTTTAGGGAAAACCTATAGAAACTAGGGTCAATGTGTAGAGAATGGTCTCCTCTACATTTATTGTGAAGGAAATAAATGTAAAAGAGGAATTTATGGGGATTTAAGAGCTTACCTAATTGTAGCTTTGCTTTGAAGAAGAAGAACTCAAAAAAAAAGAATGAAATGAGAGAGTGAGAGAGAGTTTACTTAGAAGTGAAGAAAAGAGGGGGGAGTGTTTGCCTATACATGGCCGGCCATGGGGGGGTCTTAATGGGTTTGGGTGGAGACCCATTAGGCCTCCACACCCAATAGACTTAGTTTGGTTCGGTTTGTTTTTGGTTTGGTTCGGTTTGTTTTGGTTTGGCTCTAAATTGACTAATTAAGCCTCTAAATGACTAGTTAAGCCATGGGAGTGTGGTTATTGGTTTCTAGCCTAGTTAGGATGGCATGTGGGCCAAGCCCAGCTAGTATGTGGGTCCCACTAGGGTCCAGACTACCCGAGTCTCCAACTTAAGTCCAAATTGGATAAAATTCAAACTAAATCAAACAAATCCCTAAAAATCCCATAAAATCAAATAAAATTCCCAAAAATTATAAAACTTGAAAAATGATGAAAATACCCCTAATTCGAAAACTGGGGGTGACACGACATATTCCAAAGTCATACACGCGGATAGCCGCTATTTTGCCGACATCTATATGAACTTTAGTCACTAGCATAACAAGCTATCCCGGGACATATAGTTTTGTTAATCGGGGTCCTTTCAGCGCAAGTTGCTAGCTCCGTTGCAAGTCCCCGCTTAACCTATGCTAAAATCTTATGCACGACTATACCATGTTTTCTCCTAGGCCGAGTCGGTCCCGTGGCCCTGGGTTTCCGCTCGAGGGAACATCACCATTGTCGACAAGTTGTCCATGACCATGTAAGACTCAAATCGAACTGACGTCTCACACAGTCATTCTTCTTCCAATGTTACCATCCTTTCAAAACCAAGTTCAAGACTTCTAACATTTGAGATCCCTCGACGACTCACGGTCGCGAGCCTTCTCCCTTGTTGCTCTATCCTTATTACTCAACTCATGAATGCCTATCGAAAGCCCATTTTCTAAACTCACTTTAAATCAATCGTGGCCCGTGCCTTAAACACCAAGTCCGTGACATCGTACTTTAAGCCAACTTGTGTTCGGTGCGACACTACCACCCAACTCATACTCCATATGACTAGCTTTGAGACCGTAGGGCTTTGTGGTTATACCCACCCGTAGAACTCGTTGGACCGTGATTGGAATGACTTAGGTCGACCACCATTACTTTTCCTAACTCAATCAATCCTACGATTTAACCCAAGGGACGAGCAAAAGTTATGCCAAGCCTTGCATCGTGGAAGCGTGCATGCTTTATCGAGCATTTACGCGGGCGACGCCTATGACTTATGCTAATTCGTAGTTTGTGAGGCCAACTTTTCCTTCTCCCAAGCCATGGGACGAAGGACCGAGTATCATTTTTAAAGCACGTCGTGCACCAACTCTAAGCCGACCGTTGGACCTTTCCATATTATAACTCAATTCGACCCGTCGGGATTATTTCCTTATCTATGTGGATTCGTCTCTTTTATTATCAAGCATACTTGTGTAAATTGAAAACGTACGATTTATTATGTGAAGGCTAAGATGAGGCAAGTTCACCGAAACTACCCCACCTGAGCGAGGAGTCGCCTCGACCGAGCGGTGACTTCAAGTCGCCGTTGCATGCTAAGTCCGTACGCCGTCGGCATTTCGATTCTTCCTATTGACTGAGCGGGACGGGGCACTTGTCACGCCCCAGAACCAGAATATTGGAGAGCGGGAGAATGACTCAGCCAGCTACGTATTATGGGTAGATGAATACCGTATAATACGATCAATGCTGTCTAAAAGACGAGGGGGTGCATACTACATGAAAGTCTCACTATAGTCATTTCTCATCTATTATCTCAATCATTCAAATAAGAAACAGAAATAGAGAACATGTAAGATAAAGCAGTAAGGCATCCCAAACGCTCAGTCAAAATGTTCTTGATATCTGGCTTTACAAAACATAGCCAGATGATGTAACAAAGTGTACACAATTGTTATCAGCTGCAGTCTGACTTAATTACAATTATGTAAAAGTAAGTACAAGACAATCCGACTAACATGTCGGTGCCAAACGGCAAGTTATTAAGTAAATAACAAAACGAGTGGGGAAGTAAGGAACCCACTCGAGTCCTCCTGCGATCATCCCTCTAGTATTGACCATCTTGGAGGTGGAAGAAAGCTGAGTCCTCGGGAACCGGCTCTAAATCTGGCCATGCAAAACCAGAGAGGTTAGACCTCTAATAGCAAGTACCGCAAGGAAGCACGATATAAGGAATTAAAACCAGTAATAAGAGAATATGATAAGTAGATCTCTGCTTGCCACTGGGATTTACATAATATCACGACACTTCGAACCAACCTCCCAACCAAATAAGGACAGAAGTTGGCCCGTCATGCCCTGACATTCTGATCATCTCTGTTAGGTAACAGAGTAGGTACAGTACACAAACAAATCAATTTAAACGGCCATGTAACTACTACGGCTTGCTACTATGAGTTCCAAGTTATCCTGGAATTATGCAATAAAGTATTCCTCAGTTCTTACTATGTGCAAGCAAGGCTAGTTTACCCAGTCAATCAATTGCGCCAATCATGAATTAGACGAGTCCCAGCAGGACGCCCGTCATCAATATACAATATACAATAGATAATATAACCAGATATCGCTCCCTGCCCGTGTGGCAGATTTGCAGTATCTATGGGGACCAACCGGCCTGTCGGGCACTACTAGTCCCAAGAGGGCTGCCATATAAGAACTCGGGAATCCATTCTCTCCATGCAATCATTATTTTATTTAACTTAATAGTCTCTATGTTGAGTGAAATCCCATGCCGTGGATCATGGTCATTCAAATGAGTACTTCCGTACAAGTACGATATGCCCAACTCTACAACGATACCCGTGCGGTTAGGTTGTAGGTCTTACATAGCGTAATGCAACAATCAAAACTAACTACGGAATAATCATGCCTTGACCATCAAGTACACATGCTGCTTTTGTAGAAAAATAAATAAATAAATTGAAGCCTGCATGTGTGCCTGTATGTCAATATTCGGGATCGGCCAATCGATTATAATAGTTCATAGTTAATATGAACGTGTCTCATTCATTAAATTTAATAAGATGACTAGCCAGTCTCTTAGTTCCAACTAGGAACGCATGATCAATTATTAGTCAAGTAACAGTCGGGGTCAATTCGTGACGAGGCATAAAAGTTAAATTAGTATTAAGCATGGTCGAGTCCATAACTAGTATAAAATAGTTGGTAACATATTCTTGAAGCCAAGAAAAAGATCTACAAATTTCATGTTGGGAGTTGGAAGAAATTCTAGCCATAATTTCGTCAATTAGGACATATAACAGTCAGAAACAACCACAATAGGTATTATGCGGCCTATTCTGCGACATGCATGCGGACTAACTGCGACATGCGGCTCATGCGACATATGCGGCCCAACTGCGATACCATATGCGGCTCAACTGCGATATGCGCCTCATGCGGCTCATTCACGACACCATATGCGGCTACAGCGACATGCGCCTCATACGGCTCAACTGCGACATCATATGCGCCTACTGCGACATGCTCCTCATGCGGCTCATTCGCGACATGTGCCTACTGCGATATGCGCCTCATGCGGCTCATTCGCGACATCATATATGCCTTCTGCGACATGCGCCTCATGCTGCTCAACTGCGATACCATATGCGACTACTGCGACATGCGCCTCATGCGGCTCATCTGCGACATCATATGCGCCTACTGCGACATGCTCCTCATGCGGCTCATCTGCGACATCATATGCGCCTACTGCGACATGCTCCTCATACGGCTCATCTGCGACATCATATGCGCCTACTGCGACATGCTCCTCATGCGGCTCATTCGCGACATGCGCCTACTGTGACATGCGCCTCATGCTGCAGATGAATATAGAAACGAACAAAAATACTTTTGGCCATAACTTCCACAAAATAAATCGAAATCTAACTTTTCAAAAACCAAACTTTAGTAGAATTAAATTCTCTACAACATAGAACCACTTATTTTCGAAAACAATAATGTTTGATAGATCAAAACCCTAAAATTCATACGAAAATAAAAAAAACTTAAAACTTAGATCTACACCCAACCATCCATGGAAATCAAGAACTTCAAGACCTAAACTTGTAGAGGAAGAGAAGATGAACAACATGGACTAAAAATAAATGGGGATGCATGAAATTCCTCATGGTATGCAAGATGTACTTGCCTCTCACAAGTGGGTTAGGGTTTTGGTGGAGGAGTAAATGTGAATGAATGAAGAGAGAGAATGAAAGAAGAACTTTTATATCAAGGTCAAGTGGATATCCACCATTCATTCTCTCCACCAAATCCAAGCCATCCATTCCTTTCCATGTTGAACCAAACCACACCAAGTTGGTTTACCATGAACCGAAATGAACCAAGAGCCAAGATAAAGCAGAAAAATAAAATACAGGAAAAATTAATAAGCGCAAAATTGAAGAATTTAAATACAGAACAAATACATGATAAATATTGAATAAATACATTCAAGAAGTACACGTATAAAATACTTATTCTGGGAACGGGGAGTGACATCTCTACCCTCCTTAGAAAAATTTCGTCATCAGAATTTCAGATCCAAGCAGGACAGAAATGTCAGAGCTAGACTAATCTAAGTACAAGTAATTTGAGTAAGTAGCTATTCTACAATGTCAAATAGCAAGTAATATATCTATGTTTAACTATCGACGACACCAAGCAATTCTACTCATAAGGTGACAAGCATGAGGAGTTAAGACAATCAAGGTATATAGAGAGAGATATACCTTGTGAGTCAAACAGGTGCGGATACCGTGATCGGATATCATCCTCACGTTCCCACGTTGACTCTCCTAATGAGTGATGACCCCAAGCAACCCGGACAAGGCTAATTGTTCGGTTCTTGAGTATCTTCTCTCTTCAGTCCAAAATGGACACCGGCTGCTCCTCGTAAGATAAGTTGGTACCAACAACCAACTCAGAATGATCAAGGATATGGCTGGGGCCCGATACATACCTTCGCAACTGAGATACATGAAATACGTCATGCACCTCTCGTAACGAAGGTGGAAGGGATAAACGATATGCAACATCGCCTATCCTATCAAGGATAACAAATGGTCCTACGTATCTCGGACTCAACTTCCCGCGAACGCCAAATCTAATGACCCCACGGGTAGGTGAGATCCGCAAGAACACGTGGTCCCCAACAGAAAATTCTAGCGACCTACGATGCTGGTCCGCCCAATGACGATGCCGATCCTGCGTAACTCGAAGTCGCTCTCTAATTCCCTTAATCACTTCAACGGTCTGGACAATCATTTCTGGGCCTAGCATCTTCCTCTCCCCGATATCATCTCATGCTAGTGGCAACCTACACTTCTTACCATATAGTGCTTCAAATGGCGCCATCTGGATACTAGTTTGATAACTGTTGTTATAAGAAAACTCAACTAAGTATAGGTGGCTCTCCCAAGATCCTCCAAAATCTAGAGTGCAAGCTCGCAACATATCTTCCAAAGTCTGAATTGTCCTTTCTGATTGCCCGTCCGTCTGTGGATGGTAAGCCGTGCTAAATCTTAACTTGGTGCCCAAACTATGATGTAAGCTCTTCCAGAAATATGATATGAAATGGGTATCTCGGTCTGACACAATGCTGACGGGGACTCCATGCTGTCTGACTATCTGCTGCATATACAACTCTGCCAACTTTTCTGTAGATTGCCCTACTCTGAAAGGAAGAAAGTGTGCCACCTTTGTAAGCCGATCTACTATCACCCAAATAGCATCTTTACCACTTGGTGATCTCGGTAAACCGGTCACAAAGTCCATTGTGATGTGTTTCCACTTCCATTCCGGGATAGAAAGTGGTTGCAATAACCCAGCTGGCCTCTGCTGTTCTGCCTTCACTTGCTGACATACCAAGCAACGGGAAACAATTCTAGCTATCTTCCTCTTCATCCCGTTCCACCAGAAGTGCTACTTGATATCTTGGTACATCTTGGTCCCTCCAGGGTGTACAGAATACTGGGAACTGTGAGCTTCTGCCATAACCTCCGGTCTGATATCTCCACTAGGCACACATAGACGTGATCCAAACCTAAGCGTACCATCTTCATGAATTTGTATCTCTCTTCTGAGTCCTGACTCACATTCTGCTCTAAGCTTCTGAATCCTTGGGTCCTGTGCCTGAGCTACCTTGATCCTGTCTACCAAGTCAGATTGAACTTGTAAACTTGTTAGAACTCCTACATCACTAGGAAGTATAACTTCGATGCCCATCTCCTGAAGGACTTCTAAGATGTGCTTCTGTGTTGTCAACATAAATGCGCCGCCTCTCCTGCTAAGAGCTTCTGCTACTACATTAGCCTTGCCTGGATGATACTGAAGCTCTACATCATAATCCTTGATCAACTCCAACCATCTTCTCTGTCTCATGTTCAGCTCCTTCTGAGTAAAGATGTACCTCAGACTTTTATGATCTGTGTACATGTCTACTCGATCACCATATAAGTAATGCCTCCATAGCTTCAAAGCAAATACTACTGCCGCCAACTCCAAGTCATGAGTTGGGTAATTCTTCTCGTGGTCTCTAAGTTGCCTAGATGCATATGCTATCACCTTCCCATGTTGTATTAGGACGCACCCAAGTCCTTTTCCTGACGCATCACAATATACTGTAAAACCTCCGGGTCCAACTAGCAATGTAAGAATAGGCGCTGATATCAACTTCTGCTTCAGATTCTCAAATGATGCCTGGCATTCTGCCGACCAGACGAATGGTACATCCTTCCGTGTCAAGCGGGTCATAGGTGCTGAAAGCCTTGCGAAGTCTGATACGAACCTTCTGTAATATCCTGCCAATCCCAAGAAACTCCGCACATCAGCTACGGTCTTGGGTACTGGCCAACTCTCTACTGCTTCTACCTTCTTGGGATCTACTGCTACTCCAGCTCCTGATATGATATGACCCAAAAATGAAATGTGATCCGACCAAAACTCACACTTGCTGAGCTTGGCATACAACTGGTTCTCTCTCAGAACCTGTAACACTTTCCTGAGGTGGTCTTCATGCTCCTCTTCACTGGCAGAATATACGAGAATGTCGTCAAGAAATACAACGACAAACTGATCTAAGTATGGCATAAAGATGCGGTTCATCAAATCCATAAATATTACTGGAGCATTGGTCAAACCAAACGGCATTACTAAGAATTCATAATGCCCATACTTCGACCTGAATGCTGTCTTGGTAATATCCTCCTTCCAAACCCTCACTTGATGATACCCTGAACGAAGATCTATCTTGGAGAAAACTCTAGCTTTGCTCAACTAATCAAACAAGTCGTCGATCCTGGGTAGTGAGTACTTGTTTTTTACTGTCGTCGCGTTAAGCTTCCTGTAATCAATGCACAATCTGGATGACCCATCCTTCTTCCCCACAAGTACCACTGGTACTGCCCATGGTGATATACTAGCTTGGATGAACTTCTTCTCCTTCAGTTCCTCTATGTGCTGATATACCTTGGCCTGTTCTGAATCCGCCATTCTGTAAACTCGATCTGATATCGGTTTAGTTCCAGGTACCAATTCTATGCTGAACTCAATATCTCTTACTGGCGGTAGCCCTGGAAGTTCTTCGGGAAATATGTCTAGAAATTCTTCAACTACCTTCGGAACTTGAACTTCTTCCATTGCCGTTATTACTCCCTGCTCTTGTTGAGTTACCTCTGATCTGACTAAGGTGAATCTCTTCATGCCTGGAATATCAAAAGATACACTCCCTCTACGATAATATATCGTCGCATGACTGTCTTTCAGCCAGTCTATGCCTAAGATAACGTCGAAATTTTTAATAGGAAATTCTATCAACCGGGCGGATAAAGAATGCCCGCAAACTACAATGCTACACGCTAGAATAACTCTACTAACTCCTACGAGCCCATTGCCAGTGAGTATATTCAACCTCCCTGGCAATGCCTCGAACTCCATTCCTAGCCTTGTCACAAATTGTACAGATATAAATGAGTGTGATGCTCCTGAATCAAACAATGCTACTGCGGGATATAAGGCGACGAGAATGTTACCTGCCACAACATCTCCCGATGCTAATGCCTCCTCCAAGGACAGAGTGAATGCCTGCCCTCGACCTCCTTGTTGGTTCCCATGTTGCGGCCTAGCCTGGTCCTGCTGCTGGCCCCTGCCTTGATGATGCTGGGGTGGTCTATGCTGGTGTTGCTGCATCGGCGGTCCCTGCTGCTGAAACATCTGAGCCTGTGGCATTAACGGACGCTGGGCCAATGGTCTCACTGCCACTGCGGGTCCTCGATACTGTCCTGCCCCTGGTGCTGGCAGAGCAGGGAACTGCTGCACTGGTCCTCCTGACCTCAAATTAATGGGACATGTGGTAACCCGATGATCTGGATTTCCACATATCAAACACAGTCCGTTCAATGCCCGACACACATCTCTAGTGTGCCCCATCTTCCCACAATAAGTGCAGCCCGCTGGGGGTTGCTGATTCTTCTTCTGTTGTTGCTGCTTTTTGGGTGGTGGTGCTGGCCCTCGCATTGCCACATCGTGAATGCAAATGCCAAGGGATGGTGCTGTTGTTCGGGGTGCTGCTCCCCCTCCTCCTTCAATCTTACTGTGAGATCTCTTCTGACCTTCAGAACTCGCCGTGATCCTCTGAATGGTGATCTCATGCCTTCGGGTTGCCGTCAATAATTCATCAAAAGTCTGGTAATTGTGCCCCTCTATCAATTTCAAGAGCACAAGGTGAAACCCTTGCTGGAACCTCATAGTCCTCTGGCTCTCTGTTGCTACCATCTCTGGGGCAAACCTGCTCAATCTGCAGAACTCCGCTGCATAGGCATCTACCGTCTTGCCGGCCTGCTTGAGGTTGATAAATTTCTGTTGTAGCTCAAACTGTGCCACAACTTTATAGTACTTCTGTCACGCCCCAGAACCAGAATACTGGAGAGCGGGGGCAGACATAGCCAGCTACGTATATAAAATGGAATCCATCTCGCTATACGGTCACGGCTGTCTAGATACATGAGGGTTTATCTACAAGCCAACAGTCTCTTAAGGTCATGAACAAGCCTAGTGTCTTAATCGCAAGCAAGTAAGTAAAAGTCACAAGATGTATGATCATTAAATATACAATAGTAAGGCGTCCCAAATATTACATATTCAGTTGATCATGAAGCTAGTCGTTACAAAATGTCAGGACTAGCAAGAGTTTAGTCAACATGATCAACCCTAGGATCTTTAATCATGTTACAGCCCGTAGGCAGACAGTAAGTGAGTGCAATCGAGCTAAACAGGTGCTCGTCGGCTAAACGCCTCAAAAGAATATTTTTACAAAAAGAGTGGGAGAGCCAAAAATAACCCACTCGTTGCCAGGATTCCTTCTAGTGTTCACCATCTGGCAGGAATGTCGGTAGATCCTCGGTAGCTGCTCCGAAATCTGGCCACACAAAACCAGCTGGGTCAGACCCCAGAAAGAGCAAGTGCCACAAAGGAGGCTTCACTTAAGAACCAAAACCAGCAATCAGCACAAGATATAAATAAAAGTAAGAACTGGAAATAAAGAAAATACGCCAGGATGATATACGACGAGATAACCATAGAACTATTCAGATAACCAGGTTACAACCTGTAACCCAAACAAGGACCGGGGTTGTAACCCTTCGTCTGAACAGAACTTGGAATTCTCACCATTTATCGGTAAAATAAATACAAGCATTCTGGTCATGCAGCAATCTGGAACAGGATCAGGACAAGGCTAGACAGATTAGACTCCATCCAATCATTTCACGGCCAAACAAGAATTACGGCTTGATAGTTTAACTAACTAGGGTTATCACAAGCCTAATTACTAACAAGATGCAGCGAGATTATTCCACAGCCACAAGCCCTGCAGACCATCCAGGTTACCCAGGACGAAAGATTAGGGTAGAATTCAGGTGGGTACATCGTCCAGGAAACGCATGTACCCTTAAGTAGCTGGAAGGGTGCAACACATGGCAGTGTGCTGGAAATGTGCCCTACTCAACGGCAGGCTACAGATCCCAAGCGCGCCCAGGTAACGGGATTGCCTGTAGCTGGGAAATCTCTTCATTACTAATGTATTAATCTAGTTATTAGCCCTTAGTTTATTTCAATAGGTACTCCTGACCGTGGTACTCAGGAGTCCCCTCCTAGACATGATGCAAGACAAGACTGGATTATTTATACAAGCACAATCGCCCACGGTGTCCAGGTTATTATACAGGTCATGTCATGTCAGGTAGCCGTCGCAACAGCTTATCAAGGTATAACATGTCAGGTTATCAGGTCAAGTGTACTTGTCAGGAGTGCGCCATGACGGGCCACTATCAGGTCATGTCAGGTTACTCATGTCAGGAGTGCACCACTACGGGTCACTATCAGGTCATGCTCAATTGTGAATTCCAAACATATCAAGTAAATTCGCAATTATCAAGTTCAGGACAAAAGGCGTAAGGATATAAAATGGGCGTAAAATATCTAATAAAATATCAATATACAGGGTTATAAAAGAGCCAAGCTTAAGGAAAATAAAACCAAATCTGATACGCTGACATGAGACCAAGTCAGCCAAAGGCCATACGCTCAGGTCAAACTATGCTCAGGCCAACGTACACCTTGCTCGCTTAAGCTAGCTTACCAAGGCTAGCGTACGCTCAAGCTACAGGTCAGCGTACGCTCAAGCTAGCGTACCAAAGGGTCCATACACTTTCAATGGGAAGCGTACGCAAGGGTCAGCGTACACAAGGGCACGCTCAAGCTACAGGTCAGCGTACGCTCAAGCTAGCGTACGAAAGGGTCTAGGGCACGCTCACGCTAGCGTACGCAAAAGACACGCTGCCAACAGGCAGCGTATCAAGGCTAGCGTACGCTCGCTAAAGAGCAGCGTACCAAGGCTAGCGTACGCTCGCTAAAGAGCAGCGTACCAAGGCTAGCGTACGCTCGCTAAAGAGCAGCGTACCAAGGCTAGCGTACGGTCGCTAAAGAGCAGCGTACAGCTCAGCGGCGTAAGCTAAAAAGCTAGCTCACTGCTCACTGTCTTCTCCAAATGGCAAGAACAGCAAGAACTCTAAAGTTGAATCTAAGCTTCAATAGTCCATATCTTGGTCAAAACAAGTCCGAATCCAACTTTCCAAAGGTCAAAATTGGGTAGAATGAAATTCTCTACAACATGGAACCATCAAAACTTGAAAACAAGGAAGTTTGATAGATCAAAACCACCAAAAATCTGAAAATAGCAAGACTCTAGATCTACAAGAATTAAAGCCTCAAAATAGAAAATGACAAGTTCTAATGTGGTTTAGAATCATGAGGAGAAGCTAAGGAAACCATCAAAAGGGGTTCTCTTGTGGAAGCAAGTTGCACTTGCCTATAGTGTTCTTGGTTGGAGGAGAAGAGTAATGGTGGGGGAAGGAGAAGTAAATGAGAATTATGGAGGAGAGAGAAGGTTGGTGGGGATAATAAAGAAGGGGGTTGTGGTGGAAATGAAGGAGAAGCATAGGCTAAGGTGTTCCACCCTTGGCCCATGATGAACCAAGCATTGGGCCGGCCGAACCAAGCCAACCCAAACCGAGAGTTAAACCAAGCCGAGAGCTAAATAAGGAATTATGCAATACAGAATAAAATACGTATACGTATCCTAAAATACGTAATACGAACACAGGCATTACAACTTCGTCGTGAATCTTGCAGTAAAATTGTCCCAAGCAACAGGACGTCTGATGCCCACTTCCTCTGATTCCCACCAATCACGTGCGAGATCCTGAAGTAACAACTTCACTTGATCCACACGTTCTTCTGCCGGCACCTTAGCTGCTGTAAGAATAGCCTCAATATCCTTAAGCCATGCATCTGCTGAGATGGCATCCTCTATTCCTTCGAAACGGCAGGGGTTGAACTTGCAAAACCTGGCTGATGCACCTGAATCTGTCCTCGTCCCTCTTTTCAAAGCCGTCTGCAATCCTTGGTTGAGTAATACATTTTGCTCTTACAACTGAGCGTGCATGTGCTGCTGGGCTAACATCTGATGTTGCTGAGTAGCCATCATCCCTCTCATGATCTCCAGAAGAGCCGGTGTGTCCATTTTTACAGGGGTAGGTGGAACTGTTGGTGGTGGTGGAACCTCCGGATACTGTGATCCAGCTGCTACTTCCACTATTACTTCTTTTTGGATAGTCTCTTGAGTTAGTACCGGCCCTTGTTGCTGACCAACATGGTCAGGTTGTCCGTCTTGCTCTTGTTGTTGTTGTCCAGTCCTGGCAGATACGGACGAAGTGCCCCTAAGAAAAGGGACAAAAGAACAATCAAACGATCGGACAGGAAAGATCAATGAAGTCAAAGGATACCGGAATGTCAAGCTAGAGTCGAGAGTAACGAATCATGAGATCAAGGGGGAACATGTGTGATTGAGACATCCTATAAATTAAAACACCCCACAAGTCTGAAATCAGACCTGCATGGGCCACCACTAAAACCTTGTCACGCCCCAGAACCAGAATACTGGAGAGCGGGGGAATGACTCAGCCAGCTACGTATTACGGGTAGATGAATACCGTATAATACGATCAATGTTGTCTAAAAGACGAGGGGGTGCATACTACATGAAAGTCTCACTATGGTCATTTCACATCTATTGTCTCAATCATTCAAATAAGAAACAGAAATAGAGAACATGTAAGATAAAGCAGTAAGGCATCCCAAACGCTCAGTCAAAATGTTCTTGATATCTGGCTTTACAAAACATAGCCAGATGATGTAGCAAAGTGTACACAATTGTTATCAGCTGCAGTCTGACTTAATTAAAATTATGTAAAAGTAAGTACAAGACAATCCGACTAACATGTCGGTGCCAAACGGCAAGGTATTAAGTAAATAACAAAACGAGTGGGGAAGCAAGGAACCCACTCGAGTCCTCCTGCGATCATCCCTCTAGTATTGACCATCTTAGAGGTGGAAGTAAGCTGAGTCCTCGGGAACCGGCTCTAAATCTGGCCATGCAAAACCAGAGAGGTTAGACCTCTAATAGCAAGTACCGCAAGGAAGCACGATATGAGGAATTAAAACCAGTAATAAGAGAATATGATAAGTAGATCTCTGCTTGCCACTGGGATTCACATAACATCACGATACTTCGAACCAACCTCCCAACCAAACAAGGACAGAAGTTGGCCCGTCATGCCCTGACATTCTGATCATCTCAGTTAGGTAACAGAGTAGGTACAGTACACAAACAAATCAATTTAAACGGCCATACAACTACTACGGCTTGCTACTGTGAGTTCCACGTTATTCTGGAATTATGCAATAAAGGATTCCTCAGTTCTTACTATGTGCAAGCAAGGCTAGTTTACCCAGTCAATCAATTACGCCAATCATGAATTAGACGAGTCCCAGCGGGACGCCCGTCATCAATATACAATATATAATAGATAATATAACCATATACCGCTCCCTGCCCGTGTGGTAGATTTGCAGTATCTGTGGGGACCAACCGGCCTGTCGGGCACTACTAGTCCCAAGAGGGCTGCCATGTAAGAACTCGGGAATCCATTCTCTCCATGCAATCATTATTTTATTTAACTTAATAGTCTCTACGTTGAGTAAAATCCCATGTCGTGGATTATGGTCATTCAAATGAGTACTTCCGTACAAGTACGATATGCCCAACTCTACAACGATACCCGTGCGGTTAGGTTGTAGGTCTTACATAGCATAATGCAACAATCAAAACTAACCACGGAATAATCATGTCTTGACCATCAAGTACACATGCTGCTTTTGTAGAAAAATAAATAAATAAATTGAAGCCTGCAAGTGTGCCTGTATGTCAATATTCGGGATCGGCCAATCGATTATAATAGTTCATAGTTAATATGAACGTGTCTCATTCATTCAATTTAATAAGACGACTAGCCAGTCTGTTAGTTCCAACTAGGAACGCATGATCAATGATTAGTCAAGTAACAGTCGGGGTCAATTCGTGACGAGGCATAAAAGTCAAATTAGTATTAAGCATGTTCGAGTCCATAACTAGTATAAAATAGTTGGTAACATATTCTTGAAGCTAAGGAAAAGATCTACAAATTTTATGTTGGGAGTTGGAAGAAATTCTAGCCATAATTTCGTCAATTAGGACATATAACAGTCAGAAACAACCACAATAGGCATTATGCGGCCTATTCTGCGACATGCATGCGGACTAACTGTGACATGCGGCATATGCGGCCCAACTGCGATACCATATGCGGCTCAACTGCGACATGCGTCTCATGCGGCTCATTTGCGATACCATATGCGGCTACTGCGACATGTCCCTCATGCGGCTCAACTGCGACATCATATGCGCCTACTGCGACATGCTCCTCATGCGGCTCATTCGCGACATGCGCCTACTGCGACATGCGCCTCATGCGGCTCATTCGTGACATCATATGCGCCTACTGCGACATGCGCCTCATGCTGCTCAACTGCGATACCATATGCACCTACTGCGACATGCGCCTACTGCGGCTCATCTGCGATATCATATGCGCCTACTGCGACATGCTCCTCATGCGGCTCATCTGTGACATCATATGCGCCTACTGTGACATGTTCCTCATGCGGCTCATCTGCAACATCATATGCGCCTACTGCGACATGCTCCTCATGCGGCTCATTCGCGACATGCGCCTCATGCTGCAGATGAATATAGAAACGAACAAAAATACTTTTGGCCATAACTTCCACAAAATAAATCGAAATCTAACTTTTCAAAAACCAAGCTTTAGTAGAATTAAATTCTCTACAACATGGAACCACTTATTTTCGAAAACAACAATGTTTGATAGATCAAAACCCTAAAATTCATATAAAAATAAAAAAAACTTAAAACTTAGATCTACACCCAACCATCCATGGAAATCAAGAACTTCAAGACCTAAATTTGTAGAGGAAGAGAAGATGAACAACATGGACTAAAAATAAATGGAGATACATGAAATTCCTCATGGTATGCAAGATGTACTTGTCTCTCACAAGTGGGTTAGGGTTTTGGTGGAGGAGTAAATGTGAATAAATGAAGAGAGAGAATGAAAGAAGAACTTTTATATCAAGGTCAAGTGGATCTCCACCATTCATTCTCTCCACCAAATCCAAGCCATCCATTCCTTTCTATGTTGAACCAAACCACACCAAGTTGGTTTACCATGAACCGAAATGAACCAAGAGCCAAGATAAAGCAGAAAAATAAAATACAGGAAAAATTAATAAACGCGAAATTGAAGAATTTAAATACAGAACAAATACATGATAAATATTGAATAAATACATTCAAGAAGTACACGTATAAAATACTTATTCTGGGAACGGGGAGTGACAGCACTACAGTTCCTCTGCGTCGGTTGCTGCGATGATGATATCTCCCATTGTTGTGAGATCCTCCTGATCTTTCTTGCTTTTTTCCTTCTCAGTTTTGTGCTTCATGCAGTTCCTCTTGATATGAACCCTTTCACCACAGTGATAACAGCCCTCATTACGGTCCACAATCATAATATTTCGAGAACTCCCCCCTGTCCTTGCCTGTGAATTGGGTCTTCCCTTCCCGGAGGAAGTCACCAGAGCAGACTCCTGCGACGATTCCACTTGCTTGCGTTGGACCTCCTCATTCAACAAGCTACTTTTAACTGCCTCCATCGTGACAAGTCCATCAGGTGCGGAGTTGCTCACCGACACCATCAACGTCTTCCAGCTTTCCGGCAGAGAACTTAAGAGAAGTAGGGCCTGAAGCTCATTATTAATCACCATCTTTATTGCAGACTGCTGATTGATGATACCCTGAACCTCGTTCAGATGTTGTGCCACTGGGGCACCCTCCGTGTACTTCGAGTTGACGAGTTGGCGAATAAGAAATGCCTTGTTGCCAACCGTCTTACATGATCCCAAACATTACATATTCAGCTGATCATGAAGCTAGTCGTAACAAAATGTCTGGACTAGCAAGATTTTAGTCATACATGATCAACCCTAGGATCTGTCAATCATGTTACAGCCCGTAGGCAGACAGTAAATAAAGGTACAATCGAGCTAACAAGTGCTCGTCGGCTAAACGCCTCAAAAGAATAATTTTACAATAAGGTGGAAGAACAAAAGAAACCCACTCGTTGCCAGGGTTACCCCTGGTGGTCACCATCTGGCTGGAAGACAGGTAGAACCTCTGGAGCTGCTCCGATATCTGGCCATACAAAACCAGCTGGGTCAGACCCCAGAAAGAGCAAGTGCCACAAAGGAGGCTTCACTTAGGAACTAAAACCAGCAATTCACAATAAAGTATTAAAGATAAATAATAATAAAGAATTGATAATAATAGAGATAACAATAGTAAACTGAGTACGAAGAAACCATTCAAGTAGCCAGGTCACAACTCCTAAACCAAACAAGGACCGAGGTTGCAGTCCTTCACCTGAATAGAAACCCGTCTCAAATACTATTGGTAAGTAAAACATGATTAGTCTTGGCATAGGGTAAAAATAAGACAATAAACGTAGAGAGGATAAGGAACTCCTCCGGAACCCAGGTTACAACTCTTAAACCAAACAAGGACCGGAGTTGTAACCCTTCGCCTGAACAGAACCTTGCCCCTAATCTTTATTGTTAAGGCAATCATAGGTAACCATGTCATGTCATATTCTCATAAAATAGGACGAGCATGACACGAGATGCAAATAGGATAACAACGAGGAGAAGACACAGAACTGCTCCGGGTGCCAGGTTACAACTCTTAAACCAAACAAGGACTGGAGTTGTAACCCTTCGCCTGAACAGAACTGGCCCCTGATCATTATTGTGAAGGTAAGCATAAATAGTCATGGTATTAAGGTAAGGTAAAATATGACGAACGTGGCATGGGGTTGCGATAAAACAATAAACGAAGAGAGGACACAAAACTGCTCCGGGAGCCAAGTTACAACTCTTAAACCAAACAAGGTCCGGAGTTGTAACCCTTCGCCTGAACAGAACTGGACCCCCGATCGTTATTATTAAGGCAAGCAAAAATGATCCCATCATGTAACATTCTTGTACAGGATCGGGCAAGACTAAGCCAGGTTAAATTACATTCAATCAATCACGGCCAAGCAATGAGTACGGATTGATACTTTTAACTAGCTAGGGTTATCACGGGCCTAGTTACTAGCAAGATGCAATGAGATTATTCCAACAGCCACAAGCCCTGCAGACCATCCAGTTATCCAGGTCGAATATCCGTTTATGAAGAATACAACACGTGACTGTGTGCTAAAAATGTGCCTGACTCGTCGGTAGGCTACAAGTCCACTGAATGCGCCCAGATAACGGAATTGCCTGTAGCTAGGAATCTCTTCATGTCTACTGAATTATTCTAGTTAATTAGCCTTAGTCAATTTCAGTAGGTGCCCCTGACCGTGGTATTCAGGGGTCCCCGTCCAAGACATGATGCAAGGCAGTACTTGTTTATCTGTACAAACACAATCGTCCACGATGTCCAGGTCAATCATTCTGGTCAGGTCAGGTCATGTCATATTAGCCGTCGCAACAGCAATTTGAGATAATCATGTCAGGTATACTTGCCATACCATGCCATGTTCAATTATCATTTCCAAACATATTAAATAAATTCGTGATTATCAAGTTCATGACAAAAGGTAAAGCGTAAAGTGGCCTTCAAGCGTAAATTCGTGATTATCAAGTTCATGACAATAGGTGTACGCCATAGGAACTCAAGTCTCTATGCACGTACTACTATGCTAGACTGAGGGGCCTTCAAGCGTAAAGTGGCTTACGCTAGCAAGAGCAAGGTAAGATAGCTCTACGCGAGCAAGGGTACATGTGGGTGGGGTTTTACGCTAGCCGGGTTTTACGCTCGTAAGATTACGCACGCCAACTCTCGATTAAAGCTTTACGCGAGGAAAACTTTACGCGAGGAACACTCGGCAAACTTTACGCTCGTGAGAGCCGGCTCGAGCTAGGGAATTTACGCTAGCTCAATTTTACGCGAGCGGGAGAGTCCCGAGCGTAAAATCGATTAGCTCAACGTAAAACGAGTACGCTTGGCACGCGATGCGTGAGCGTAAAGGGGCACTACGCGAACACGTTAAGACGTGAGCGTATAAGGCTGAACAATACGCTGGCACGTAATACGTGTGCGTAAAACTATATCTTCTCCATATGGCAAGGTCAACATGCGTAAAGTTCAGAACTCAAGGAAACTCCATCTCGGCCAGGACTTGGTGAAATTCGGCCATCCCAAAACCAAACTTGTGCCAAATCATGAGGCCTACTACATGAAACTCTTAATTTTCGAAAACAAACTATTTTAGTAGATCAAAACTAAGAAGGTCGGAAATACTAGAAACTTAGATCTATATGAAATGAGCCATGGAATTTGAAAACACTAAATACTAAAGAGGCTTAGAATCTTGTGGAGAAGAAAATGGAACAATAAAATGGGAGTTTCTCATGAAGCAAGTTACACTTGCCTACGGTGGGGGTTCGGTGAGGAAGAAGAAGAGGAAGAGTAGTAATGAGAAATTGAATGAAGAGAGAGAAAGGTGGTTGGGGTTAATAAATGGAGATGGTGGTGGTAGGTAGGGGTTCTCCACTTGGTTCATGATGAACCAAATAAGCAAACCCAAACCTAGTCGAACCAATTCCAAGGTGAACCAAGAAATGAAAATGCCAAATAAACCAAGCAGGAAGACATGCAATACGAGTCAAAATACGTACACGTATACCAAGATGCGTAATACGAACCACAGGCATTACAGGATGGGAGCCCTCCAACTGAGTTGGCGGGTCCTGCCAGCCCTCCAACTCAGTTGGCGGGTTGGGGAGGCATGTGTGAATGTATACGATCGTGGCAGGTAATATTCACTCAAGGATTCACTTTCCATTCTAAATATTCATTTTTTTCTTCCATCTTTTGGTTTTTCCAAACAGAACAAAATTTGATATAATTGTAACTTTTTTTTTAAAAAAAATAACTAATTGATTTTTTTTCCAGTTAAACGAACGAGACCAAATGTTAACATATCCAAAAATATATTGGCAGGTAATATATGTATTTTTGTTATGGGGTTTATACTTCTCTAGCTGCAAATAATATATGTATTTATATTCTTATGAAGTATGAATGTATGCGATCTTGGCAGGTAATATTGTGCCTAGGATCAAGATTCCTAGTATGGGTATCAAGATCCCTTCCTATGAGTATCATATCTTGTATCGTTAAAATTTTCTTGTATTGTTAAAACAAATAATTATTAAAATTTAGAAATATATACTTTATATAGTTAGGCATAATGTTAAGTATTCCTTGTATTTTTTCTTATTAATCTTGAAAGTAAATGAAATAGTAGTCACCTTGCGAATTGGTTTATCGTTAATACTAATTAATAATTAATTACTTATTTCTTATATATTATTTTTTTATAATTTTTTTAAAATATTTAATTTATAGTTAATTAAGAATTAACTATTAGTTAAATAAAAATTACTAATTATTATAATTTTAAAAGTAAATTTTTTTTGTATAACTAATAGTTAGTTATTATTTTTATAAAAAAATTAACTAATAGTTAGTTATCGTAATTATAATTGAAATTAATATTTATTAACTAATAGTTTTATTATTTAATATTTTATAATAATCTCAATTAATAATTTATAACTTTATTAATTATAATTATAATCTTAATTAACAATTTATTAATCATAACTATAATCTTAAGTAATAATTTATTAATTAGTATCTAATTATAATCATAATTAATAATTTATTGGCCTTATTATAATCTTAATTAATAATTTATTAATTACTATTTTATTGTAATCTTAATTAATAATATTTTAATCACAAATAATTTATAATTTAGTAATTTAATAACTATATTATAATAATTTTAAATAATAATTTATTAGTCAACGTTATAGTCTTAACTAATAATTTTACGGTTCATCAATTAAATATGTAATTATAACCTTTATAAATCATAATTATAATATTTATTAATCATAACTATTATCATAATTATAATCATAATTTAATTATTAATCATAACTATAGTTTTAAATATAATAATTAATTAATAATTTATTTATTTTTTAATTTTGTTAATTAATATATTATTATCATAATTATTAATCATAATTGTTAATTATATTTTAGTTTACAAAATCCTATGTTTGGTTGGAGTTGGATTTGAATTTGGATTTGGATTTGGATTTGAAAATTCATGATTTGGATTTGGATTTCCAAATCCAAATCCAAATGCAAATCCTTGTTACCAAACAAGTCCTTAGTTGGCGAGCTACTGAACATTTTGGAGGAGGGACCCACTTCGAGCTGCCAAAGTTGGAGCCCCCACCAGCCCTCCAACTCAGTTGGAGGGTCATCCCCCCAATTGAAATTTTTTAAATGTATCTCCCTACACACAATATCATTAAATTATATTACTTAGGATGAAAAAATCTGAAAAAATAATCACTTTCTTTTTTTTATCCCGAATATTACGCGAACCAAACGAAGAGTTACAATTTAGCTTGCAGGACCCAAATTAGTTTATGTACCTCTTAGCTTCCTAGCCGCCCGCGCCCAAATCCAAACTGCCGCCGTACAAGATCTCACGCACCGGCCACGTTTCACCCAACGCTCTTTACCAAATGCAAAGTAGCTGCTGCATGGGTTGTACCCAAAGGCAGGGCCGGCCCTGAGTTAATGGGGTCCTAGGCAAAGTTTTAAAATGGGACCCATATATAATATAAAAAAATGAAACTAAAAAAATGATACAGCCAAGACTAGAACCTAGGATCTCTTGTGTACAAATATAACAAACTACCACTACACCACAAATATTTTGTGATAAACTAGGATCATATTATATATTAGTTCACTACTAAAATAACCCAGATTAGCGACGTCAGGAGACGTCGCTAAATACAGGAAATACGTCGCTAACAATGATTTGCGATGTATTTAGCGACGAAAAACCTACGTCGCTTATAGGCAAGTCGCAGATGGCAATTTAGTCGCCAAACGTCGCTATTTGCGACGCGTAGTTAATTGTCGCTAGACGTCGCAAAATGAGCGACAGATAGCGACGTATAAGTACGTCGCCAACATTGCGACGTAAAGCGACCACTAGCGACGCTTCAAAGTTTATAAATGATGACGAGGCATGGCATCCACGTGGCCACGTGGGCAACGTAGCGACGTATATTAGCGACGTCGAGCGACGTAACGTCGCTAGTTAGCGACGTATAGCGACGTCTGTGTGACGTCGCAGTACGTCGCTATCCGTCGCTAATATGGACTGCAATATATATATATATATATATATATATATATATATATATATATATATATATATATATATATATATATATATATATATATATATATAGCGACGTCTGTTGACGTCTGTGGACTGATATGAAGAGATAATATGGACTGCAACATATATATATATATATATATATATATATATATATATATATATATATATATATATAAAATATGAGGAAACAATGCACAAACTGTTCTCAGATTGACACGTATATATATGTGTGTGTGTCATGTGTGTGGTGTGCTAACAGTGTGTGTGTACAATAGGGTGTGTGTATATAGGGTAAAGTGTGCCATGTGTGTGTACATAACATGGGCTAGGTGTCTCAATGTGTGTGTGTACATAGGAATCAATAGTGTGAGTGAATTAGCTATTCTCGGTTTTGAGTGTAATGTGAGTGAGCTATAAGAGAAACAGTATACACAAACAGTGTATCAATCTCAGAAAATCAGTAGATTATATTCTCAGGTTACACTTATGTGTGTGTGTAGATAGGTATAAACAGTGCATAATTTCTCGAGAAAATTCAGTGTAATGTGTGTGTGCCAATATGTGAAAACAGTATATTAAAACTGTTCTCAGTTTTGACAGTCAATGGCATACGAAAACCCAAGAATCCCCAATCAATGTGAACCCTAACATGCACATTAATTCTCAGAGAAGATATGGGATTAATCATAATGGTTTAATCATTCAAAATCAGTTTAAACCAATGTTAATCTCAGAAAATTAATATATAGTGAACTACGTATCAGAAAATTGGGGATAAACCAAATTCGAAATCCAAATTCAATTAATAGCAAAATCTAATGGTTGGTAATGATATGTGTATGTGTCATAGAGTCACACGTGTCGAGTGTCCACCAAAACAGGATACAATCGTGTCCAAATTATTTTTTAACACACACGAACACAAATGACACAGTGCAGTCTCGTGCACGTGTCCACGCGTGTGTGTCCGTGTCTGTGTGTGTGTGTGTGCGTGTGTGTGTGTGTGTCCGTGTCTGTGTGTGTGTGTGCGTGTGTGTCCGTGTGCGTGTGTGTCCGTGTGCGTGTGTGTGTGTATCCGTGGGAGAGGAGGAGGAGGAAGGAGAGGAGTTAGGTTAGGGTTTACCTGAGGAAGAGGAGGAGGAGGTCGGATTGGGGGAGGAGGAGCTCGAGGAGGAGGATCTCGAGGAGGAGGAGCTCGCCGGAGGGGGAGGGAGTCGCCGGGGGGGGAGGGGGTCGCCGGGGGGGGGGCACTGACAGAGGGGAAGGGAGTCGCCGGGGGTGGGGGGGGGGGAAATGAAATTTTCAGATTTTCGAGTGAGAATGAGGGGGAAAGAAGGCAGCTGCGTGCCCTAAGTAAAATAACTTAGCGACGTCACGTTTGACGTCGCTAAACGTCGCCAACTTGGCGACATGTACATAAAATATGTCGCTGAACGTCGCTTTTCGGCGACGTAGTACCCTCCTGTCGCAGAACGTCGCTAGACAGCGACGTTTTGCGACGTGTTTAAAACGACGTCGCTACTGGCGACGCCATTTATTGCCGTCGCTACAGTACGTCGCTATTTGATGATATTTTAGTAGTGGTTCTATTTTCAATATAAGATTACTAATATATATATACATTTAAATTAAATTTTTTGGGCCCCCAAATTTCATGGGGCCCTGGGCAGTCGCCCTGGCCGCCCTGGGCCAGGGCCGGCCCTGCCCAAAGGCCTCGTTTGGTTCGCGGAATGGAATAGAAAGGAAAGGAAAGGAAACTGATTCCTTGGTATTTCCTTTCCTTTAGGAAATTATAATTCCTATAAACTTTCCTTTCCGGTGTTTGGAAAGATCGGGATTATAGCCGGAATATATCTTTACTTTCCATTAGGGGCTGTTTGGTAAACATGAAGTGAATTTAGATTTGAATTTGGACTTTCATGAAGGAAAGAAGGATAGGAATCCATGCACTTTCTTGTCTCCCTTATAGGGGACAAATGTGTTTGGTTGGGATAGAAAATAAGAAGTAGGAAGTGAAAAATCAGAGAAATGTGTTTGGTTGACATAGGAAAGTAAAAATTGGAAAGTGAAAAATTATAATTAATTCACATAATAATTTAGTAAATTAAAAAATTAGTTTGATGACTTAAGATAATTAATTATTAACTAATTAAAAATTATAAATTTATCAACTCAAAATTAATTACTAACTACGAGTTACTATGTAAATTAATTAATAAATTACTTTATTACCTAAAAAAATCCCAAGCTGCCGGGAGTTACTTTATTAATAAAATACTATGTAAATTAATAACTTTATTAATTCTCTCTCTCTCTCTCCACTGACTCTTTATTCACCCCCCCCCCCCCCCCCAAAAAAAAAAAAAATCTCAGGCCTTCTCTCCTTCGACCCCAAGCCCAACGGCTACCTACCGCCACTGCTACGGCTCCGCCCCCCCAACCCTCCTTCTCCTCCTCTACTTGCTCCGGAGCTCCGGATCCCGACCTCCGCTCTCTCTCCACCGCCAACCCTCTCCTCCTCCGACTCCGAGCAGACCTCCTCCGGCTAGGCAGCGGCGGTGGCGTAGCGGAGACTGGAGCGCGACCACCGTGGAGGCCAGGCGACGCGGAGGCGGAGGCCAGGCGAGGTCTTGCTGGCCGTCGTAGTCGGCGGTGACGACGACGAGGTCGGGCTTTGATAAAAAAAATTTGTTTTAATTTGTTAGTTAATATTTATTTAATGTTAATATCTCCAAATCCATCCACATCCATCCAAGGAACATGGATGTGGAAAGCTAAAATTGTAGGGGAACAAGGAGGGGACAGGAAGTGGAAGAACAGTGAATTGGATTCCAAATTCACCTTTCCATTGGTTTACCAAACAAAGAATTTTATGGATTTTGTTATAAATCCTATGGAAAACAGAATCCACAGCTCACTTCCCTGTTACCAAACAGGCTAGTGTTTGGTGTTTGTAAGAAAAGAAAACAAAATCAAGTCAATTTTTCAAAAATACCATCGTGCTAATAAAAATAATTATTACTTAGAAATATTTTTGTCTAAAAGATATTTTGGATAAAAATGGTAAATAATATTATGAACATGGATATTTTGGTCAAAACTTGTTGTAATAAATGCGGAAAAGTTGGAGTGAAAGTGATTCCTTAAATAAATGAGAGGAACCACTTTTCCTCCTATTTTTCTACCTCTTGGGAATCATTTTTTCTTTCCAACAACTTTTCTTTGGCTCCCAAACATAGAAAAAAAAATCACTTTTCTTTTCCAAGCTCAAATTCCGGTAACCAAACGAGGCCAAAGAGAGGAAAAGGACTGGACCCTTCACAAGGACCAGGACTTGAATGAAGTAAAAGGACTGGACCCTTCATTGCCATATGAGATCGGACTACAAAATAATTTCTGGACAATCATGACCAAGAAGTGTGCGTGTGTTACGTGGAGAGAGATAGATAATTCATCTTTGTCATTAAGAAGAATCGTCTTCTGTTCAAGTTTGAAGATCAAATCAATTAAAGAGATGATCGCTACAATATCAATAAAGCAAAATGATGAATTTTGGTACACTTCCACAATTATTTGTCATATTCATCTCATAAATCAACCGGATAAATTATAACATCCATGTTTACTTTTGTTACTGTATTATATATTTTATTTTCTTAATGTAGAATTATCTATTATATTTTTTTTTCCTCTTTTCTTTTTAAGGATATGTCAATATTTTTTTAGTATTTCTTTAAAGATAGGAAGTAATGGTATGACAATGAAAAATTTAGTTAATTATGGACAAGTATTATTTGTGTGCTAAGTGACGGGGGTTCCACTAATTAATCTATCTATAACTATCCACTGTCGAGATAAAACAAAAGTTTAATGAGAAGTTTATGGACAAAAGGTAATGTTCCTAATCTCTCCAAAGTGTTACACTAAACTATTCATCTTTATGTTGCAGCTGACTTGACAAATTTTAACCAAAAAAAATTTATTATCCATTTTTTTTAATATTTATACTAATTTTAATATTAATATTAATTTTAAAATTTGTCAAATCAGCTATTATACTCTATTCCATCACATTTATTGGAGCATCATTAGTAGTTTGGTCTCTCAAATACAATTTGGGGCCTAAAATTTAAAAAAAGAAGAAGATAAATGTAGAATGGGTTAGATTTGTAATAGTAGGAAATGAGAAAGTGAGCTCCAATTCCAAAATTGTGTGATCAAAAATTGATGTGGGAAAAAAATAATGTAAAATCTACCATCTAGAAAGTTTGGCTCCAAATTGGGACTTACTATTCTATAAAATGAGTTCCTGCAATATACAATCTAAAAATTGGAAGACCCAATCTTTAGCACCTATGGATGAAAAAATGATCAAAATTGTAAAAATTAAAACTATAAATAAAATTTATTTGTACTTCGTACCTTCTAAATCTAGAATATAGAAAATGGGATGTGTCTTACTAATGATGCTCTTAGGACGTGGCTGCGGCTGTGTTGTCGTTCAACTATAAATCATCACACTAATTAGGAAGTGGCTGCAGCCATGTTGGCGGTGAACTATAAATCAACCTCCAACGTCTAAAGGATATCCAAAGAAAACTTTCTTAGGTGCGTCTCAAATGGGTAGCAATGAGAACTGCGCTTCCACCACCACCACCACCACCACCTCCACCACCTCCTCCTCCACCACCTCACTCCACATTATGATGTTCCCTTTCCTTGCCTTCGGCCACATTAGCCCCTTCCTCCAGCTAGCCCGCAAGATATCCGCCGTCGACTCCTCCGTCCGCATCACCATCCTCTCTGCCCCCGCCAACGTCTCTCGAATAAATTCCCTCCTCTCCAGCTCTCCTTCCTCCATCTCCATCCACCCCCTCCTTCTCCCCCGAGTCCCCGGCCTCCCCGAAGGCATCGAGAGCACCGCCGAACTCTCCCCCGCCGAGGCCGAGCTCCTCAAGATAGCGGTGGACGGAACGAAGCCCCAGCTCCAGTCCCTCCTCTCCCAAACCAAACCCGACTTCGTCATCTTCGACTTTGCGCAGCCCTGGCTCCCCTCCATCGCCTCCCCGCTCGGCGTCAGGACCCTGTTCTTCTCGGTCTTTGCCGCCATCTCCACCGCCTACCTCACGGTCCCTTCCCGCTGTCCGCCTGGCGGGCCCACCCCCACCGTCGACGTCCTCAAGAACCCCCCTCCGGGTTTCCCGAGGAGCTCCTCGATCGCCACCGGCGTCCCCACCTACCAAGCGAGAGACTTCACCTACATTTTCACCAGGTTCAACGACGGTCCCACCGTCTACGACCGCGTCGTCCACTGCCTGACGGGATGCACCGCCATTGTCGCCAAGACCTGCATGGAGATGGAAGGAAAGTACGTGCAGTACGCCGAGTCCGAGTACAAGAAGCCTGTCCTCCTTGCTGGCCCCGTCGTGCCGGATCCGCCTTCGGGGCAACTAGACCCCAAATGGGCTGACTGGCTCGGGACGTTCGACGAGGGCTCGGTCGTCTTCTGCTCCTTTGGGAGCGAGACTTTCTTGAAGAAGGAAGGAGTGGAAGAACTGCTGTTAGGGTTAGAGATGACGGGGATGCCGTTCCTGGCTGTGCTGAATTTTCCACTGGGGGAGGAGGAGATGAGGAGGAACCTCCCTGCCGGGTTCGAGGAGAGGGTTGCAGGGAGAGGGGTGGTTCACTGTGGATGGGTTCAGCAGCAGCTGATACTGAGGCACGCGTCCGTCGGGTGCTTCGTCTGCCATGCTGGGTTTAGCTCCGTCGTCGAGGGAGTGGTTGCGGAGTGCAAGCTTGTGTTTCTTGCGCAGCGTGGGGACCAGTACGTCAACTCGGCGCTCTTCGCCGGGGACCTGGGGATAGGGGTTGAAGTAGGTAGGGAGGATGAGAATGGAGGATTCCGGAGGGACGCCGTCTGCGAGTCCCTGAAGAAGGCGATGACGGATGCGGAGATGAGGGAGAAGCATGGGATGTGGAGGGAGTTCCTTATGGACAAGAGGATGGAGCAGAGGTTCATGGTGGAGATTGTAGGGAGGCTAAGAGCTCTTGTTAGTGACAATGAGGGTCAGTGAGCGTAATCTCATTTGCATCTTCCAAACATCATGCATAAAGTAAGTCCTGTCACCTGTGTGTTATGTCAAAGTCCCGTGTGTTATGTCACAAAAAATAAATAAATAAAGCATAGCTAGCTCTAACTGTTGTTAAGATGTCTTCACTTCATTTATTCACGTATTTAAATTATATTGTTGATAAATGTTTGAGTAATGCTTATTAATTCCTCCAAAGTGCCCATTTAAATAATTTATTTTTATGTGACAGCTGACGTAGCATCTGACATAACAGTTAACATGATAAATTTAATCCCAAAGGTTAATCATTCCATATTTTTATGTTAATATTAATATTAATATTAATATTAATATTAATGTTAACATTGATATTAGTTTTATTTTTCATGTTAATACTAATATTAATATTAATGTTAATTCTAATATTTTAATTAATTTTAATATTATTTTCATTTCAATTTTAGTATTAATTTTAATTTTAAATTTTGTCAAATCAGTTGTCATGTGCCAGCTGCCACATAAGAAGTGATGATTTGGAGAGACACTCTGGTGTTGGGATCAGAATCGTCGATACCATGCATCGATACCACGCGTCTGAATTGACCGCAGTAAAAACTTGGTCAACCCACGAGAGATAACCAACCACCCGTCTAACGCAAGCACGAAGATAGACAAAATATAATATATGTTCGGTGATCGACTACGTCACCTGGACAAACTATAAGCCCCCTGAATTTAGGGCTTATTTTTTTTTAATTTTCTAAATCAATTATTTGCAATATATATTATTATTTGATTATTATTTGATTTAATATTCTTTTTTGTGACTTTGACTTCTGGAGCGTCAGAGATGCCAATCTCTGGAAACTCTCTTCATCAGTGTAGTAGACAAGATTACCTTCATGTTGATATATCATGTCCCACCCAAACTTATTTCCTTGTACTCTTTTTTGCTTCATATATAACTTCGGATCAATTCAGACCATTTGATCATTAAATAAGTATTAATTGATTTTCTCACTTTTATCTTTGATCATCATATGCACGTTACCGTGACTTTTAATTTAGGAGCACAAGACTAGTCATTTTCTTGAAACCAACTTCTCATGCATGACCTACTCGAGACACCCTGCACCCATGATCTTTGTGTCCCACTCAGACACACCATCTTGTGCTTCATTTGCTTCGCACAACTTTTGGATCAATTTAGGCCAATTAATTATCCACCATAAAATGTGACCTGACTTCCAGTTTAATTTTGGGATCCGACATCGATCAAACCTAGTCGACCCAAAATATGAACATGGCCCACACGAAGCCTACTACCGACATGACACTTGTGTCCCATTTATTTGATTGCCCACATGCTACTTATTTATCCATGATCATAAATACCTAAAATTAATTCATTTATTGTATTAACCCGATTTTGATCTGACCCGGCTCAACCGAACCCAACCCAAGCTCCATGTTACCCCCTCATGAATACCCACACACTCTTTTTCCTACAAAATATTAAACACCTAGTGTTCCTACTCCAAATATTAAGCGAGAACTCCATTGATTTAATTCCTTAGTTATAAATTTAATCCCTATTTAATCCTAGCCTTTGATCTTGTCTCCAACGATCCCAACCACCCATCCAAAGCAAACTTTCACACACTCAAACACCCCACCACATGGCCGACCCTAACTTGAAAAGAATACATATTTCTCTTTCTATTTTCTCTCTCCCACGCATTAATATCTCACTCTTTCTCCCTTTAATTACACACACACACACACACACACACACACACACACACACACACATTTCTCTCCCTCTCTCATTTTTTCAACAGCAAGAACAGCCCCCCCATGCTTCGCCGACAGCTCCCATGGCCGACCTCCTCCTCCTTCTTCTTCTTCTTCACTTCTCCATCTTCTTCTTCATCATCCTCCTCCATTCTCTTCATTCTCCATCACCATACACTACCACCACCATCTACATCACCATTAAACCGCCACCACTACCCGAACTCCACCACCATGAACCACCTCTTCTTCCTTCTCCTCTGTCGCCGCCACAGCCACGGTCGCACCACCACTAGCAGCGCAACACTGGCAGCAGCAGCCGCGCGCCGCCATAGCCGCCGCCACTGCCAGCGAGCCCCCCTTGGCAGTGCGCACCCCCGGGCAAGCCTCCGACGGACTCCCCCAGGCCACCGCCCTCCTCCCCGGCGCGATACATAGTCGATTCGTGCATTTTGCACGGAATCCCGTCGACGCGCGCGTGAACGAAATTCAGAATGTGCGCCTCATCGTAGCAGCTTCGTACGCATTTTTTGGGAAATTCGACTGTTGGATCGGCAAACTCTTTCCTCCGTTACAATCTCGGTATATACCCCTTCACCCCAATCAAGTTTCGTTCGTTAATTTTGTCGTTTAATACATCAAAACCGGCCACCAACTTGACCGTTTAAATTGTACTATTTTTGGACAGTTTTGTGGAGCCAACTTCGTCGGTTCATATCTCCTCCATCGTAGCTCCGTTTGGCGTGCAACTGGTTCCTATGCGCAGCTGGTATAACCCTCTTCCTTCCACTTAAGTTTTGTTTTATTGTGAGCACGTTTGATTGGTTAAATTTGATGCCAAAGTTGACCGTCCGAATTCATAATTTCTAACTTGTAAAATTCTATTATTGAACTCGGAACTCCGGATTTCAATTCCGACACCACCAGTAGACTCGTGACGTCGTTCTGGCACAAGTTCATATAAAGTTTGTTAGATTTGGAGGACGTGAGCCATGGCACGTATTTTGGTGCCAAGTGGGCCACACAGTCCGAGTCAACGGGTCAATTTGAGATCGGCTCATCGGAATCCAATTTCGGATTTACCGTTATATTTGTATCATCATTCTGAACTCGTTGACATATAATTTGCTGAGTTTTGAGGACATTGGCTCCGACATGCTTTTTCGTGCAAATCGAAATTTCAATGTCCTGGTCAACGGACCAATTTGAGATCGGGTCAACGAAATCCAATTCTGGATATGCCGATTCGTGGACATATAAATTATTAGGTTTAGTGGACTAGTATCTTTGCACATTTTTCGGTACAAAGCGGGTCCGACACGGACACCATTTTGACCCGAAATTACCTTTTTGCCCCTGTGTCCAAATTGGACTTATGGATAGGCTATCCTAACTGATTTGACCATTCTGGACACGTTGTTGATATTTGTTTCATTATCCAACAATGTTTTTAGATATTTTTCTATGTATCACCATTTATTATAATTAATTCTTATTAAGTTCATATTTCGGAATTAGTACAACAAAATTGAGATCAGTCGATTCCAGTGATCTCACATCGCTGAAATTGATAAGATGATCATGTGGATCACTGTGATAAGATTATTAACCTTATCGTTGATTATCTTATCTTGATTTACGTGTCGTATGTTTTGATGTACGAATAACGAGGTACAACATGATATTTTAATTCTTAGATTAGAGTTGATCCTGTTTGACCAAGATATATGGTATCTTGGTAGGTAAATATTAGGAATAGTATGCTTAGGCTAGTTTTAACCTCAGTTGACCAAATTTGACTGCTTTGACCAAAAGTCAACTATCAGTCAACACTTGGCCTAGAAATGTCTAGAACTTGACCAGAGTTGATCAGTTGACCAAAAGTCAACTGTTAGTCAATATTAGCCTAGTTTGACCTAGAGTTGACCAGTTGATCAAAAGTCAATTGTAAGTCAACCTTTGACCGAATTTGACCTAGTTTGACCTAGTGTGACTCAGTGTGACCTAGCTTGACTTAGTTGGACTGAGATTGACCTAGATTACATAGCTTATACTATATAATCATGCCTAACACTGTTGAACCCAAATTAGCTTATATATATCTCATCTTTAGGTTTGTGGCATCACTCTGAGCATCGACCCCATTTGACAGCTCAGGACCGCAGGCGAGTACATTCTCGGATAGTAGTTCTGTGTCTTGATATCTTCTGTATCCGATTCAGTTATAGTATTTTACTTGATTCTTGTCACGATGGTGCACGGACTAGTATACATTGGATCCTGACATGAGATGTTATTTCTGGACTTTCTTGGTATATTGGTATATTTTTTGTCTTGTTTTTTGTACTTGTATAGACACCGATTCCTGAGAGGGAGTAGCTACCCTCTTAGGAAATCTCGTGTCATGACGTGCTATGTCCGGATCCATATACTACTCGGGGATGAGGAGTTATTATAGGTTATGTGATCAATATCCCTACTTGTATTCCTATAACTTGTTCATAGCTATACCCTCGTCTCACGACGGGTAAAGCCTGACCCTACTTGTTCATAGCTTTCCATGCTGGCTGGTCTGACCCAGAGTTCTTGTTTTTCTTGTTCATAGCCAGTCAGATGGTACAGCCTGATCTTGACCCAAGCCGATCACATAATGCTCTAATATCTCAAGGCATATTTTATGTTTACGTTATACATCAGATATTCCTGTACTGTTCTACTTTCTTGTATGTTACACCCTGACATGATTTCTAGTTTATATATCATGTTTTACTTACAGACTTGATATATCATCTTGTATTCCATTATAATTGTCTCTTATAGCATTTGTCAATACTATGAAACTGTTATTGGAGGTGTACTTGCTCATTTTCCTGACAGGATAACTGTTGATGTTTACAGAGAATATGTTGGCTGTTTGCTCTATCTTTTACGGGTATGGCAATGATAGAGACTTTGATGAGACATTACCCCTGGAGCCGTAGATGATATAGCACCTATTTAGATTTGCTAGATAGGTTTGTCTGGACGGTGAGCCAACTAGTATTGAGACTTATATTATATTTGTGTTTGAGACCTCGTGTTATGTTTTCGACTCTCTACTATGTTTGTGACTTTGCTTCTATTTTCGTACTTATATTTCCATCATATCTTTATGATATTCGTGCCTATCTGTCACTACCCGTACCCTAATCAGGGGCACGAGCACGTGGTTACGTCCAGCCTACGCCGCAGAATCGGCGATAGAACACTGTATATAGGGTCTGTTAATACTACGACTAAAACAATATAAAAGTACCTGTACAGTATATACACTCCGAATGGAGGTGACATAGCAATACAGTCTCAATCACAAAGTAAAACTAAGGTAGATAGCATAGAAAAAAAAAAGGATAGATGAAAGCAGGAAATAAGTTCAAGATCCACGAAAGTCCAAAGCTAAACACAATATCACAGAGTCACATAATATAATATAAGTACTACAATATGAAGGTACTAGCTGGATCGCAGTCCAGGCAAACCTAACTAAACTACTCTACTCTGGGTGAGCAAAGTCTAGTGGCTCTACTATCAAGCCACGGTCCAGGTCTACTCTATCTAACCAGTCCCCATAATAGGTCGGGCAATCTGCCTCAGAATCATCTGTAAAATATCAACGGTATCCTGTCAGGAAAATGAGCAAGTACAAACACTAACAACAGTTCCATATGAATTGACAAATTCTATAAGAGACAGTGTAATGAAATACAAGACAAAGATATAGGATAACTTGGGAACCATTCGGAAGCTGAGTTACAATCCTTAAACCAAACAAGGATCGGGGTTGTAACCCTTCTCCCGAACAGAACTTAGTCTCAAATCAAGGTATAGCATAAAGGTATGTGGAGCATGTGAGTAAATAAATATCATAGCATGGTGAGAAAAGTACTGAAAGTAGAACTGAGCAGGATATAAGATACGATAAATAAATATAAATGTGATTTGAATTATTAGAGCGATATGTGATTGGCTTTAGGTAAGTGACAAGACAGCTTATCCACTTGGCCCGACAATCGTACGATAATCTTACGAAAAGTCATGCCGGCCAACCTGGATAACAAGCGCACGGAGGTATCTGCTACACCCTACGTGAGGTGAGAGTGGCACAAGCAAAATAGTGACAAGAGGCTTTGATCACATAACCCCTAATAATTCCCCCATCCCCGAATAGTATTACGGATCCAGACATGGCACGTCATGACACGGGATTCAAAAGCAGGAGGCCAGCCCACTCCTAAATCGATGTCTATATAAGTACACGAAATACGAAAATATCATGTACCAATATACCAAGAAAATCCAGGAATAACATCTCATGACAGGATCCAACGTATACTAGTCCGTGGACTATCGTGTCGAGAATCAAGTAAGACACTACAACTGAATCGGATATAGTAGATATCAAGACAATGAAAACTATCAGTAAATGTACTCGCCTGTGGTCCTGAGCTGATAAGGTGAACAGACGCTCAGAGTAATCACAGACCTAAAATGAGATACTATAAGTTAAACAGAGTTTTATAATGAAAAGAAAACTAATTTAAGTCATGATATGCAAGTCTAAGTCAAACTAGGTCAAACTGGGTCATACTAGATCATACTAGGTCACTAAGAGTCAATCCAAGTCAAACTAGGTCAAACGGGGTCAAAGGTTGACTTACAGTTGACTTTTGGTCAACTGGTCAACTCTGGTCAACTCTAGGTCAACCCTAGGTCAAACTAGTCTAATGTTGACCAACTGTTGACTTTCAGTCAACTGGTCAACTCTGGTTTGGTTTCGGTCAAATCTAGTCGCTTATAGGCTAAGTTTGACTCTCGGTTGACTTTTGTTGACTTTTGGTCAAAATGATCAACCGAAGTCAAAACTAGTTTAGGAGCGCTATTTCTGACCATTACCAACCTAGGGAACCAAGTTCTAACCATACCTTAAACTCTAAACTCAATACCTTAGCTTCTAGGTAAATACCTATACTTACCCTTAGCAAGGTATTCCCGATACCTTGCCCATACCACTCTAACCTTGGAATACTAACCTAGGCTTCCTAGGATAGCTAGACACTAACCTATACTAACATTACCAACCATAAAATCCTATTTCCTAGCTCATCTATGATACATGTTGGTTATCCCAACATTACCTTACTAACATAGCCTAATAATACCTTATCCTAACTTCTAAAATACTAGCTAACTATAACATACCCACAATACTCACTCATCCACTCACATATGGTCCCACACTTAGGCTCTCCTATAGGCTATTAGCTATAGACACATAGGTTCACACCTATAGGACACATATAGGACACATACCATACTCATATTTAAACTCACACACACACACATATACATATAGGGCTGTCCTATGGTGGCCAAAATGGACTGGTATGGACTGATTCTAAGGCCAACTAAAGGCTAAAAATAGGCTGATTCAGTAGGCCAAATGTGGGCTGAATTGGGCCTGGAAAATGGGACTATATGGCTGTCCATTTGTGTGACAAATGGACTGGTTTAGGACAGCTCATAGGCTGATTTGGGGAGGCTATAAGGACAGGTTATGGACTGCTTATAGGACAGCAAATGAGCTGTCAATGGGGCCTGAGATATGGACTGATATGGCATGGTTTGGGGTTGCTTATAGCTGATAAGTAGGCTGGGTTTAAGGGACTGGTTCCCCCCCCACCAAAAACCTGCTGATATAGCAGTACCTACTGCTGCTGTTGCAGCTGATATATAACAGTCCCCCTTGGGGACTGTTCAGGTGTACAAATCAGTCCCCCTTGTGGGGACTGATACCCCAAGCTACTGTTGTTATACACAGCTTCCCCCTTACCCATAAACGAGACACAATTAACACTCCAATATATATATATATATATATATATATATATATATATATATATATATATATATATATATATATATATATATATATATATATATATATTTATTTATATATTTTTTTTTGTTTATATATATATATATATATATATATATATATATATATATATATATATATATATATATATATATATATATATAGAGAGAGAGAGAGAGAATAAGGGAGGTAGGGTGCCACCTCATGGGAGGGTGTCTACTTGTCATCCCCCCATGCTATCATCAAGCACATGGGTGCATGATGATAGCATGTGGGGGGTGACAAGTAGACACCCTCCATAGGGTGGCACCTCACCTCCCTCATCCTCTATATATATATATATATATATATATATATATATATATATATATATATATATATATATATATATATATATATATATATATTTTTTTTTTTTTTTTATATATATATATATATATATATATAGACATTAAAATACATATATAACCATGATATAGACATATATTAGAATATGATACAATATGATACATTGAAAACACATTCTCTAAACAACATAAATCTGAGATTTAATATCTAAATAATCATCCACACAATATATATATATATATTAAATACAAGTGTCCAAATATGTTTTTTCCACTAGGACACAATCCCACACATAGGACACACCTAAAAGTCTCCAAATGGACACGAAACGGACACAAATGGAGACACAACCATGGGGGTCATTCCTATGGGTCTAAAATTATCCTATATGCATGAAGAAATAAAAAGGAGAAGGGATTTATACCTCCCGGTAGATCGAATCTAGGAAAAATCCTTCCGATGCGACCCCGACACGTAGGAATCCCAAATGGACACGAACGAGCTCCGAATCCTCCCAAACTTAGCTAGCTCCTTCCTTGCTTGAGTAGAGGAGAAAAGAAGAAGGTTGGGTGGAGGAATGGATTGATTTGGTGAAGAAAATCTATAGGAACCCTCTCTAAAATTTGGGAAAGAACAAGAGAGAGAAAGTGGAGTGGAAAATAAAATAAATGACTCTCTCTCTCTCTCTCTCTCCACCTAGCTAGGGCCGACCATGAAAGCTTGGTTATCCCCTATTTGCAAAGTCTAAAATACCCCCACTAATCTATTAAATTAAAATTAGAAAAAGGGTTAATGCTTGAGGCTATTTTAGTCATTCTAAATCTCTAATTTAACCAAACCCTATTCATAAATAATTATCTAACCACTAACTAAAATTAATATCATGTAGGCCATGGCTAACTAATGTGTGGGTCCCACTAGAGTCAAAACTACCCCGGATCTCCGATACAAGTCGGATTGAGTTGAAATTCGAACCCGACTCAAATAACTCCAAAATAATATCATAAATAAATAAATAATTCCAAAATAATTCTAAGGTGGAAAAATGACCAAAATACTCCTGTTCATGAAAACTGAGGGTGACAAATCTATCCACCTTAAAATACATTTGTCCTCAAAATTAAAACAAACATACACTGAAATAACATGCAGAAACATAAAAATTATACCTCCGGGCTCGAAGAGATAAGGGTAACGCTCCCTCATGTTGTCCTCTCTCTCCCTGGTAGACTCACCTGGAGAGTGATGCCTCCATGCAACACGAACCAAGGGTATAATCTGGTTCCGGAGCACCTTCTCCCTACGATCCAGAATCTCCACTGGCTGCTCTGGATAGTGAAGAGTAGTCTCCACCTCGATCGCTGAATGGTCCAATACATGGCTGGGGTCTGCCATGTACCACCTCAGCTGCGACACATGGAACACGTTGTGCACCCCCTCTAGCGTAGGTGGCAAGTCTAGTCGATAAGCCACTACACCGACCCTCTCAAGGATAGTGAATGGTCCGATGTAGCGCGGACTAAGCTTTCTACCTCCGCCAAAGCGAATCGTGTCCCGTGTCGGAGAAATCTTCAGGAACACCAAAGCACCAGCCTAGACATAAAACAAACTCAGCACACAGGACAAACAAAATCACAAGCATCACAAACAGGAACATAAACTAACCTCGAACTCTAACGGTCTCCGGTGGATATCGGCCCAATGCCGCTGCCTATCCTAAGCCACCCGAAGTCTGTCTCTAATCAACCTGACCTTCTCAGCTGCATCCACTACCATCTCCGGTCCAAGCAGCACTCTCTCGCCAACATCGTCCCATGACAAGGGAGTACGACATCTCCTCCCGTATAGAGCCTCGAATGGCGACATCTCTATACTGGCCTGATAGCTGTTGTTGTAAGAAAACTCTACCAGGTGAAGATGGTCCTCCCAAGAACCCCCGAGATCTAGCACACACGTGCGAAGCATATCCTCCAAAGTCTGGATAGTCCTCTACGACTGTCCGTCTGTCTGGGAGTGATAAGCGGTACTAAACTTGAGCGAGGTGCCCAAGCTAGCCTGCAAACTCCTCCATAAGTGGGAAGTGAAACGACTGTCCCGGTCTGAAACTATGCTCACAGGAACCCCATGCAATCGCACGATCTGACGAACGTACAGCTCTGCCAGCCTCTCCGTAGACAACCCTACCTTGAAAGGCAAGAAGTGGGCCAATTTGGTCAATCTATCAACTATGACCCAAATCGCGTCTTTTACTCCAGGTGATCGTGGAAGTCCGGACACAAAGTCCATGGTGATGTGCTCCCACTTCCACTCAGGAATGGGTAGTGGCTGTGGCAACCCACCAGGCCTCTGTCTCCCGGCCTTCACCTGCTGACATACCAAGCAGCGAGATACAAACTGAGCCACCTCGCGCTTCATGCCGTACCACCAAACGTGCTCTCTCAGATCTCTGTACATCTTGCTGGCCCCAGGATGCATAGAGTACTGAGAATGATGTGCCTCCTGAAGAACCTCCTTCCGAAGCTCCCCACTCGGAACGCACAGTCTAGCACCGTACCGCAGTGACCCATCTTCGACAATAGAGAAATCGTCGAGCAACCCTGCCCGCACCTGCTCCCTGATGCTCCTCAGGACAACATCATCATACTGTGCTGATCTGACTCTGTCCATCAACTCAGACTGAATCTGTAAGCCCCACATCTGCACCTCCATGTCCAGAATAATCACCTCAATTCCCAAACTGTCCAGGTCAGCCAAAAGATGACGATCTGTTGTCAGATACAGAGCTACTGGATACCTGCTCAAGGCATCTGCAACTACGTTGGCCTTTCCGGGATGGTACTGCAAGGCGATATCGAAATCCTTCATCAGCTCGAGCCAACGTCTCTGCCGTATGTTTAGCTTCTTCTGAGTGAACAAGTACTTCAAGCTCTTGTGATCAGTAAAGATCTCAACCCGCTCTCCATATAAGTAGTATTTCCACAACTTCAAGGCAAAGATAACAGCGGCCAACTCCAGATCGTGAGTCGGGTAGTTTTTCTCATGAGGACGTAACTGTCTAGATGAATAGGCAATCACCTTCCCGTGCTGCTGAAGAACACAACCCAAACCACTGCCAGAAGCGTCGCTGTAGATCGAGAAACCACCGGTCCCAGACGGTAATGTCAAGATCGGAGCTGATGTCAACCTCTTCTTCAGCTCATCGAAGACGGCCTGACACTTCTCAGTCCAGACGAACTCCACGTCCTTCCTGGTGAGTCTAGTCATCGGCCCCGCAATCCGCGAGAAGGCCTGGACGAACTTCCGATAGTAGCCCGCCAAACCCAGAAAGCTTCGAATCTCGACAACTGAACTGGGTGTAGACCAAGACTCTACCACATCAATCTTCTTCTGGTCTACTGAGATCCCGTGCTCGGTCACAACATGACCCAAGAACTCGACCTGGTCTAGGAAGAACTCGCACTTCGAAAGCTTCCCATACAACTGCTCCTTTCTCAGAGTCTCGAGCACAATCCTCAGATGCTCTTTGTGCTCCTCCGACGTCTTCGAGTAGACCAAGATGTCATCTATGAAGACCACCACGAACTTGTCAAGGTACTGATGGAATACCTTGTTCATCAAGTTCATGAATACTGCTGGGGCGTTGGTCAACCCAAATGGCATGACAGTGAACTCGTACTGGCCGTACCGAGTCCGAAAAGCCGTCTTTGGAATGTCTTCCTGCTTCACCTTCAGCTGATGATAACCGGACCTCGGGTCTATCTTCGAAAACACCTTCGCGCCGTTCAACTGATCGAACAAGTCGTCAATACTCGACAACGGGTACTTGTTCTTGATAGTGAGGTTGTTGAGCGCCCTGTAATCGATACACATGCGTATCATACCATCCTTCTTCGGTACAAACAGAACGGGCGCTCCCCAAGGTGATGAACTGGATCTAATGAATCCCTTGTCCTACAGCTCATCGACTTGCTTCTTCAGCTTTGCCAACTCGCTGTTGTGGACCCTATAGACGTGCTTTGAAATAGGCTCAGCACCCAGCACTAAGTCTATAGAGAACTCAATGTCTCTATCCGGCGGCATCCCAGACAACTCCTTGGAAAAAAAATATCTATGAAATCAGCTATCAATGGATGCGATAATGCCTGCCCCGCTAGCAAAGCTCCATAGAACCCATCTCCCGGCTCAGCTGCTCCTCTGGCAAACACAATTTTTGGATCTTTCGACGGCCTAAACGGAACCCTACCTCCTCTACAGTCTATACTAGCATGGTGCATGCTCAACCAATCCATTCCGAGTACCACATCGTACCTCAGAAGGGGTATTACGAGCAAGCACGCACTCAAATTTCGGCCTCCTAAAGTAACTCTCCGTCCATTGCAGATATTATTAACCAGGATGATGCCTCCCCCGGTCAATATCTTGCAAGTCCTATCCATATATTCAGCAATAATTTTGTGTCTTAGAGCAAAAAAAACAGACACAAAACTATGAGTGGCACCGAAATCAAACAAGGCAAAAGCAGGAAATGAATCAAGGAGAACGTGACCTGCCACAACATCACCCACTGGCTCTGCCTCCTCCTCTGCTGTCAAGGCGAACACTCTGCCCGCAGAGGCTCCCCTCTGGTGCTGTACAAAGCGCTGCTGCTGTGTGTCTGAAGTGGAGGACCTCTTTGCTGAACTGCTGGTCTGTCACGCACCAGAACCAGAATACTGGAGAGCGGGGACAGACATAGCCATCTGCGTATATTGAAATAGAAACCACCTCGATATACGGTCACGGCTGTCTAGATATATGAGGGTTTACTACAAGCCAACAGTCTCTTATGGTCATGAACAAGCCTAATGTCTCAATCACAAGCAAGTAAGTAAGGTCGCAAGATGTATGATCATTAAATATACAATAATAAGGCGTCCCAAATATTACATATTCAGCTGATCATGAAGCTAGTCGTTACAAAATGTTAGGACTAGCAAGAGTTTAGTCGTACATGATCAACCATAGGATTTGTTAATCATGTATACAGCCCGTAGGCAGACAGTAAGTAAAAGTGCATCGAGCTAACAGGTCCTCGTCGGCTAAACGTCTCAAAAGAATAATTTACAATAAAGTGGGCAAGACAAAAAGGAAAACCCACTCTTGGCCCGGGTTCTGTCTAGTTGTCACCATTGGGCTGGAAGCTTGGTAGATCCTCGGGAGCTGCTCCGAAATCTGGCCACACAAAACCAGCTGGGTCAACCCCAGAAAGAGCAAGTGCCACAAGGGGGCCACGAAATAAGAACAAAAGCCAGCAATCAGCACAAAAAATCTAATATTATAACTAAAATTTACGAAAAAATGGCAGGGTGATATACGACGAGATAACCATGGAACTATTCCGATAGCCAGGTTACAACCCGTAAACCAAAGAAAGATCGGGGTTGTAATCCTTCATCTGAACAGAACTTGGTTTTCCACCATTTATCGGCAAGGTAATAATGCAAGAAATCAAGACAGGAAGCAATCTTGTACTGGATCAAGACATGACTAGACTGGTTATACCTCATTCAATCAATCACGGCCAAGCAGATACTACGGCTTACTACTTTAACTAACTAGGGTTATCATAAACCTAATTACTAACAAGATACAGTGAGATGATTCCACAGCCACAAGCCCTGCAGACCATCCAGGTTACCCAGGTCGAAAGTTAGGGGTTGAATTCTGGTGGGTACATCGCCCGGGAGATAAATGTACCCTTAAGTGACTTAGAGGGTGCAACACTCGACGGTGTGCTGGAAATATGCCCTACTTGACGGCAGGCTACAGATCCCAAGAGCGCCCAGGTAACGGGATTGCCTGTAGCTATATCATCTATTTATGACTACTGTGTTATTCTAGTTATTAACCTTAATCCATTTTGGTAGGTACCCCTGACCGTGGTACTCAGGAGTCCCATCCTAGACATGATGCAAGACAGGACCAGCAAATTTAACAAGCAAGCAAGAAAGAACCACCCACGGTGTCAAGGCAGGTCAAGTTAAGTTAGCCGTCGCAACAGCATTAAGTTATCAAGTCATGCTACAAGTCAGGAGTGCGCCGCCATGGGCCACTATCAAGTTATCAAGTCACAAGGATTAATAACAAGTTACAAGTTAGGTGTGCACCCCACTGAGTCACTAGCAAGGAGATCAGAGAATACTAGGATCATAATTCACAGAAAACCGTGCTAGTCATAAACAATTACTTGAAAACCGTGTTAGGCCGTGTCGGGTCAAGATAGTCGTGCTGTGTTGAACAAATCTCAGGAAAACTCAATCCACAAACAAAGAAACCAAGTCAAGAAATAAAACCAATACTCCTTGAGCCAATGGGTTAAGCAAGGGGTTCAGGGTGCAGCGTACGCACAAGGGCATGCACAGCGTACGCACAAAAGCACGCACACAGGAGAGCTAAAGTACGCACGCAGGAGAGCTACGTACGCGTAAAGACACGCATGCAGGAGAGCTGCGTACGTAAAAAGACACGCACGCAGGAGAGCTGCGTACGCACAAAAGCACGCACGCAAGAGAGCGGCGTACGCGAAAAGTTTCGCACGCAGGAGAGCGGCGTACGCGAAAAGTCACACACGCAGGAGAGCGGCGTACGCGAAAAGTCACGCACGCAGGAGAGCTGCGTACGCAAAAAGTCACGCACGCAGGAGAGCTGCGCACGCGAAAAGATACACACGCAGGAGAGCTGCGTACGCACAAAAGTACGTACGCATGAGAACTGCGTACGCACAAAAGTACGCACGCAGGAGAGCTGCGTACGCGAAAAGTCACGCACGCAGGAGAGCTGCGTACGCGTAAAAACACGCACGCAGGGGAAAGGATCTTCTTCTCCATGGCTGAGAAGAAGCTCCCATGGCTCCAAAACTTCAAAGCATCACAACTTGGCCATCCGAACTCCAAATCCAGATTTCCAAAGTTCCAACCAGGGTGGAATTGAACTTTCTCCCACATGGAAACATCAAAACCCATAAAAATCCAACTTAAATAGATCAAAACCATGCAAAACCAAAAATAAGGAAAACTTAGATCTAGAACAATGGAGACTCCAAATCACAAAATGCTAAGTTCTAATGTTGATCACCATGTCCTAATCTAGCAAATGGACAAATAAAAGAGGGTTCTCATGTGGTGGCAAGGTGCACTTGCCTATGGGTTGGTGTTGTGTAGAGGAAGGAGAAGAGTGTTGTGTAGAGGAAGGAGAAGAAGAAATTAATGGAGGTTTATGAGAAAAGAGAAAAGGTTGGTGGAGTTTTAAAGAGGGTGGGATGTGGTGTGTTGAGGGTGGAGCATAGGCTAAGGTGTTCCAATACATATTAAACCAAATCAAACCAAACCAAACCAACCCAAACCAATTAAAACCGAGCCATGTCAAAATCCGAAATACGAGAAATACCGAAATTCCACAAGTTGAGAAAAAAATAAAAATACATGCAAAATTCAGATACGAGTATAAATACGAAATACGGGAAATACAGGAAATGAGGGTGACAACTCTACCCACCTTAAAAGAATTCCGTCCTCGGAATTTAATCAAGGAGCTAGAAATTGTCACGACAAGCTACATTAAGCACAGGCAAGTTACACTAAGCAGTTCAATCATACAATACAAGCAAGGAAGGGAAAATGTAAGGCATAAGAAAGACATTATACCTCACGAGTCAAACAGGTAGGGATATCGCGATCGGATGTCGTCCTCATGCTCCCACGTTGACTCACCTAGAGAGTGATGACCCCAAGCAACACGGACTAATTTAATAGTCTTGTTCTTGAGTGTCTTCTCCCTCCGGTCCAATATAGACACGGGCCTCTCCTCATACGAAAGGTTGGTACCAACAACCAATTCCTAATGGTCTAGGATGTGGCTCGGGTCTGGAATATACCGTCGTAATTGGGACACATGGAATACATCATGTACCTCACTTAGCGACGGCGAAAGAGCGAGACGATAGGATACATCTCCTACTCGCTCTAGAATATCGAACGGTCCTATATACCTAGGACTGAGCTTTTCCCGTACGCCGAAGCGAATGACGCCGCGGTTAGGCGAGATCCTAAGGAATACATGGTCGCCGACAGCAAATTCTAAGGGACGCCGATGAGCATCGGCCCAATGGCGCTGGCGGTCCTGGGCAACTCGGAGATGATCTCTGACCTTCCTGACCACTTCAACCGTTTGGGAAATCAATTCGGGTCCGAGCATCTGCCTCTCCCCGACATCGTCCCATGCTAGCGGGGATCTGCACTTCCTGCCATAAAGAGCCTCGAAGGGTGCCATCTGGATACTGGCCTGATAACTATTGTTGTACGAGAATTCTACCAGGTGCAGATGATTCTCCCATGAACCACCGAAGTCAAGGGTACAGGACCTCAACATATCTTCAAGAGTCTGGATTGTGCGCTCTGATTGACCATCCGTCTGCGGGTGATAAGCTGAGCTGAATTGAAGGCGAGTCCCCAAACTCTTCTGCAAGCTGCGCCAAAAGTGTGATGTGAATCTTGAATCCCTGTCCGAGGTGATGCTGACTGGCATACCGTGAAGCCTGACGATCTGCCTGAGATACATCTCTGCTAGCTGCGCCGTCGACTGTCCAACTCTGAATGGGAGAAAGTGTGCCACCTTGGTAAGCCTGTCCATAATTACCCAAATAGCATCTCTGCCGGCCAGAGATCTGGGCAATCCGGTTACGAAATCTATGGTTATATGTTCCCATTTCCATTCTGGGATCGGTAAGGGTTGAAGAAGTCCAGCGGGCCTCTGATGTTCAGCTTTAACCTGTTGGCAAACCAAACACCGAGAGACAAACCGGGCTATCTCCCTCTTCATGCCATTCTACCAAAAATGCTGACGAATATCACGGTACATCTTCGTACCACCCGGATGAATAGAATATTGTGAACTGTGGGCTTATGTCATGACTTTCTGTCTGATATCTCCACTGGGTACACAAAGACGAGTGCCGTGCCGAAGTGTACCGTCTTCATGGATACATAACTCTGGCCTTCTTCCTGCTTCACATTCTGCTCTGAGTCGCTGGATCTTGGAATCTGTTGACTGCGCCACCCGGATTCTCTCAACTATGCTGGACTGAACCTGAAGACTGGCCATCAATGCCACGCTGGTTGGAAGAACCACTTCAATTCCCATCTTCTGAAGATCTGCCAATAATTCTGGTTGCACCGTCAGGAAATAAACTCCGGCTCTCCTGCTCAATGCATCTGCTACAACGTTGGCCTTTCCGGGATGATATTGCAAATCCACATCATAGTCCACTAGTAGCTCGAGCCATCTTCTCTGCCGCATATTAAGGTCCTTCTGGATGAAAACATACTTCAGGCTCTTATGATCAGTAAATATCTCCACTCCATCTCCGTACAAGTAGTGTCTCCACAACTTCAAAGCAAACACTACCGTCGCCAATTCCAAGTCGTGGGTCGGGTAATTCTTCTCATGATCACGTAGTTGACGTGACGCATAAGATATTACCTTCCCATGCTGCATCAAGACACACCCCAATCCTCTGCCTGAAGCGTCGCAATAAACCGTGAATCCTCCGGTCCCATCTGGAAGGGTGAGAATGGGAGCCGTTATCAAACCTTGCTTCAACTTCTCAAATGATTCCTGACACTCTACTGTCCAAACAAACGGCACATCCTTGCGGGTCAACTGGGTCATCGGCGCTGAAATCCTTGCGAAATCTGAAATGAACCGTCGGTAGTAGCCGGCCAATCCAAGAAAGCTGGGAACCTCTGCCACTGAGCTGGGTACTGGCCATGACTCGATAGCCACAATCTTCTGGAGATCCACTTCCACTCCTCCTCAGGTAATGATGTGACCCAAGTACGAAATACGATCGAGCCAGAACTCGCATTTACTGAACTTGGCGTACAACTGATGCTTCCTAAGCGTCTGGAGGACGACTCTGAGATACTGCTCATGCTCTGCTTCACTCTTGCTGTAGACCAGGATGTCATCTAGGAACACGATCACAAATTGATCCAAGTAAGGCATAAAAATACGATTCATGAGGTCCATGAATACGGCCGGCGCATTGGTCGCTCCAAAGGGCATAACAAAGAACTCCCAATGTCCATACCTCGATCTGAATGCTGTCTTCGGGATGTCCTGCTCTCTGACTCTGATCTAGTGGTATCCCGACCGCAAGTCGATCTTCGAGAATACTGAAGCCCCTCTGAGCTGATCAAACAAGTCATCCATCCTCGGAGGAGGGTATCTGTTCTTGATTGTCACCGAATTCAAGGTACGATAATCAACACATAGCATGGACGTGCCATCCTTCTTTTTCACAAGAAGCATCGGGGCTCCCCAAGGTGATCCACTTGTACGGATGAATCCCTTGGTCCTCAGTTCTTCAATCATCTTATATAAAATCTCCAACTCTGAAGGCGCCATCCTGTAGAGTCGCTCTGATATTGGTGCTGTCCTGGGAATCAAGTCTATAGTGAACTCAATCTCTCGCTCTGGCGGCATCCCTGGAAGCTCCTCTGGAAAGACATCTGGAAACTCTTCAACTATCCGGGGTAACTGCACTGCTGCTACTGCCATCCGCAATGCTGGGGAAGATGGCTCCACTGCGCCTCTGGAAAATGAAAACTCTGGCTCGCCAGGGATACTAAAGACAACTCTGCCAATATGACAGTCTATTCTAGCATACTGGTTCCTCAACCAATCCATGCCTAGGACTACATCATAGTCTGCCATAGGAAACTCTATGAATCTAGCGGGGAACTCCCTACCGCTAACTACGATCCAACACGAGGAAAATACTCGATCTACTCCCATAAAACCATTACCAGTAAGTATATTGAGCCTCACTGATAATGACTCGGGCTCCAATCCTATCCGTGTCGCGAATCGTACAGACATAAATGAATGCGATGTACCAGAATCAAATAATACAGACGCTGGAGAGGAGTTGACGAGAATAGTACCTGCCACAACCTCACCTGGTGCAACTTTTTCTTCCATAGCCATCATCATGGCCTGACCTTGTCCTCTGGCTGCTGGTCCCCTCTGCTGGAAACCTCTCTGCCTATTCTGGGTCTGAGCTTGGGCTTGTGCATACTACTGAGGGTGCTGTTGCTGGAATGCCTGAGACTGAGGCGGCAAGGGCCTCGAAGACTGATACTGCTGCTGCTGAACTGGTGTTGGGGCCGGTCCTCTCACCGAAGAGCTAGAAGGGTTGGATGCTGATGAACCACCCCTATTCGGCCAAGCCCCTATCCTATGATCTGCTGCTCCACAAGCCAGGCACAATCCCCGCGCACCGCGACAGTCTGCCACCACATGCCCTGGCTTACCGCAATGAGAACATCCCATCACGAAAGTCTGCTTATGTTTCTGCTGTTGTGGGCACGTCAGGGTCGAATGCTGAACCGACGTTACTGAGGTCGCCCGCCTCGGAGTTCCAATGGTCAATCCCCTAGCTGCCGGGGCTGGAGCTGATGATTGGTGCATCTGACTGTGGGACCGCTTCCTACCTCCGGTCCTATCCATGATCCTCTGGGAGGTATACTCATGCCTCCTAGCTGCTCTCAAGACTGCATCGAACGTCTGGTGCTCGAACTGCTCAACCGCCAACAAGATCTCTAAATACAGTCCCTGCTGGAACCGCTGGGCCCTATCAAACTCGGTCGCCACCAAGGTGGGGGCAAACCTACTGAGTCTAGAAAACTTCGATGCATAACTGTCGACTGTTCTGTCTCCTTGCTTCAAGTTGGTAAATCTGGTCTGCAGGTCGTACCGAGCCACAGCATCAAAGTACTTCGTCTGGAATCTCTCTCTAAATACTGCCCAAGCAATGGGTGCCACTAATTCCATAGCTTGCGCCGCCCACCAACTGCGAGCCAAGTCCAACAACTGCAGGCGTACCACCGCCACCTTCTCATTCTCAGGTGTCCTAGCTGCTTCCAGAATCACCTCGGTATCCTGAAGCCATGCATCCGCGGCAATCGCATCCTCGGTGCCGTCGAAGAAAGGAGGGTTCAATCGCTTGAAGCTGTTTGTCGCCTGGTTTCCGGGATGTCCGCCTCGGGTCAAAGCAGCTTGAACTGTCTGGTGCAGGGCGTCGCTTCGACGATCCTGGAAAGCTATCAAGGTTCTGATGAGGCCTACTAAGGTACCATCATCTGGCTCTGTGGGCTGGACGGGCCGAACTGGTGACTCTCCTCCAGTAGGCACAACTCTGGAGGCTACCCCGGAATGCTGGACTTGATCTCCGGGTTGCTGCTGATCCACGAGAAATGCTCCACCTCGTCGATCGGTAGGACCAGGTACAGTGTCGCTGAAGAAGACGACACAGGGAACAATAAGGAAAGGACCAGGACAGATCAATGATATAAGCACAGGATCAGGGCAAGAATCTAGGGATTCAGAGGATACGAACAGAGATCAAGGACGAGTACTGATTGAGACATCTATCTGGTAAACCCCCACATATCTTGATTTACAGGACCTGCATAGGCCACCACTTAAACCATGTCACGCCCCAGAACCAGAATACTGGAGAGCGGGGGCAGACATAGCCAGCTGCGTATATTGAAATAGAAACCACCTCGATATACGGTCACGGCTGTCTAGATATATGAGGGTTTACTACAAGCCAACAGTCTCTTATGGTCATGAACAAGCCTAATGTCTCAATCACAAGCAAGTAAGTAAGGTCGCAAGATGTATGATCATTAAATATACAATAATAAGACGTCCCAAATATTACATATTCAGCTGATCATGAAGCTAGTCGTTACAAAATATTAGGACTAGCAAGAGTTTAGTCGTACATGATCAACCCTAGGATTTGTTAATCATGTATACAGCCTGTAGGCAGACAGTAAGTAAAAGTGCATCGAGATAACAGGTGCTCGTCGGCTAAACGCCTCAAAAGAATAATTTACAATAAAGTGGGCAAGACAAAAAGGAAAACCCACTCTTGGCCCGGGTTCCGTCTAGTTGTCACCATTGGGCTGGAAGCTTGGTAGATCCTCGGGAGCTGCTCCAAAATCTGGCCACACAAAACCAGCTGGGTCAACCCCAGAAAGAGCAAGTGCCACAAGGGGGCCACGAAATAAGAACAAAAGCCAGCAATCAATACAAAAAATCTAATATTATAACTAGAATTTACGAAAACATGGTAGGGTGATATACGACGAGATAACCATGGAACTATTCCGATAGCCAGGTTATAATCCGTAAACCAAACAAGGACCGGGATTGTAACCCTTCATCTAAACAGAACTTGGTTTTCCACCATTTATCGACAAGGTAATAATGCAAGAAATCAAGACAGGAAGCAATCTTGTATTGGATCAAGACATGACTAGACTGGTTATACCTCATTCAATCAATCACGGCCAAGCAGATACTACGGCTTACTACTTTAACTAACTAGGGTTATCACAAACCTAATTACTAACAAGATGCAGTGAGATGATTCCACAGCCACAAGTCCTGCAGACCATCCAGGTTACCCAGGTCGAAAGTTAGGGGTTGAATTCTGGTGGGTACATCGCCCGGGAGACAAATGTACCCTTAGGTGACTTAGAGGGTGCAACACTCGACGGTGTGCTGGAAATGTGCCCTACTCGACGGCAGGCTACAGATCCCAAGAGCGCCCAGGTAACGGGATTGCATGTAGCTGTGTCATCTCTTCATGACTACTGTGTTATTCTAGTTATTAACCTTAATCCATTTTGGTAGGTACCCCTGACCGTGGTACTCAGGAGTCCCATCCTAGACATGATGCAAGACAGGACCAGTGGATTTAACAAGCAAGCAAGAAAGAACCACCCACGGTGTCAAGGCCGGTCAAGTTAAGTTAGCCGTCGCAACAGCATTAAGTTATCAAGTCATGCTACAAGTCAGGAGTGCGCCGCCACTGGCCACTATCAAGTTATCAAGTCACAAGGATTAATAACAAGTTACAAGTTAGGTGTGCACCCCACTGAATCACTAGCAAGGAGATCAGAGAATACCAGGATCATAATTCACAGAAAACCGTACTAGTCATAAACAATTACTTGAAAATCGTGTTAGGCCGTGTCGGGTCAAGATAGTCGTGCTGTGTTGAACAGATCTCAGGAAAACTCAATCCACAAACAAAGAAACCAAGTCGAGAAATAAAACCAATACTCCTAGAGCCAATGGGTTAAGCAAGGGGTTCAGGGTGCAACGTACGCACAAGGGCACGCACAGCGTACGTACAAAAGCACGCACACAGGAGAGCTAAAGTACGCACGCAGGAGAGCTGCGTACGCGTAAAGACACGCACACAGGAGAGCTGCGTACGTGAAAAGAAACGCACGCAGGAGAGCTGCGTACGCACGCAAGAGAGCGGCGTACGCAAAAAGTCACGCACGCAGGAGAGCGGCGTACGCGAAAAGTCACGCACGTAGGAGAGCGGCGTACGCGAAAAGTCACGCACGCAGAAAAGCTACGTACGCAAAAAGTTACGCACGCAGGAGAGCTGCGTACACGAAAAGACACGCACGCAGGAGAGCTGCGTACGCACAAAAGTACGCACGCAGGAGAGCTGCGTACGCACAAAAGTACGCACGTAGGAGAGCTGCGTATGCAAAAAGTCACGCACGCAGGAGAGCTGCGTACGCGTAAAAACACACACGCAGGGGAAAGGATCTTCTTCTCCATGGCTGAGAAGAAGCTCCCATGGCTCCAAAACTTCAAAGCATCACAACTTGGCCATCCGAACTCCAAATCCAAATTTCCAAAGTTCCAACCAGGGTGGAATTGAACACTCTCCCACATGGAAACATCAAAACCCATAAAAATCTAACTTAAATAGATCAAAACCATACAAAACCAAAAATAGGAAAAACTTAGATCTAGAACAATGGAGACTCCAAATCACAAAATGCTAAGTTCTAATGTTGATCACCATGTCCTAATCTAGCAAATGGACAAATAAAAGAGGGTTCTCATGTGGTGGCAAGATGCACTTGCCTATGGGTTGGTGTTGTGTAGAGGAAGAAGAAGAGTGTTGTGTAGAGGAAGGAGAAGAAGAAATTAATAGAGGTTTATGAGGAGAGAGAAAAGGTTGGTGGAGTTTTAAAGAGGGTAGGATGTGGTGTGTTGAGGGTGGAGCATAGGCTAAGGTGTTCCAATACATATTAAACCAAATCAAACCAAAGCAAACCAACCCAAACCAATTAAAATCGAGCCATGTCAAAATCCGAAATACGAGAAATACCAAAATTCCACAAGTTGAGAAAAAAATAAAAATACATGCAAAATTCAGATACGAGTATAAATACGAAATACAGGAAATACGGGAAATGAGGGTGACATGGTCCTCTAGCCGGCTGCACTCTGTTCTGGCCTCCTTGGGCTCCACGAAGACGGCAATCCCTCAGCAAGTGGTCGGGCGCCCCACAGTATAGACAGATGCCCAACCACTTCCTGCAGGCCTCTCGAGTGTGCCCTAGCTTCCCGCAAAAAGCACACGGAGTAGCCTGCCTCTGGCCCTGTCCCTGGTGCTGCTGGGCACGTGCTGGTGCCTGCTGAAACTGCAACTGAGGCTGTTGCTGAATCTATCTCTGCTGGAAATGAGGGCGCTTTGCCGGCCCCGCACTCGAGGTCGCTCCTAGAACATCGCTGCCCCTCTTCGGCTTGAGGCCAAAGTCCTCCTCTACGATCTGCGCCTCTATCAGAATCTGCTCGAATTTCGCATCGCGTCGTCCAGAGGTACGAGTGCGAACTGCATGTATAAGACCCCTCCGAAACTTGCGGGCCTTGTATCCCTCATCCTAGATCAGACTGGGTGAAAACCTACTCAGGCGGAAGAACTCCTCTGCATACTCATCTACCGACGAGTTCCCCTGTACCATACTAGCAAACTGTCCCTCTAAAGCTGTCAAGGCCACTCTGTGTAGAACTTCTCCTTAAAGAGCTTCCTGAAGTCCTTCCAAGACAAACCCCTCATCGATGCTCGAGGATCCGTGTGAAACCAAGTCAGTGCTATATCGAAAAACTGGCTCCCTGCAGACGTCACCCAAAGCCCTTTCGGGACCTCTGCTAACTCCAGGCTCCGCTGGACATCCTCCAACCAGTTATCCGCGTACAGGATACCCTCAGTACCCTTGAACTCCTTCGAGTTCATCTTTCTGAAGTCTAGGTGTGTGCCAGGCCTCCCCTGACCCTGCTGTTGAACTGGGGCTCCCTGAACTGGACCCGGTGTACCCCTCTTTACTGCTGCCATTGCCAGCTGATGGGATTCCTCCATGCTCCGTCGTAACAGCTCTGCCTGCGCGCTCTGGGTCTGCAACATCTGCTGCAGAAGGGCCATCATCCCCTGAGTATCAGTCGGTAGCGGAGGCGGCGGTGAAAGAATATCAGGAATGACTATGGACGGTCCCGCTGCTGGAGGTGAAGACCTCCTGGAACCGTCGCTGCTACTCCCGCCTGAAGGGCAGGAACTGAGGTAGTAGCTCCCTCAACTGCAGCTCCCGCAGCCGGAGGTAGAAGTCCTGCCGGATTGGGCCTCTCCGGAACAGCACTAGATTCTGCTGCCTAAGAGCGAGTAATCGTCATCCTGAGGATAGATTGAAACAAGGAATCAATATGGCACATGATAGGGAATATCAAAGAAGGACAATTAAATTCAATGCAAAAGAGTTGTCATGGTAATCAAAAGATCAGAAATTTCCTAAAATATGATTGAGTAGCTCTTATCATACCCTAGATCCTACGTCCTAATTGCAGGCTCGTAATTAGTACTCTAAGTCGAGCACCATTACGAGATCGCTCTAGTTGCGATACAGGCCTGCATGGGCCACCACAAAAACATGTCATAACCCGTACCCTGATCAGGGGCACGAAAACGTGGTTACGTCCAGCCTATGCCGTAAAATCGGCGATAGAACGCTGTATATAGGGTCTGTTAATACTACGACTAAAACAATATAAAAGTACATGTACAGTATATATACTACGAATGGAGGTGACATAGCAATACAGTCTCAATCACAAAGTAAAACTAAGGTAGATAGCATGGAAAAGAAATAAGATAGATGAAAGCAGGAAATAAGTTCAAGATCAACACAAGTCCAAAGCTAAACACAACATCACAGAGTCACAGAATATAATATAAGTACTACAATCTGAAGGTGCCAGCTGGATCGCAGTCCAGGCAAACCTAACTAAACTACTCTACTCTGGGTGAGCAAAGTCTAGTGGCTCTACTATCAAGCCACGGTCCAGGTCTACTCCATCTAACCCGTCCTCATAATAGGTCGGCCAATCTACCTCAGAATCATCTATAAAATATCAACGTTATCCTGTCAGGAAAATAAGCAAGTACAAACACTAACAGTAGTTCCATATGAATTGACAAATTCTATAAGAGACAGTGTAATGAAATACAAGACAAAGATATAGGATAACTTGGGAACCATTCGGAAGCTGAGTTATAACCCTTAAACCAAACAAGGACCGGGGTTGCAACCCTTCTCCCGAACAGAACTTAGTCTCAAATCAAGGTATAGCATAAAGGTATGTAGAGCATGTGAGTAAATAAATATCATAGCATGGTGAGAAAAGTACTGAAAGTAGAACTGAGCAGGATATAAGATACGATAAATAAATATAAATATGATTTGAATTATTAGAGCGATATGTGATCGGCTTTAGGTAAGTGACAAGACAGGTTATCCACTTGGCCCGACAATCGTACGGTAATCCCACGAAAAGTCATGTCGGCCAACCTGGATAACATGCGCATGGAGGTATCTGCTACACCCTACGTGAGGTGAGAGTGGCGCAAAGAAAATAGTGACAAAAGGCTTTGATCATATAACCCCTAATAATTCTCCCATTCCCGAATAGAATCACGGATCCGGACATGGCACGTCATGACACGGGATTCAAAAGCAGGGGACCATCCCACTCCCAAATCGATGTCTATATAAGTACACGAAACACAAAAATATCACGTACCAATATACTAAGAAAATCCAGAAATAATATCTCATGACAGGATCCGACGTATACTAGTCCGTGAACTATCGTGTCGAGAATCAAGTAAGACACTACAACTGAATCGGATATAGTAGATATCAAGACAATAAAAACTATCAGTGAATATACTCGCCTGTGGTCCTGAGCTAATAAGGTGAACAGACGCTCAGAGTAATCACAGACCTAAAATGAGATACTATAAGTTAAACAGGGTTTTATAATAAAAAGGAAACTAATTTAAGTCATGATATGCAAGTCTAAGTCAATCTAGGTCAAACTGGGTCAAACTAGGTCATACTAGATCATACTAGGTCACTGGGAGTCAATCTAAGTCAAACTAGGTCAAACAGGGTCAAAAGTTGACTTACAGTTGACTTTTGGTCAACTAGTCAACTCTGGTCAACCCTAGGTCAAACTAGTCTAATATTGACCAACTGTTGACTTTCAGTCAACTGGTCAACTCTGGTTTGGTTTCGATCAAATCTAGTCGCTTATAGGCTAAGTTTAACTCTCGGTTGACTTTTGTTGACTTTTGGTCAAAATGGTCAACCGAAGTCAAAATTAGTCTAGGAGCGCTATTTCTGACCATTACCAACCAAGGGAACCAAGTTCTAACCATACCTTAAACTCTAAACTCAATACCTTAGCTTCTAGGTAAATACCTATACTTACCCTTAGCAAGGTATTCCCGATACCTTGTCCATACCACTCTAACCTTGGAATAATAACCTAGGCTTACTAGGATAGCTAGACACTAACCTATACTAACATTACCAACCATAAAATCCTAGTTCCTAGCTCATCTATGATACATATTGGTTATCCCAACATTACCTTACTAACATAGCCTAATAATACCTTATCCTAACTTTTAAAATACTAGCTAACTATAACATACCCACAATACTCACTCACCCACTCACATATGGTCCCACACATAGGCTCTCCTATAGGCTATTTGCTATAGACACATAGGTTCACACCTATAGGACACATATAGGACACATACCATACTCATATTTAAACTCACACACACACAATAGCTCACACACACATATACATATAGGGCTGTCCTATGGTGGCCAATATGGACTGATTCTAAGGCCAACTAAAGGCTAAAAATAGGCTGATTCAGTGGGCCAAATGTGGGCTGAATTGGGCCTGGAAAATGGGACTATATGGCTGTCCATTTGTGTGTCAAATGGACTGGTTTAGAACAGCTCATAGGCTGATTTGGGGAGACTATAAGGACAGGTTTTGGACTGCTTATAGGACAGAAAATGGGCTGTCAATGGGGCCTGAGATATGGACTAATATGGCATGGTTTGGGGCTGCTTATAGCTGGTAAGTAGGCTGAGTTTAAGGGACTGGTTTCCTCCCCCCAAAAAAAAACCTGCTGATATAGCGGTACCTACTGCTGCTGTTGCAGCTGATATATAACAGTCCCCCTTGGGGACTATTCAGGTGTACAAATCAGTCCCCCTTGTGGGGACTGATACCCCAAGCTACTGTTGTTATACACAGCTTCCCCCTTACACATAAATGAGACACAATTAACACTCCTATATATATATATATATATATATATATATATATATATATATATATATATATATATATATATATTATATATATATATATATATATATATATATATATATATATATATATATATAGAGAGAGAGAGAGAGAGAGAAAGAGAGAGAGAGACATTAATATACATATATAACCATGATATAGATATATATTAGAATATGATACAATATGATACATTGAAAACACATTCTCTAAACAACATAAATCTAAGATTTAATATCTAAATAATCATCCACACAATATATATATTAAATACAAGTGTCCAAATAGGTTTTTCCCACTAGGACACAATCCCACACATATGACACACCTAAAAGTCTTCAAATGGACACAAAACGGACACAAATGGAGATACAACCATGGGGGTCATTCCTATGGGTCTAAAATTATCCTATATGCATGAAGAAATGAAAAGGAGAAGGGATTTATACCTCCCGGAAGATCGAATCTAGAAAAAACCCTTCCGATGCAACCCCGACATGTAGGAATCCCAAATGGACACGAACGAGCTCCGAATCCTCCCAAACTTGGCTAGCTCCTTCCTTGCTTGAGTAGAGGAGAAAATAAGAAGGTTGGATGGAGGAATGGATTGATTTGGTGGAGAAAATCTATAGGAACCCTCTCTAAAATTTGGGGAAGAACAAGAGAGAGAAAGTGGAGTGGAAAGTAAAATAAATGACTCTCTCTCTCCACCTAGCTAGGTCCGGCCATGAAAGCTTGGTTATCCCCTATTTGCAAAGTCTAAAAATACCCTCCACTAATCTATTCAATTAAAATTAGAAAAAGGGTTAATGGTTGAGGCTATTTAGTCATTCTAAATCTCTAATCTAACCAAACCCTATTCATAAATAATTATCTAATCACTAACTAAAATTAATATCATGTAGGCCATGGCTAACTAATGTGTGGGTCCCACAAGAGTCAAAACTACCCCGGGTCTCCGATACAAGTCAGATTGAGTTGAAATTCGAACCTGACTCAAATAACTCCAAAATAATATCATAAATAAATAAATAATTCCAAAATAATTCTAAAGTGGAAAAATAACCAAAATACTCCTGTTCATGAAAGCTGAGGGTGACACTATCTTTCTTAGATGTCTTGTGATTGAGTTGAGATTATATACCTCCGTGAGATTATATACCTCTATATAGGATTAGAGTCTAGGATCTCATCCACATACTTGACCGCCTTCTCGCTTGACTCCTCGAGTTACATCTTGCTTGATCCCTTCCATCGTGATTCGTGCCTTTCTTTCATGCTTGATAGAGATTAATAAGGTACTAGGTGGACATGACCTATTGTTCCATCACCCTACTAGTTTAACTCTTGTAAGTTGGGTAGAATGCCTTATGACCTAACAATCCCTTTGTCCTTGTGACCTATATTAGCAAGTTCACTTAGGTTCTAGAATTTAGAGGACCCTAACCCATCTAGCCAACCAAGGACTTGGACAAAAAGGCTATAGGACGACTGTATAGAGACCAACACATGACATGACTTAGATTCTTAAGGAGTTGAACTAATTCTACCTTCTTTCACTCTTACGCTCTCGTGCCTATGTTTGTACCATCGTGACTAATGCTGCTAAATAGCCTAATTTTTGCAAGCTTACTTTTATCAAGCTTGTTCAAGGACATATATTTTATTGGGGGCTTCCACTAACATATTGTCTAATCAGAACTGGTGCATGATGGTCTGATCAATCTAGTACATTTTGGTTCGCTTTTATCTATCGTTATACGTGGATGGAGACATAGTTAAACTTTCCCTATAGAGTCCCATCTGCGACAGCCTTGGCAATTCTTTTGAATTACTCATTCGCCTTTGAACCACATATTTGTATTCAAAAATAACTTCTTTGGACTCATATTGGTTTTCGTCTTTCACCTATTTAGATGACGACACATACTTGATAGATAGACCCAAAGTATTACCTCTAGTTGTTCCATCATCTATTGCCAAGCTAGTTAGCCATCGACCAAGCCACGTGACTATAATCTCGTCTCAAGTTATTCGCCCTCAAACTATTACCTTGACCATCTAATCGTTTGGAACTTAGGAATGACTAGAAATGTTTTCTTAGTCGTACCCCTAAACCTAGATTACTATCTTTTCCAAGAGACCATGTGCCCTTGTTCTCAAATTATTTTACCTTCATTTCCAAAACTCTTTATCTTTTAATTACGTTAGTTAGCGACCTCACCCATAACCATATCCATGATTATTTCGGCATTATTTGAAATTACGATTTTCTAATGCATGTTGCATTGAACGTCGTCTCCTTGCCTCGCCTGATGATAGGATCGTGTTCCGTATCGATATACCCATATACCTACTCTCCCCTCCCTCCTACTTATTCTTAATTTCGAGGACGAAATTCTTGTAAGTTGGATAGGATGCAAAATCCCTAAAAATCTACTATATTTTTAGTACTGATTTTTTTTGTATTTATACGTCGCATAGTCGTATTGTACGTCGCGCAGAAATTTGCGTTTTTCGTATTTACTCGTCGATTGCGAATATGTGCGAGGTACATATTTTTGAAAAATAGTTTTTGATTTTATTATCAGTGATGCTTCAAAATAATATATATAAAATAATTATTTTTATCTATCGAGGTTGCCAAAACTTATTATTTAATTTATTTTAATAGTGGTGATTTAGGAAACTGGATTTTATGAATATTCTACTTGTGTGAAGTACATGAAATTTACTTCATGTATATTTTCAAAAATTACTAGAACTTATTTAGAATTAATTATTAGGAAAAAGTTATCTCAAAAGATTTTAAATATTAATAATGATTTTAGAAATATTTTAGCTTAATTTAAAATAAAAAGCTATTTTGATATAATTTATACTAATATTTAAATATTTATGTTGACTTCGGAATTAATTATTATTGCTAATTGTTATAAAGAGATTTCAAAATTTATGATGAATTTTATTTTCGAAATTATTATGCTATTTAATTAAAAATGTAGTTTGAAACTATTTCCTATTAATACTTAAATATTTATGATGATTTTCAAAATTAATTAATTATTATTAAAAAAATAATAATTTGAATTTAATTATGACAATTTAAATGGTGATTTTATTTTATTTATTTATTTCAAATAGTTTAATTTAAATGTGTAATTTATCTATATTTACATTGGATTGGATTTAGATATGAATGCATTGATTTAAAATAAATAGTAAATTATCTATTTGGGTTTTAAAAATCTCAATCCTTATCCAACTGGGAATTCCGACATTCTATAAATAGGCAGGTACTCCTCCATAAATTCCTCATACCCACAAATTCCTCCACAAGAACCGTGCATCGTGTCCGTGTACGTGTTCCCTCCCCGTCTTATTCTACAGCTTTACATATACATTCTAACCCCCTCCGTGTCGACAATCCCGACATGATCCAATAAATCCTAACCCTAACCCTAACCCTATCTTTGCCAGAAGACCCTCGTCCTCGCCACACTCTCGACACCGTCATCTTCATTATCAAAACCACCGTGCTGCCATCCGCCACCCGCCTTCGGCATACCCAACCAGAGACAACCACCACACCACCATCCCTGTCACCCCATCGCCTCTGCTACCAAACCAACACCATCCCGCGAGCCACCGCCACCACCGAACCCAAGCCTTCACGACCGGTGCCCTATCCGTCGCGGCCATCTTCGGCCGTTCATCGCACCACCACCATCACCGCCGCCTCAGTACACCAAACCCACCACCACGACCACCAGAAATCACCACCGCCACCATCGTCGAGGCCGTTCCGGCCCCTGTCACCAACACCATCATCATCACTGTCACCGCTGTAGCCACCGCGGCAACCGCCGCGGCACGCCCAACCCACCACCACCGAAAAACAAGAAATAAAATACAAATCCCCTTACCTCCACCTCCCCGACGAACTCCGCCTAGCCGTCTCCTTCCCCGGCCCGGCCATCAACGTCCGTCGCCGCCCGCGACGTGGCAAGGCTGTGCGCCACCGCGAGCATCTCTCCGCCCGCCGAGCCCCCGCGCGCGCCCACTTCCCGCGGGCCGACCCAGCCACCGGCAGCGCCGACCGCCCCTCCTGCGGATCTGCGCCTCTCCTGCCCTTCCCAAGCTCCCACGCCGCTCGAGCAAGCCCCGTCGCCGTGTCCTCCGTCGTCTGATGTGCGCGGCTGGCGAGCACCGCCACCAGCGCATCTCCGCTGTGCCCGAGCCCATCTCCTCCCTTCGCGGCCGCGCCTCCACCAAAAACCCCCTTCCTCCGCCGTGCGTCGATCGGCCACGGCCACCCCAGTGACTCCGTCCCCTTCTTCCCCGACTTTCTCATCTCTCCCCCTCTCTCTCACACACTCGGCTCACCCCCATCCCCATGTTTCACTTCTTTTTTATGGAAGAGTGTATCTCTCTCCTTACAGGTGTAAAGAGTTTTATTTTGTTCTTTTTTTCTTTTTTTTCTACAACTACTACTAATATTATTATTACTTTTATTTTTTATTATTATTATTATTATTAAAAGTATTATTATTTTTGTTGTTTTGTTACTTGGAATAGTACTGTTATTTTAGAAAATTTTATAAATATTTCCTAGCTAATTTCAAACATAGTTTCAACCTTGAATTTTTTTTACTATATTATTATCTATAGCTTTGACAAAAAGAGAAGAGGGTATTTTCTACAAACTTATTTTAAAAAACAATCTTCTAGATTTTGTATTTTCTAAAACCCATTTTTTTAGCAATTTTAAAATATCTATTTTGACCAAAAGAATATAGTTTTACTTAAAATGTTAATTTGACGAGCTTAGAATTTTGGCTTAAATAAATTTTCATATTTTAAGTAATTATCTAAACTATTTTACCAACATATAGTTTTCAAGATATAATCAATAATTTCCTAGTAATTTTCAAATATACTTTTATATATAGTTTTTTTATATTATTATTATTTGAATCATATTTTATCCCCTTAGAGTTTTAGCCTACAAAACGAATCTTTTAATTTTCAACTGCGTTTTCTAGAAATATTTTGTATTTACCTAGAATATGTTTGATTTATAAAAATATAGATTTTAGCAAAAAATATTATTTAGAGTATTTTGGCCTAAAACGATTTTTCTAATATGTATTATTCTAAAAATTATTTCTAATAATAAAATATGTCCTTCAAATATTTTCTAAAAAGATTATAAGCATTATCCTTCAAATTCCCCTTCGACTATCGCTATTGGTCATGATGCGTACCTATTTTCTCGCGGATTCGAGCCCTTACCCCTCTACCATGGCATATGACAAATCAGAACACCATGAGCATCGCATCACACCAGGAATCATCACCAGGCAAGTATACCTTGCTAATTAACTGTCAAATTATTTATTTTCTGTATTATTTATTTTGTTTCATATTGTTAGTTTCCTTTGTTATAAACTGCACGTCCAAGCCATACTTGGGTGCAAGCGACTCTATTAGTCGTTTTACTTTATTATATGCATGTTAACTTAGTGTTAGCGGACTACCTTCTTGTTGGAGGATATTCTTATATCTCCCTTGGCCATGACACACACACTATATGGTTGGAGACATGTTGCTAGGGGTACGACTTATGGACTGGCCCTCTCTAAAGTCGTGTGACGGATAGATGATCGTAACTGCTATGACTAAGGTTTTAGAGACTCAAGCAGTTACAAAACTGGACGAGCCATGGACATGACTTGAACAGTGTGGGAAATATTGGGGGAGGACAGTCGCTAGTGCGTATGGGAATCCAAACAGGTAAACCACAGTCTCCAGATAGAACTGTGGCAATTTATTTGCAGATGCCCTCTGACGTTTTGGACGTTACAGACGGATACGGATTACTGGATGCCAGTTACGTATACATAGCCTAAAATCTCACCCATGCGCATGAAAGTTGTCCTCTAAATTGCACATTAGACGGTTAGAATCTCCTTTGCATATTTGTGTCTAGAATAGTCTTTTATATATTATTTTATTATTTTGACAGTTCATATTAGCTTGTTCTTCCTGTATCTTGCTACGTCCATCTGAGGACCTGGTTATTTCCCAGGTGTGTGCTTTCATGATTCACTGCAGGTGTTCTAGCCATGGCCGTGATTCTCTCCATCCCCTCGAAGACGATTGCGCTTGGTTCGTATTGCCATCTTATTGATCGATTCTTGTACATTTCTTTCATTGAGACAGTTGGTAGTGGACTTTGTCTCCGTCCAACGATTGTATCATAAATATTCAAGTTGATTTTTATATTATTATTCTTTACATTGTGTGTGAGATTTAGTTTGTCTTGGATTACTGCATTTTTATATCTTATGTATACATACAAGGCCCCTGTACTTCGTATGTATATAGCTGGCATGTACGTATTTTCTAGTCCTACGTATTTTGGGACTGGTGCGTTACAGATTCAACCCCCTTCAACAAACTCAAGTACAAAGAAGAAGATCACAACTTGAAAACATTCATCCTACCCGTAACTTATTATGGGGAGTTTTCTTATAATGTTTAGAAGTAGTGCAAGCACACTTCCCGAGTTTTTTAAATTTTATTTATTTTTGTTTAATTTTAAATATTTTCTAGTTAGAAAATAAATTTAGTTTTTTAATTCTATTATAGATATTTTGAAAGAAAAAGAGATTTGCCAAATTTATTTTAAAAGAGATTCTATATTTACAAAAGTAGACTTCTATAATTATGGATTGGGTAAATGACAAAAAACCCCTCGTTAGACACCCAACTTTTGTAAATTAAGACCTATTAGTCATTTTTAGCAATTCGCCCCTCCTTAGATTACAAATTCGTACCGTTCGCCACTATAAGAATGCCAATGTCTGGAACTAGACCATGGCAAAACCTACGTGTCATCTCCTCAGGGTCTGCAACAAGATTAGGAGCGAAATGGCTCAAACGACTAAACTCTGCTGCATACTCGTCAACAGAACGGTTCCCCTGCTGGATGTTCTGGAATCGTAGCCCCATGGCTACCCTAGCGGTAGTCGAGAAGAATTTCTTCTTGAACTGGGTCTTGAACTGATCCAAATTGGCCTTCCCTCTCGCGAACAGCGGCTTATTCCTGAACCAAACTCCTGCCAAGTCTATCAGCAGAAATCTCGCTGCTTCGACCTGGAGGTCACTCGGCAACCTAGCTCTAAGGAGCTTCCTCTCTACCGAGTCTAGCCAGTCATCTATTACTACGATGCCCTCGGTGATGTTAGATATCTAGTATATTAGATATTGATATGTTAGTAGGTTATGTTAGTTCTAGATATTGGTATGTTAGCAAGTTAGTCTCTATAGGTCATATGTTATATATTAGTTAAGATGTTATGTTAGTACATTAGATAGTTAGTTAATTAGATATTTGAGGGGTATCTTGGTATCGCATGATACCAATTTAGTATCTTAAGGTAAATATGAATTACATTTACCTTCAAGGTAAATGATTAGTTTACCTTATGACCAAGGTATTGGTTTTGGGATGCCAATATGACCAAGGTCGATATGGTATCCTAGTGTTAGTGGGTTAGTGTCTACGTGTTTGAGTTTGAGTAGATGATGTTAGATTATGGAAGGGTTATAAAGATAGGTATATATATTTTTGGGTTATATAGTATCTATATATATTATGAAATATATTATGAGAGTATATAGATATAGGTTATGGTTCACTGTGATGATATGTATATACTTGATATATGATATCTATATGTATGTGTTAGGGTGGTACTATATGGGTAAGGATATATGTGATATATATATGTAAGTTATATTATATAACTAAGTTTGTGTGCCTTGTTAGCTATGTGGTTTAGCTATGTGCCTTGATTTAGGCTATGTGTTAGATAGCAATGTACTAGCATACTTGATAGTTTTGGCTGTAGACTTGTTTAGACCTAGAATTGACTAACCTAGACTAGTTTGACCATTGTTGACCAAACTTTAGCTTGTTTGACCACATTAGACTAGTTGTCCTATTTTGACTAGACTAGTTGATCAGAGTTGACCAAGAGTTGACTTTGACCAAGATTGACTTAGACTCATGTAGATTGTATTATAATTTCAATTACCATATAAATTAAACTCTTTATAACCTGTGTTTCTCTAACTAGGACTCTGTGACTCCAGTTGGCCATCTTTTTATATCAGCTGTTTAAGGTATCAGGCGAGTACATTCTCTGATCATTTTATACTTGTTAGGATTTATATTCTTGCTCTAGATTACTTTACTTGATACGGTCACGTTGTTAATACGGATTGGTACTATATGAGATGTTATCCCCCTCGGGAACATCGGGTAAATCATGTCATATGCATTTCACTTTCATCATGTACTCCTGTGTTTTTACTATTCATGTATACTCTTGTGATTCATATAATCTCATGTTTACAGAGTCCTCATGTATACCTTCATGTGCACCCATTTATGGGCCCCTCATGTGAAATATTGTATAATAACATAACTTGTCTAGATCCTTGTGTATTGATTGAGGTACGGAGGAGTAGAAGCAGTCATGCGAACAATTTCAAGTAGTCATTGTATAAACTCTTATTGTAATCATGTGCAAATTTAAGCTATTCACATGTCTATCTTGTACTCTACATCACTAGTCACTGATAGTTCTCTACTTATAGTAGCTATTTACATTACAGTTTTCTCTCTTTTACTATATGTACTTTCTTTCAGCGTTTCATGTATTTTACTCTATTGCATGCTTTATATTCCTGCCTTGATATGAACTATTGAGATTATGTGCTCGTTCCTGTCCTGACTGGACCCGTTGAAAATATTACAGATAACCTGGAGATTTACAGCTAGTCTAGAGGACCAGTAGAGCTTGGACTAGATTACTAGTTTATGGTTTAGTTTCACTTTTAGAACTTGTTTGTAATAAGTGGAGATTGAGTTATATTTGGGATTGTTTGAGATGTTGTTTAGAAGTTTATTTAAGTTGCTTGAGTTTCATATAGTTGTTAGACTCCTGTGTTATCTTATCGTGCTTAGATTGTGATTGAGTATTATCGTATCTTATACTTATCCTCCATTCAGAGTTGAAATTGTGACAGGTATATTATATAATTGCGTGAGTTGTTGATTAGATAGTGACCTAAAACAACGTTCTACCGTCGACACTGCGGCGTAGGCTGGACGTACCCACTTCTCGTTCTCCTACACTGGGTACGGGTCGTGACACTGATAGTTTAAAAAACATGAGCGATAAAATGAATCATGAATATTAGCTCCGAAATCCAACCACCAATCATCAGAATGGTAAGAAATATTTACTACAGGTTGATAGCTTACAGACCTGAAGGAGCTAGAAGACCCATTAAGAATCATGTTAGCCTATGGCTTGCCTTTCCTTTGAAGGAGGTCTTGACAGCTTCTTTCTTCCTATGGAAACAGTTGATGGTCGTATGGTTTGTTTTACCACACCCAAAACAAAATCTCTTCTTATCCTAAGTCTAACCAAACTTTCTATGTTTATGAGATTGCTGGTGATGAGGGTTTTGGTTATGCTGTTGAAAACTATACTTCTTTTTGAAGGAGTTATTCTGGGGTTTGAGATGGTGATTAGGCTTGAATTTGCCATAAGCTTTTACAAGGTTTACCTTGGCTTTGGAATCAGAACTAGCCTTGGACTTTATCCTAAACTCTTTTTCTGTTCTATGTCTCATTAGAACTTGAGGATATGTAAGAGTTCCTTGTAAATGTGTAAGATCTTTGGCAGTATCAGACCATGAAGGAGGGAGTTTGTCTATCAAACATCATATTTTATGCTCAGTAGAGAAGAATGTACCTTTGGCTTGAACGTGTCTAAGGTGTTCCTAGAATTCATGAATTTGGTCATTAATAGGTTTATTATCTACTATGACAAATCTATTGAATGTGAAGGAATTAAATCTTTAAATTCCAACATCATCACAACCATATTCGTCTTCCAAAGCATCCCATAGTTCTTTAGCGCTTTTGTATTCAAAAAATATGTCATAGAGAGACTCATACAAAGCGCTTAAGATTTTATGGAAACAGTGGTAGTCTATTTCCTTAGAGGTCTTTGGTTTGGAAAAAGATGAGGACTTGGTTACCCCTATGTTAGACTCAGTATAGTCTGAATCATTTGTGATGGACGTAGACCCATCAATAGCAGAAATCAGACCTAAAGTGGTGAGCCAAAACTTCATTTGACTATGTCCCCTTTTGAAGTAGGTGTCATTGAACTTTGAAGGTTTGGCAGTGAATATCTCTTCTTTGACAGTCGACATGATTTCTAAAGCCTACAAAAATTATATTATTCAATAAGGATGAATATTATTGTGGGATAATAGTTTGAATGATCTTGACAATCAACCTTTAAAAATATTAGCCTTTTCAAGCTTTGATAAGGTTGGGTTAGTTGTAGGGGTCGGATCCCAGCAATCGGAGGTCCATTTGGGACATTTAAGTACCGGTCGCTTAGACGATTTACGTCTTGTTGATCAGAAGGGCCCTTTCGGCTTGTACCTAAACAAATCTCTACTTTTAAAACTTTAGAATTTAAAAGGGATTTGCAAGATAAATAAACTATTTTCTTTTTCCTAACTTAAGGTATTGAATAATCCAAGATAAATGATGTCACAAATGTGTTGATTCAATATTGCTTATGAACTAATTTCTAATATCACAAATGATTATAGCAATTTTTGGTCCTATGAAGTAACAAATATTATTTAACCAAAGGTAATAAACATGTTACGAGTATGACAAAACTTTGACAAGTAGTAAACAATATATTTAACAATATGTAACCATAATTTGTTAAACAGTATGGTACTTAACAAATATAAAAGTAGCAATTGCTATATTCTTAATATGCCCTCAAACAATTTATTAAGCAATAATATGTGACAGAAAAAGGTGGTTAAAAAAATGTCTAGCAGTAATATGCCCTCAAACAATTTAGTATGGTGCTTAATATTCTTAATATCCTAGAATAATCTTAATATGCTGCTTAATAATCTTAAGAGTAGCAATTGTTTTAAGAATTTGTTAAGAAATGTAATAGAACAAGGTTGTTAACAAATATAACATAAAAGAAAAAGTTGTAAGGCAATTGCTAAGAAAATTCGGTAACAATATTTTTGTTAGAGACAATCAAATTAACTCTTAGATTGTTAGAATTTTTTTTCTTTTCTTCTTTTAAAATCTGCAACAAAAACAAAATTAAAAGTAAAGATTATCGGCCTCCGGAAAAGTCGTGCACGTAGCATTGTCCAAAGAGTTAATTCGGATCTATGTGTAGGGTTTGTCCGAATGCTCCTAGTAGTAAAATTCCTGCTCCACCGGTTCTCCTTGTTGCACACAACGCAGAGAGAGTAACTCTTGACTTAGCTCTGTCCAGTGCAAGAATGAAGAATAAACGAGTTCAGAGTAGACGAGAATTTGAGAGAGTTTTCGTAAGGATTTTTTCTGTGTGTTCGAAAAAGAAAAATGACTCAGTATATATATATATATAGGTAGATTTGATCTTTTGTAACATATAGGAATTATGATCAATAAATTTGAACGTTACAAAGGAATAAAGAAATAGAATAAACGTGGTCCAATGAACCTGAAAAATGGATTATAACGGTCAAAAAATTATAGAGGAGTAAAAAGATTTTTAAGGTCTCAGCCTGAACCCGTAGAGGAAATCGAATCAGCATTCGACGTCCGGAGATGTGGGCACGTACCTACATCAAGGAATTTTTCTCTATGTTCAAAGAAGAAAAATGACTCAGTATTTATTTAAATATTTATTTATAACTATTTTAATGCCGTGTACGATAGGAATAAATACCACGTAGGATAGGAATAAGTATAGGGATTGATCATTAGTATGTTTTTTATATATATAATTGATTTTGTATATGAAAAGGATATCAGACGTAGACGACCATTAAAAGGACTTGGACATATAAGATATGAATTCAAAAATAAAGATATTCATTGAAGAAACTAAGACTTGACTTATAAGATAGAAATCCAAAAATAAGAATAATTGTTGAAGAAGACTTTGGCTACGTCTTGTTTTGTTCACTACAAATAGACGATGATATTCGTGTTAAGAATAAAATTCCACTCATGTTTGATCTTTAAAGAAAAGTTAACATCGTTTTCTATATTTATCATGAGACAGTTGCGACATAGTGTATATATTTAGTATTCCAAATTGGTTTGCTTAGGATTTTATGTGAACCATAATCATAGCTTATTTGAAACACAATTTGACTACAGAAACTCAAATAAAAATTTGTAGTATAAATGTGACTCATGAATTTCACCAACGCATAGCATTGAAATTGTATTCAATTTTATTTTTAGTCAGTTAAAAAAAGTAAAATCAGATTCATTAATCCAACGACTTTTGAATGCTGAATTTTAAAAATTGAGAACTCATGAAATTTATTAGTTTTTTTCTTTTCTTTTTAAGACTTTGACTGCTTTCCAGCACCAGACCCCAACTACTCAAAGTTGGCATTCTCTCGGACTTGGATGAAGACGGGTCTAATTTTAGATTAAAATGGGTCGGACCATCCGTTATTAGATCTCATATCCGACTCTTCTTATTATTAATAATAATGAAATGAGTAATGCTATATGTACCTCCAAAAATTTTATCCCTCCATGTTCCACCGCCACGTGTCACTCTCTCTTATTGACCCAAGCAAATACAGGGTGGTTGGGGGAAGACATGAGCCAATAGAAGAGGGCCACGTGACGGAGGGACATGAAAGAATAGGATTTTGAAGGTACATGAAGCATTTTTCTAATGAAATATCTTAACTAATTGCACTGTAGCATAATTTTGATATAAAAGCAGTATAAATAAATTGAACTTAAACTAAATTAAAAATGGCAGATTTCTGAACTTTTTTTTTGAGATATCATATACTATATCAAGCAGGTGAGTGGAAATTTTTCATAAATTTAATTATACGGATTTGCATTAATCTATCACTACTTTTTAGTTTGACCATTTTTTCTATTTTTTTTTAACGGGAAAGAGACTTTATTGATCAAAAGGCAGTGGAAGAGTTAGCACAACGAGCATACTCGGCGGCTATAGACTGTGCAATACAATCATGGGGGGTTTGAAAAGCAGTGGTACAATTGTTAAGGAGGGCATACTGAGCTAAATTGTGTGCGACCATAGTACCCGCCCTCCTGACAAATAGGAATGTCGGCGGTTGGGGCGGTTGGGGAGTAGCAGCAGCTTCGGCTCTGTCAGAGTTGATCAAGTCGTGGAGTTTCCTTGGGATCGACAGTGTATCACCTTTGAAGGATTTTATGCACTGTCAAGGAGTCTCCTTCAATGAAGATATTCGTGGAGGTGAGTTGGCTAGCGAGCCGGATGCCCAGTCGGATGGCGTGGAATTCAGCCTGGAGGCCACAGTCGGAGCCATTCGATGGCGTCTGGTGCCAAGTTGTAGCAGCCAAGAGGCAAGAACCTACCCATTGAGCCCCTGGCTATGGCCGCTGCCGCAATGGATGATGAGGAAGTAGCGTCATCTATGTTGATCTACGTTGTTAGCCATAGTTTGTTGGAGGTCAAGGATGCTCGACCAGGTAGGGGACGCTCGCCTGCTTTTAGGTTCCTCCCAGAACGGTCTGTTCCTTAAATACACTCCCTTGAGCAATTGGGCCCGGAGCTGATGTGGTTGAGCTAGAAATCTCCGTAGGAGCTTTCCAACAAGGGATTCGTTAACCCAAGCAGGTTTCGAAAGCCAAGTCCTCCCTCCTTCTTTGGTTTTAGTGAATTTGTTCCAATCTAGAAAATGCATCCTCCTCTCCGATGAGTCATGCCCCCACCAGAATGAACACCGTTGTTGCCTCATCTTGTGAGTGATTGCTTTTGGCACTTTATAAGTCGACATGAAATAGATTGGAAGGGATCCCAGTGTGGAGTTGATAAGCACAGACCGCCCAGCATGGGAAAATAACTTAGACTTCCACCGTGCAGCCGAGCGCTGCATTTGTCAATGAGTGCATTGTGTACTTAGCCAGCCAGCCTTTGGGATGAACGAGTGGATGCCCTAAGTACTTGTCGGAGCTAGACATTTTTTAGAGATGGAGTATATCAGCCAAATTTTGTTGCATCAAGGGTGGTACTCGTTTGATAAAATGGATGCTTGATTTCTCGAATTTAATCTTCTGATCCGACCAGGATGATAAGATATGGAGAATTGTCTGGATCATCATCAAGGAGTTTGGCGAAGCCTGGCCAAAAATGAGTAAATCGTCAACAAAAAAAAGGTGTGCGATAGAAGGGGAGTACCGGTTGATGCGGATGTCATGAATGAGGTCTTGTCGCTCATAGCAGTAGAGGAACCAGGATATGACTTCCGAGCATAGGATGAAAATGTATGGTGATACGGGACAGCCTTGCCGGATACAATGATACCATTTTTTCTAGTGAATCAAACATTGATACAATGAACGAAAGATTGCATATAAATAAATATTTGTACTATATCCAAATATTTATTTGCTTTCAAGATTGAGCTGAGATTCACTTCTCATAATCTCTGTTGCCTATAAATTAATAACGCCCAGAATCAATCATCCCTCCCTCCCTCCTCTCTCCTTCTCTACAAGTAGCTAGTTCACATTTTGTGCGTGGTTGTTGCGACCAAGAACAATGAAGATTGCTACTTTGGTTTTGTTCCTGGTGTTGATCTTCGCAGCGTCCACCGAACTCGCAGTGTCCTTCGAAATTGCGCCTGCACCAGAGCCCTACGGCGTGCAGTCGGAAGGGTTTGGTCTCCAAAAGCAAGAACGTATGTTCATATAAAATAAAGTGCATGCTAGTGAAGTCCTTTTCTCGCGTCTCTTTATATACATACATTTAGGGGACGTTTGGTACTTGGTAATTTTTTTTATTCCCGGAAAAAATTTAAGATGGAAATCTATTACCACGTTTGTTTTGCTTATAAAAAAATTATTCCCGGAAATTATAAATACTCGGGTAAATAGTTTACCCATAAAACATGAAAATTCTATCCCTTAAGAATAGGTGGGTATTTTTTTTTAGCCTGGACAAAAAAAAAATTGTTTAAATTTTTTTCTTCTTTTTAATCAATTTTGATTAGTTTTGAACATTTTTTCTATTTTTGTCGTTTTTATCGCTTTTTTGTCAATTTTTTTGTCGTTTTTTATCAATTTTTTGTTGTTTTAAGCGATTTTTTTTTTCATTTTTACCCATTTTTTCTTTTTTGTCACTTTTGATTATTTTTTGTCGTTTTTACCCAATTTTGTCCTTTTTCGTTTTTTGTCAAATTTTGTCGTTTTAAGCGATTTTTTGTCCTTTTTTTAGCTTTTTTGGTTATTTTTACCGATTTTTAGTCGTTTTTTTTTTCGTTTTTGTCGCTTTTTGGTCATTTTTACTGATTTTATATCGTTTTTTGTCATTTTTGTCCTTTTTTTCGCTTTTACCGATTTTTTGTCGCTTTTTAGTTATTTTTTCGTTTTAACCGATTTTTTTGTCCTTTTTTGTCATTTTTATCGATTATTTTTCGTTTTTGACGCTTTTTGGTTTTTTTGTCATTTTAACCGATTTTTTGTTGTTTTTAACCGATTTTTTGTCGTTTTTAATTGATTTTTTGTAATTTTTGGTCGTTTAAACCAATTTTTTGTTGTTGTTTTTTGTCATTTTTGCTGCATTTTGATTTTTTTGTCGTTTTTACCGATTTTATGTCATTTTTGTCGTGTTTTCGTTATTTTTGTCGTTTTTACCCTTTTTTTGTTATTTTTTTGTCGTTTATACATTTTTGTCGTTTTTTGGTCATTTTTGTTGTTTTAACCGATTTTTTTTTCTTTTTCATCGTTTTTGTCGTTTTTTTGTTATTTTGTCGTTTTTACCGATTTTTTTTTTCGTTTTTATCATTTTTTTTCATTTTACCGATTTTTTTTCGTTTCTACCGGGTTTTCTTATATTTGTTCATTTTTTTTCGTTATTATTATTTTTTATTTTTTTCCCGGAAATATTTATATTGTCACTAAACATAGGAATGTAATTTTTCAGGAAATTTAATTCCTTGGAATTTGATTTCCGAGAATATAGAATTTTCGACTATATAGTATTTCACATACCAAAAGCCCCCTTATATTTTTTTTACTAATATGTTTACGTCGTATGTTTTATGCAAAATTATAGGTTGCTTTGGCTACTGCGAAGAACCGAAAAAATGCTGCTTGCACGCTAATGGAAATTTGCCGCCGGCAGGGCCCCGTTGTTACTGTGTCATCTGCGAGACCGAATGCTGAGTATATTTGCCATGAGGTTTCGTCCGCAAGGAGAAAAAAAGAGTGTGTCAATGTGGTGGTCCTTGCTCTCTCTCGTAAAAAGAAAAAAAATAAAGATGAATTTTACCGAACTCATCTGGCTGGCTCTTGTGGTCAATGAGAAATGTATAACTTTTTTGGCTAGATGGATGGTCCCGAAATCGAACCACAGAGAAGATGTGTGGTTGTGTATATGAAAATTGGGAACAATAATGGTCCCAAATGGCATACAACGCGCACAAAGTTCCCTACTTTGGTTAATTTGTGGTTTTAAATGGACTCAAATTATAAGTTCTTTGGTATTTCCTTAAGGTTTAATTTCAACTTGATATTCTAAATTTTAAAACTAGACAACTTGATACGTCAAATATAATTGTACAACTTAATATCCTACTGGTGTTAACAGAAAATGCTAAATGGCCACGATACGACCATCTTATTCCCTCTCCCCTCGGCAGCACTTACAACGACGTCGGCATCAGGTAGGTAGGAGGGACAGGGAGCAGAAGGGAGGGTGGAATAGTGGGAGCCGGGGGTGGGGGGTGGGGGAGGGGAGCGGGGGTGGGGGTGAGGTAGGGGGGAGGGGGTTGGGGTTGGGGTTGAATAATGTAGTCAATTTTTTTTAACAAAAAACTTAAATCTTGACTGACAGAGGGTACCATGTTAGAAATATTTAATAGTTGATTGAAGAAATATGTCCAAAAATAGGCCCATGACCTTTTTGACCAAATATATGGTAATCCTATATAAGATTGAATTTGACCATATATATGGTAATCCTACATATATGGTAATCCTATATAAGATTGGATTTGATTATATGTGGTAATCCTACATAGGATTGTATTTTTTAGCCTACATAGGATTGGATTTCTATGCTATATAAAGGGGTCTACGGGTGCTCCTTTACACATCTCATTGTGCTCAAGTTGTTGAATAAGTTCAACACAAGAAAGATAAAGTTGTTGAATAAGTTCAACACAAAATTTGAGAGAGTTTTCTTTTTTCTATCTTTGTGATAGAGATCGAGCTCTTGAGTGTAAGGAGAGAAGCGTTGAGAGCTATTGTAATTCCTTTTCTTCTTCATAGTGGAACTAAATCACCCTCATTTGTGGAAGTTGGCGCGCATCTTGGCCGAACCACGTAAATCATTGTCTTTGTGGTTGTGAATTTTCTCTGAGTTTCTTGGATTTATTTCCGCTATGCCACAACAGTTGATGGTATGAAATTATATAATAGTTGATGATATGAAGTTGTCTGGTTTTAAAATTTAAGGTATCAAGTTAAAAAATGGAATACTTGAGGGTATCAAATTAAAATTTAACATTTTATTAATTGTAACTCTTGTTTCCCTTGCTATATACTTTTGATAGAAAAATAACCTAATCTTGTTTGGTCCCCTACTATATACTATTGATAGAAAGAGAAAATAAAGTGTAGACTATTCTAGTAACCATTTATATATTTGGAAATGGTAATTGTGTCGAACGATTCCACTAGGAATCGATCTCCCAATAGGTTTATATATATATATATATATATATATATATATATATATATATATATATATATATATATATATATATATATATAATTGTTGGCCTAATTAACAACATAATCTGAAAAAATTCACCCAAAATATGTAGATTTTGATTGAGTTATTTGTATTTGCGCCCCCCCCCCCCCCCCCCCCCCCAATTGCTAATCATATATCCTAACCCCCTCCGCTCCCCCCCCCCATCATTTTTATTTAGTGTTACCTCCATTCCTTCGTAATACAGTAATTGTAATTAACCCCCCTCCCCAACACACACAAAAAAGCATAAATTTTTTAGAATGGTGGGGGGGGGGGGGGGGGGAGGGGGGGGGGGGGAGGCAAACACTAATTAAAATAAATTTGAGGGGCATGGTGGTGGAGATATGATTAGCAATTGGGAGGAGGGGAGTAAATACAAATATTTTGATTCACTAAAGATGCACAGTGGAGGATACATATACCTACATAAAGAGGTTCTATCTTAAAAAACATAATATAAATACACTACACAGTGCACATTAATATTTAATTTTCTATCCTTCAATAAATCCAAAGTTACAACATATTTCTAAATTATAAAAATATTTTGAGGTAATTCAATTTCTTTACTAAAATATAATCCTAAATATTAAAAGATAAGGAAGGAAGTAACTCAATGCGAAGTAGTTAATTCATTCTGGAATGAACCATATGTGAGAGTGCTTTAGAAAGAGTAAGCTCACTACAAAAAAAACAGGCTTTTAGCGACGGCGGGATCCGTCGTTAAAAGTTATTTTTTCGTCGCTAAAGCCAAATAGCGACATATCAGCAACGGAAATGGTTTGTCGGGAAATCACGTGTCGCTAATTTAAATCAGTTGCTAGTTTGTCTGAAATAGCGACTGATTAGTGACGCATTTAGCGACACGCTATTTATTGGAAAATGCGACGTAATAGCGACGAAAACTCTGTCGCTATAGTTACCGATGAACTACCGACGTCGCAGCGGCGTAATTCAACATGAGAGTGGCGATGGGCTAGCGACGAAAAATTACATCGCTAAGATATTTCCGATACGCTTTTGGTGTCGGACAGGAACATAGCGACGGAATAGTAAGTAAAACTTACGTCGCTATTCAGTCGCTTTACTGGAATATAATATTTTTCAGAACCTTAGCGACGGAAACTACAGTCGATATTCCGTCGGTAGCCTGCAAAGTAAATTTTTCAGGCATGTAGCGACGAAAAAATCGTCGCTGTTCCGTCGCTAGCCTGTAATGTTCCAGGTTTTCTGTCACTGTTCCGTCGTCATTCCGTCGCTAAATACAATATTGCATGTCAATATTTGTGTTTCCTGCACTCCACATTCCTGTCGACAGTTACACACACAATATACAGTCATATAAACAGTTTTCAAATACAATATCGGTATTCGTGTTTCCAGCAGTCCTTATCCCTGTCGACAGTTTTACAGTAGGCACACGTATCAGTATTTGTGTTTCCTACAAATTCTCAGTTTCATGCACACGTATCCCAAATGTTTTAATACAACACATACACACATATCGAAAATTAGCCTCAAACACACATACGAATAATGTTTTAATATAAGAAATATTAATACACATATCCAAAATATTTTAATAAGAGAAAGTACTGGTACAGTAAATCTAGGTCATCGGGCGTGATGGAAACCTCTCGGCGGGCATGATGAAGACCTCTCGGCGGACTTAATGAAGATCCAAGCTGCAAACCTGAACGCCGACCTCTCGACGCCATAAAAAATCTGAAAGAAATTGCTCTCTCCAACACTTCGCCTTCTTGCTCGGTCCAATAGCAATTGCTCTTAGCCCTTTGTTCTGTAACTGTGTACCAGGACGGAAGACCTAGTGTGGGTAGTATAAGAAAAGTCATTAGACAAAGTGTGGGTAGTAACATATCGAATTTAGAATGGCTAATGATTATAATCCTTACATAATTTCGGAACCACGACGGAAACTTCATATCAACCTCTCTAGCAAGATCATCATCATCAATATCAGGTCTTTCCATTCTAATCTCAGCTCTAAAAGTACTGTAATAATAGGGAGAAACGTTAGCACACTTCTAAATATCGAATTTCGAATGACTAAATGGTGTCGCTTACTTTTCAATATCTTCCATCTCTTGGATACCGCTATCGAGGCATATATACCGATGTGCGGCTTCGAACTCATCGTCATCCAACCACCGTAATTTAGTCGCACTTGTCGGCTTGCCCCCTACATTGAAGATTGTACGGATCCCTTCGTTTGGTGCATTAATATCACCTTCATCATTCCTCGGCGCTCTATTCCAATTTGTTCAGACATGAGTATCGAAGTAGAACGAGTAGAAGTTAGAAACCTCCTCAATGATGTACACTTCGCATATTGAAGCTTCTACATGAGCCTTATTGTACATAATTAGGGTTTAAGGTCCGTGTCCCGTGTCCCGTCAAATTTTTAAAACTATATATCTCATGTTGCCGATTGTACATAATTAGGGTTTAGGGCTCGCCTACATGAGCCTTATTGTACACTGTCAAATTCGAAGAACTCCTTTGCATCAGGATTCGGATCCTCCGTTATATCCGGGTTGTACAATAAGGCTCATGTAGAGTACCTCCACTCGGACCGACTCCTGTGAGTGCTGTGGGGAATGCACACTGGCAGAGGGGGCCCTGGATGACTGCATCGCCACCAAGGCACCGTACGATCCCGTACCGTAGTACCCTCTGAAGACCACCAACGACGGTCATCCAGAGCTCATCCATTGTCCGAGCCGCAGGGGTTGCGAAAAAGTACCAGCCCCTCCTCCCGCATGTGCACTCTCACACTCTATCCTAAGATACTCATCCTAGAAAAGTACGCATCTCGATAAGCATAATATTTACTACCAACCTAGTTCTTCCCCTTCTATGGATATATATTGCATATTTCTTAAGTTATACTAAAGTTAGTGACACATAAAGTAATACGTACATAGCTTTTCGTGGTCCTATCATCGATGAGCTTTCCGTCCTTCCGATGGGTGGCCAGGAAGACGGTCACCATGTTGGAGTTCTCACCCCTTATTATCTGTTATAATAATATGTTTGTCATTGAAATTAAAAATTTTATTCCTACTTTCATTAAAATAATATATTACAGTAAAATACATACCAGACGACGAAAATGTTTCATCATGGGAATCGATCTACCACACCACTTCCCTGCCCTCGTCCTAGCCGCCTTCGCCTTTTCCGACCGTTTCTTGTACCTAGGATCGTCGAATCTAGCCCTCATCGCATTCCACTGCTCAGGCGTGATCCAACCTTGAATCGGTTTTTCGGAGCGCTCTCGCGCCTTCTGGTCGTCGATCGCATCCCGAATCAACTTGGCGGCAACGGCAGAAAATTGCTTCTAGATCATGTCAGCCCGATGTGGTAGATAAAAATATATTTTCTACAAGAATTACATTATTTAGTTATATAATATACATAAATAATGATTTATACTAAAAAAAGCAATATACTTTAGTTACCTTGAAGTGGGTAAACCAATATGTCTTCCTCTCGTCCGAAGCATCCGAGTAGTTGATCCAAGGGCCCCCATAGTTGGACCTCAGAAATAGCCCCAATGCCCTCTGAACTGATGGAGGACGATATCTACACAACGATAATTAAATTCATGAATATATTGATGTAAGTATAAATAAATGTTAACTAATTAACTTACTTTATAGGCCCGTCGGACTAAATCTCTATCCTCGTCTCGTCTGGAGGGGCGCATAGGGATCACTAAGATCATATGGAGACAGCATAGGTGGGACCTCCTCCAATCGCTCCTCCGTCTCCATAGTTCCGTCCGCAAGAGGAATGCTGGATGGGCTAGGATCAGGCCTGAAACTGTCCATCACAGGAGTACTGTCACGTACCGTCACAGGAGTACTGCCACGTACCGTCGACGCAGTCAAAGATCTGAGTGGTTGGTACACTGGAGTACTAGGAGACGAGGGTCCGGAACCATCATCCAATAAAGGAGTACCACTCCGTCCACTAGTGAAACCTAATCTACCGGCACAGGATGCACCGAGGTACGATCCTCTTCGTCCTTCTATACCTGATAAAAAATAGATATCTACAAGAAATGTAATATATATTCTAAATCAAATATGCATGAATTTAGTATATCACAGTTTATAAAAAATAAACCCGGAGCAACCCTCTGTTGAATTTGTAGATAGTAACCATGTATTTAATATATCACAGAAACATCCATGTCTAGATAATAGCATCCAAAAACATCCATGTCTAGAAAATAACCAAGTATACATAATAGCATCCAGAAACATCCAAGTCTAAATAAGTATACCGGAAACAAATCTGGTCAAAAGTCATATTATATATATAACTCTACCATCTATGTTGGGGCAGATAGCAATCCCTCAGCCACCGCGCATAAGAAGGGTCCACGCCAGCAAGATCATCTATAGGAGCTAGATGACTGGAACTCCCGGTGTAACTGCCTTTTGATTTCACTTCCTCCTTCACAGCGATCCCGGCTTTAGGAATCACCTCCATCATAATAGTAAGAGGAAACACTTCTTCCTTAACCTTGATCTCTGCTTTAGGTATCACCTCCTCAGCAGGAGAAGGAAGCACTTCCTCCTCAGCAGCATGAGGTACCACTACCTCCTCAGTAGCCATCCACTACCAAAATACATGGATTTACCGACGGCCTTATCCGTCGGTAGTCCGTCGCCAAAAATAAATACCGATGGATTACCGACGGATATTTTGGTAAAACAGCCGTCGGGAATAACCTCGTCGCTAAAACATATCCGTCGCTACTCCGTCGCTCAGCGACGACTTAGCGACGGAATACCGTCGGCGCATTTAAATATATATAGCGACGGATTACCGACTAGCTTTCGTCAAAACATGTATCAGGATATAGGGTTAGCGACGGAAAACTCCGTCGCTAAAGAGTCGGCAAAACCGTATCAGTGATTTTCTGATACGCAATATCCGTCGCTAATCCGTCGTAAATTTGTCGGTAAAAGTGTATCAGAGATTTTTCCATACGGCAGGTCGTCGTTATGCCGTCGCTAATCCGCCGAGGTGTACGACGGATTAGCGTCGTATTAGCGACAAAACATCCGTCGCTAACTGCAAAATTTATGGACATCAAACAGAACCAGGTCGACGGACATTCCGTCGCTAAACCGTCGCTCAATGTAAAATTTTCCAGGTAGCGACGGATATTACGTCGCCAATCCGTCGATACATTAAATTCCTACAGTTAGCGACGGATAGTCCGTCGGGACTTTGTCGCCAGTCCGCCGTAAGTTAGTCGCCAATCCGTCGCGAAAGCTAAAATTTATGGACATCAAACAGCACCAGGTCGACGGATCGTCCGTCGCCAATCCGTCGCTTTATTGAAATGCTCCAGGTAGCGACGGTTTTTACGTCGCCACTCCGTCGCTAACCTCAGTTTCTCCAGTTAGCGACGGACTATCCGTCGCTGAGTGGTCGCCAGCCCGTCGCTAACTTCTAATTTTTGAAAAAAATACTGCAAACAGACTCTTTCCTGTTTATACAACACATCCAACACAATATCAAATATGCAAAATATCCATATACAACACCATATATCCATATCCAACACGAATATCCAACGTATCCAATATCCAACACCATATATCCATATGCAAAATATCCATATCCGACACCAATATCCAACGTATCCAATATCCAACAAAATATTACCAACACAATATATCCAATTCCAACATTAAATTATCCAAACATAAAAAAAATATCCGAACATACAATGTATCCAAATGTCTACAAAACCAACAACATAAACAAAATCAAACCCCGTCCGTCGGATCGTCTCGTGCTCGTGCCGCCGCATCCGCTTTGCGTATGTACTCCTCCACCGTGTGTGCCGGCACTTGGGACAAGACATGGTCTGGAAGCGCGCGTAGCTGCTCTGGCGACAACATGTCAAGGAGCGTCAAGATGGTGTTATCCGATACGATGCGGGCGTCCGCAGAGCGGTTAAACGAAAGCCGTCCGGGGGAAGAAGGACCAGGTCGATCCGAAGCACCGACAGCAGCAGTAGACGGACCGGGAGCACCACCAGATGAACCGGGAGCACCAGCAGACGGACCGGGAGCAGACAGACCGGGAGCAGACGGACCGGGAGCAGACGGATAGCGCCCCAACACTATCGCCCGCAAATCTGATACCGCGGAGGTCAGAGTCGCAAGCTGCGCCCTCACATCGTTAACCGGGGGCGCTGGGGAAGGCGGAGGCGGTGGATATCTCGGGGACGGCTGCAACGAGGGCGCCATGGAACCTAAGCCGTAGACGCGCCCTTTGCTAACGCCGCCGACGGATTCTACGAACACGTCGTCGTAGCGAGCGGCCAAAGAAGAGTGCGTCTGGGTGGGCGTCGTTTTGCCGACATTCTCGGAAGGGGGCTCGATCTCAAGCCGACTAAGTGCCTCACGATACGCAGCCTATCCAATGAATGTGTTTATACTATAAGTTTTCCTAAGTTATAATCTAAATCCTATGTTTCCCTAAGTTATAGTCTGAATCCTAAGTTTATCTAATTAACTTAACAATAATTATATTTCTAACATAAATCTCATAAACGTAAGTACTTACATCAGTCTCCTCGGCCCTCGCGTCGACGAAGCTCCCGTCCTTCCGCCTCTTGTGCGTATGCACGAATACATCGTGAGCGGTGACCGTCTCCGCCTCTTTCCCCTGCTTCACCGCCCGTTGGGCCTGCATACGTAGAATTTAATTAACTTCGTATATTAACAGTACGAAATTAAATAATAGAATGAATTTGAATTTGTGCTATCTCACCAAATCTGTACGCGTCGATGCGTGGGGCCTTGATCCCCCCGTATGCAGACCCGCGGCCTGTCGATTAGCCTTAGCTTTCTCCGATTTCAGCTTGAACTGCGGAGTATCCATCTTCTCCAACATCTGCTCATAGTACTCCGCCCGGATCCAGTCCTTCCTCGTATGCGCCGTACGAAGGTCGTACTCGCATCCCGTATCTTCTTCCCGGCGGCGGCTTTGTAGGTCCTGCGGATCGCCTCCTCGCGATGGGGGGGCCACCAGAACGTCCTCTGACATACAAATTCAAATATCACGTAATAAAAAATTTAATGATTTAAAGAATAATTAATAATTCACCGACGGATTTATACCCTCATCTCGTCGAGCCAGACGTACTTCATGTCCTGAGGCACCTCAGAAAAATTGAGGTAGGATCCATGGTAGTTATCCCGGATAATGCGCCCTAGAATCCGGGCAGCATCCTACGGGAAAAACCTATAAAGAAGCAACGACTGGATTATTAACTTGAATAAATGAAACAAATTTAATAAATTAACTTAAATTTACTTACGATTCACCAGCGGGCCATAGCTCTCGTCGGAACTCGCCCACCAGCCTCTCTGGTGGCGTCGGGGGATCCGCGGGTCCGCGCATGTACTTCCCGTTAACAGGATAAAACTGAATCCCGGGATACTCCGAGGCCCACCCTGCAGTAACTGCTGGGCCCCCTGCTGCATCTGCTGCTGCATCCGCTGGTACATCCGGTGGCGGAACGGATCCGCTAGCGGATGGAGTCACAGGCCTCGACGACGATGTCGGTGGCACCGAGGAAGAATGACGGCGGGAAGAGCCTGTGTCCGGGCTCTCCAAGTCGGGATCGGAGGTCACATCCGGGGAATGCGGCTGGCGACCACGACCGCTACCACCACGCCCACGCCCACGACCACCACCACCACCGCCGCCGCCGCCGCCACCCCGCCACGACCACGGCCAGCACCACCAGTACGGGTGCTCGCAACCATGCCCTGTAAATAGAACACATAAACAAAATACCGACAACATAGATTATAAATAAATATAAAACTAAACATATCCATACCAGCAGCAGGGCGATGAGTGCCGCCCAGACGAGTAGGCCTAGGAGTGCCATCTGCAAAAAGAAACTCATACAATAATACGCAAATATCCCAAACTGAAATAAATATTACAATCAGAAGTGAAGTACGAATAAAAGCTAGATACACAAAATCTGATAAAATCACGCACCAATACAACAAAGTACAATTCTTGTAACTTTTGATGAAAGGGCATCTTGTGTTCCACTAGACTTGTAATTGTAAATCCAAATGTAATAGGATAATTTAGGATTCGAGACTAGATATTGGGTGCTTCAAGATACAACTGAAATATAGCGATATTTAATCATCGTCATCGTCCTCTTCCTCGGCCTCGGCCTCATCATCATCATCATCCTCATCCTCATCGTCGAATTCATCTGTATCCTCATCCTCATCCTCATAAAGTTCTTCTTCTTCTTCTTCTTCTTCTTCTTCAGTCTCAATACTTGGGACAAGACGCCTCTTTCTCCCCTGGTTGACATCTAAGTCTTGTATATCAACCTCTTCCTCCCCTCTATTTTCATCAGCAAGAGGTATATCAACCTCTAATTCAACATCCATGTCACAAGACTGTTGTCCCAAGTATTGGGGCTTTTCGATCTGGTCCTCTTGGTATGCTGGGTCTCCAACGTTGAATGTATTTCTAGATTTAATCTTGCATACTGCCCACCAGTCAAAGCGATCTCTACGACGCCTTGGGTAGCTTGTATAGTAGACTTGAACAGCCTGACTTGCTATCGCAAACGTGTCGGACCCTCTATACCTTCTGCGATGATTTATATCGACGAATCCAAATTGTTTATCGATTCTCCAACCGATATTTGGTGTCGTATCGAACCACTCACATTTGAACATAACAATATGCATATCAAATGGGGCACTATATTGTAATTCTACAATATCCCGAAGCACTCCATAATAGTCAAAGTCCGGCTCGTCGTCATAGATTGTGCCTCTTATGCAAACACCAGAATCCTTCGTACTGAAGCCGTCATTGAGAAATTCGGCATTTATAGGATGTTGAGTTGTCTTAAACTTGAAGCCATTAACGACATAGCCGGGCCAAGTCTTTGCATGCTTCTTCGGTCCCAATGACAAATAACGAATGCTCTCATTTGTGAGTGTACTTGGTTCAGCTAATAAAACCTGTAAACTTTAAATGTTTTAGTTGCATATATATATTTAAATGGTAGCCGCATAACATATTATCTCAGTTACTTACGTAATCTCGAAACCATGACAGAAAGGTAAAATCAACCTCTCTTTGAAGTCCCTCATCGGTAATATCGGGTGTCCTTATTTTGACTTCATCTCTAAATACACTGTTAGAGAGAATAAAAATTAGTGTAGTCACTTACCTCACCAAATTAGAGATTATAACGAGGTGTAGTCACTTACTTCTCCAAATCTCTCACTTCTTGTATGTCACAATTTAACAAGACATATCGGTGAGCGGCATCATACTCATCGTCACTCAACCACCGTTTCTTACTAGCCCCAATAGGCTTGCCCCTTAAATTGAATATACCTCCTTCCTCAACGTCTTCGTCATTCCTTTGAGGTCTATTTCGATTTGTCTCAACATGAGTATCGAAATAAATGGAGCAAAAGTTTGACACCTCCTCGATAAGATATGCTTCGCATATCGAAGCCTCTATATGAGCCTTGTTGCCAACTTTCTTCTTTAGATGATGTAGATACCTAGAGAGACAAATTATCTTGAGAATTAACAATGAATTGTAAAATCCACTTAAATTATATCGATTTTTATTTACCTTTCAAAGGGGTACATCCATCGATAATGAACAGATGTACCGACACGGACTTCGTATGCTAGATGAATCGGTAGATGCTCCATACTGTCGAAGAAATCCGGTGGAAATATTTTCTCTAACTTGCAAATTGTTAAGACAATCTTCTCCTCAAGTTGTATCATATGTTGCACCGTGAGCTTAGTTGAACAGATATCCCTGAAGAATGTAGACAGCTCGGCCAACGGAACCCATACAGCAGAAGGCAACAACTCTCTCAACGCAATGGGCAGTAATCTTTCCATAAACACGTGGCAGTCGTGACTCTTCATTCCTGTTAGCTTGCGTTCATTGAGATCAACGCATCTAGACAAATTCGACACATAGCCGTCGGGAAATCTTAAAGTAGATATCCACTTGCAGATTATTAATCTATCTTCCTTGCTCAATGCGTATGGCGCTATCGGCTTAGTTACTTGTCCACCAGCTCCCCTTTGTATCAAGTTTAGATTATGACGTTTGCATATCTCGGCCATGTCTTGTCTTGCTTTTGGATTGTCCTTCGTCTTTCCTTTAATATCCATAACGGTATTGAAGACATTATCGAACACATTCTTTTCGATATGCATGACATCAAGATTATGCCTAATAAGATTATCTTTCCAATAAGGCAAGTCCCAGAAGATACTCCGTTTGGTCCAGTTATGGCTTTGTCCGAACCCCTCGACACGATTGTTCGATGGATCTTCCATTGCGGTGGGCAATTCCTTTACATCTTCCCAAATATCGTATCCCGACAATCTGGCAGGAGGTTCAGAAAATTCTTGTTTTCCATATCTGAACGCATCCTTGTTCTTTCGCCAAGGATGTCTCGTTGGCAGAAATTGACGGTGACAGTCAAAGAAAGAAGTTTTTCCTCCATGTCTAAGACAGAACGCCTTACTATTTTCCATACATATCGGACAAGACATGTTGCCGTGCGTACTCCATCCTGACAGCATACCGTATGCTGGAAAATCATTGATTGTCCACATGAGTGAAGCTCTCATCTGAAAGTTTTGTTTTCTGGAAATATCATAGGTCGTGACGCCGATCTCCCACAACTGTTTCAGCTCATCCACCAACGGCTGTAAATATATATCGATGTTCTTTGTCAGATTTTTGGGACCGGGTATGATAGCTGTCAAGAACATATAAGGAGTCTTCATACACATCCATGGTGGCAGATTGTAAGGGGTAAGAATGACCGACCAGCATGAGTATTGAGATCCCGACTGTCCGAAAGGGGCGAAGCCATCAGAACATAGCGCCAGGCGTACATTTCTAGGCTCTGCAGCAAAATCTGGATGACACAAATCAAAATATTTCCACGCCTCCCCATCCGAAGGATGTGACAATTCTCCTTCGTCCTTTATGCGATCTTTACTGTGCCACGTCATGTGTTCTGCTGTATTCAGAGACATATACATCCTCTGTAAGCATTTTGTGATCGACAAGTAATGCATATACTTGTAAGGACGTCGTTTTCTAGTTGACTTTCCTTTTCCCTGTACTGTCTTGTAACGATCCGCATTACAGAACCAACAACTTTCTAATACGCAATTCTCTTTGTAATACAACATGCATCCGTTGCGACAGCAATCTATCTTCTCGTACCCCAGTCCTAGTTGTCGGACCATCATCTTTGACTTGTAGAAGTTTCTTGGGAGCTCTTTTGATTCCTTCGGTAACACCTCATTAGTTAATTGTGTGATCCGATCATAGCAAGCTTGTGGCAAATTAATATCAGACTTTATGTTCAACAACCGCATCGTCACTGACAGTGCAGAATGAGTCTCACAACCAGGATATAGAGGAGTATCTGCGTCCTTAAACATATCATAGAACTCCTTTGCCTCGGGATTAGGATCCTCCGGATCAAAATTAGGCCCTGCCGCAGCATACACCATATCTCGTGCAAGGTTCTGCATGTCTCCATAATCCACAGAGCATCCGTCGTCTTCGAGGACATCCGTTGCAGCATTATCATCAAAAGCATAAGTACCAGCTTCTGCAGCCTGTCTTTCTGAATATAATTCACCTTGCGATGACCACATGCCGTAATCACGTACGAAATCCTTACGGGTCAAATGATCTCTCACAGTCATCACTTCTTCGAAACGTCTATTGTGACAATTAACACATGGACACTTGATTTTGTTATCGTCCATGTACTGAGTTTTGCTCATGGCATACTTAAGAAATACTTCCACACCTGCCTGAAAATCGTCACTCACACCAATTCTGCTCTCGTGTTGTCGTTTGTACATCCATGTACGATCAACAAAGTAACGATTCATGCTCGATTTGATGTGAATATCTGTATCGTAAGACAAACTAAACATAAGAATTAATAGTCCGATACCGATACTCATATCGTAAGAAAAACTAAACTTGTGGATAACACGCTAGGCCTACGACGAGGCTACTTAGTATCACAATCTAACATAATTAGTATATAATCATGTAACTGGTGGATCCGCTAGCTAGTAAGCCGGATGTACTTAATATCAGAGAGTATCAGATTAGTATCAGTATATAGGTTAGGTAGACCGTATCAAACGCATATCGAAATAGTAGGCCGAATAGGAGGCCGAGATAGTCGAATGAGAAGAAGGGAAGAAAGGAGGAGCAGATGGGTCCAGAGCCATGGTGGAGGAGGAGAAGTAACATGAGAGCAGTTTTCGTCGTAACATCTCCTGGCTCTGCTGGCAACTGAAGTCCAGATGCTACAAAGGACGATCCTTCGCTGAAATCGACTACAACACCCATCAGTTCAAGTTCATTCCTATTTGAGTATATTCCAATGCCATAGAGGAAGGTCAACAAACTGATGGCTTCTATGGCATTGGAATCTACTCATATAGGAATGAACTTGAACTGATGGGTGTTGTAGTCGATTTCAGCGAAGGATCGTCCTTTGTAGCATCTGGACTTCAGTTGCCAGCAGAGCCAGGAGATGTTATGGCGGAAACTGCTCTCATGTTACTTCTCCTCCTCCACCATGGCTCTGGACCCATCTGCTCCTCCCTTCTTCCCTTCTTCTCATTCGACTATCTCGGCCTCCTATTCGGCCTACTATTCCGATACCGATATTTTGAACCTTGATCTTAACCCAAACCTATATACTGATCGATACTAATCCGCTACGCCCGATACTAAGTATATACGGTCGATACTGATAGCGATAGTCCGATACCGATAGCGATAGTCCGATACCGATAGTTCGATCGATACCGATAGTTCGATACCGATAGCGATAGTCCGATACCGATAGCGATAGTTCGATACCGATAGCGATAGTCCGATACAGATACACATGGACCTACATATCTATATATCACTAGTAGCCATACTCCTCTACATACTACTCTACACTAGGATCTAGTAACCATATACTACTCTACACACTAGCTACGTAGTCATACTCTAAAATAAGGTAAACTAATTTACCCACACATTAAAACCAACCCAATCAAATCTTAGGCAAACTATTCATATGATATCAATCGAAATACAAATAGGTCAACTAGGCTAGTTCTAGGTCAAATTAGGAGTCAAAGTCAACTCTGTCAAAACTAACCTTAATTAGGCTAAACTTCTACCTTAGCTAATCAAATATATATACTAGACTTCACGACGTGTGTCTGTGTATATATATATATATATATTAATAAATTACTTAAAATTATGCCTATATATATATATATATATATATATATATATATATATATATATATATATATATATATATATATATATATATGTCTGTGTGTGTGTGTATCCGTGTGTCTGTGTCCGTGTGTGTCCGTGTGTGTGTGTGTGTGTGTGTCTGTGTGTGTGTGTGTCTGTGTGTCCGTGTGTGTGTGTGTCTGTGTGTATGTGTCCGTGTGTGTGTGTGTCCGTGTGTGTGTGTGTCCGTGTGTGTGTGTGTGTGTCTGTGGGAGAGGAGGAGGAGGACTCCTGCGTGGGGACTCCAGAGTCCCTCCTACGCCCCCCCTGCCCCGACCCCCCCAACCCCTGCCCGACCCCCCCAACCCCTGCCCGACCCCCTCTCCCACCCCCCTGCCCCCCCTGCCCCGACCTCCCCCAACCCCTGCCCGACCCCCCCAACCCCTGCCCGACCCCCTCTCCCACCCCCCTGGTCCCCCCTGCTCCGACCCCCCAACCCCTGCCCGGCCCCCTCTCCCACCCCCCTGCCCCCCCTGCCCCGACCCCCCCAACCCCTGCCCGACCCTCCCCCAACCCCTGCCCGACCCCCTCTCCCACCCCCCTGCCCAGACCACCCCCCACCCCTGCCCGACCCCCTCCCCGACCCCCCTGCCCCCTCTCCCACCCCACCCTTGCCCCGACCACCCCACCCCCTACCCGAACCCCCCCTGCCCAGACCACCCCCCCACCCCTGCCCGACCCCCTCCCCGACCCCCCTGCCCCCGACCACCCCACTCCACCCTTGTCCCGACCACCCCACCCCGTACCCGAAACCCCCCTGCCCCACACCCTCTCCGACCACTACGACAGCCCCCCAACCCCCCAAATCATAAAAGAGAGAGAGAGAGAGAGAGGGAGATAGAGAGAGAGAGGGGGGGGAGAGAGAGCATACCTTAGAGAGAGAGAGGGAGATCGCCGGTCGGAGAGAGGGAGATCGTCGGAGAGAGGGAGAGGGAAGAGAGAGAGTGTTTTGGGGGGGAATGAAAATTCCCCCCCCCCCGTCGGTTCAATTTAAGTTAGGGTACAGAAATTAGCGACGGAGTAGCGACGGATTATTCCGTCGCTAAGTCGTCAGTAAATCTTGCGCCAATATTTTAGGCTTTTGCCGCCAAAATATGCGATGTTCTAGCGACGGATATAAAACCGTCGCTACTTGGCCGACGACCTATCGACGGCGTAGCGACAGATATGGACATAAAAAAATAAAAAAAATTATCCACTGCTTTCCGTCGGTATTCCGTCACAAATCCGTCGGTGATCCGACGGTAATAGCGACGGAAAATTTCCGTCGCTAAATGGCCGTCGCTAAAATACTGTAATTTGGTAGTGATCTGTGCCTCTCTCAAGCGACGTGCTCAGGTCATGGGTGTCATCTGGTAAGATTGATGAAAATATAGAGATTAATTAGGGGTTAAATAAAATGATAGTACATTTCACGAACGGTCAAGTAAGTATCGACTCATTGTTCTAATCCACGTGAATGATTCTGCACCAAGAATTAAGATGCTATATATCACTTGGTATCATAAAATAAACCTAGTATAACTTGGTATGACGTACCCCTCACGTACATTCACTCATAAAACAAACCTAGTATAATTTGGTATCACGTTGATACTCAAGTATCAAATTGATACTCAAGTATATATCGTATTGATCAATCAATTAGGTTTAGGGTCCGTGTCCCGTGTCCCGTCAAATTTCTAAAACTATATATCTCATGTTGCTGATTGTACATAATTAGGGTTTAGGGCCCGCCTTGAAATCGTCCGTCAAGCCAATCATACTCTCATTTTGCCGACTGTACATCCACGAACGGTCAAGTAAGTATCAACTCATTGTTCTAATCCACGTGAATGATTCTGCACCAAGAATTAAGATGCTATATATCAATTGGTATCATAAAACAAACCTAGTATAACTTGGTATGATGTATCCCTCACGTACATTCACTCATAAAACAAACCTGGTATAATTAGGTATCACGTTGATACTCAAGTATCAAATTGATACTCAAGTATATATCGCATTGATCAAACAATTAGGGTTTAGGGTCCGTGTCCCGTGTCCCGTCAAATTTCTAAAACTATATATCTCATGTTGCCGATTGTACATAATTAGGGTTTAGGGCCCGCCTTAAAATCGTCCGTCAAGCCAATCATACTCTCATGTTGTCGATTGTACATCCACTAACGGTTAAGTAAGTATCGACTCATTGTTCTAATACGTGAATGATTCTGCACCAAGAATTAAGATGCTATATATATCACTTGGTATCATAAAACAAACCTAGTATAACTTGGTATGACGTACCCCTCACGTACATTCACTCAAAAAACAAACCTATTATAATTAGGTATCACGTTGATACTTAAGTATCAAATTGATACTCAAGTATATATCTCATAAAACAAACCTATTTATTTTGTGTCCGTGTCCCGTCAAATTTCTAAAACTATTATACCGATAAATTTCTATTTATCTACTATACCGAAAAATTTTAAACACGAAATTGAAATTGAAATCCTAGAACATGCTGAGAAAACACAAACAAAGCATAAATAAAAATAAATACAAATTAGGGTTTAGGGTTTTGAACCTTGAAGAGGTTGGTCACGGAGAGGATCTCGGAGAAGGGGAGACGTCGGAGGGGGGGCGCCAGAGGGAGGGGACGCCGAAGGGGGTGGTTGCCGGAGGGGGGGTCGCCGGAGGGGGCACGACGGAGGAGGAATAGAGGGAGGGTGTACGAGGTTTTGAAGGAGGAGAAGAGGGGGGGACGGAGTGGAGGAGCACGCCGGAGGGAGGTGGTCGCCGGAGGTGGGGGCTCGACGGAGGAGGAGAAGATGGGGTGGTTAGGGGGTTCGATCGGAGGAGGAGAAGAGGGAGGGGGGCCGGAGTGGGGGAGGGCGCCGGAGTGGGGTCGCCGGAGGGGGCCGCAGTCGGGGGGGGGGGGGGGGGAGAGGGGAGGAGAGAGAAGGATTTTGAGAGTGAGAGAGAGATTGAAAATTTTTCGAAATTTAAGTAACTTTCGAATTTTTACAGCAACTTAGCTACGAAAATTTGTCGTCGCTAGGCCGTCGCTACATGGAAATGTCGACATTTACAGCAGCTTAGCGACGTATATATATCTGTCGCTAATCAGTCGGTTGACATACCCCGTCGCTAAATGGTCGCTGATCTGTCGCTAAAATTATAAAAAATTTAAATGAAACAATCCGTCGCCCGTAAGTCACTTGTTGGTCGCTAATTGGCGATTGATTAAGCCGTCGCTAATTTTCAGTCGCTATTTGCCTGTATTTTGGTAGTGGCTAACCTTCATAGTCAGATGCTTGTTAGTCCCAAAGTAATCAAATGATATGAGAGATTCAAGAAAGACAAGAGTTTTCGCAAGACAAAGTCTGCACTCTTGTCAACACCAAGAGAGACAGAATTTTTGGCAAGACACAAAATATGCACTCTAGTCAACTCAAATGAAGCATTAAAACCAGTTATAAACTGACTTTAAGAAAATATAAAATACAACAAGTGAAAAAGTATTGTTCTTCTATTTACGTTCACAGACGCTACAATGAGATAGAACAAAAATAACAAAGGAAAGACAAAGAGAAACTCCTCGCTGGGTGAACAAGTCACCGTTGCACAAAGCAACATTCGGCCTACACCCGATCTGCTCCCAGGAACCTACAAGTTCAAGATTGAACCTCTGGAACGCTCTAAGTCACCCTCGGATTAAATTGGAAACTCAAAATGAGAAAGAAAATGACTATGCGCCAACGAGCATATGTTGCTGCTGGAGGCGCATGGTCTCTCTGGAAGGGATTTATGGCCCTCAGATTTCTCTCTCTTCTCGTGAGCAGTACTGAAGAGTGGTGCTATATATATAGAACAGGCTGGCACCTATGGACGCATAAGAATGATTATACGCAGGGGAGGCCCTGGCCCAGGGTAGGCCGGACGATGGCCCAGGGCCCCCTGACGAAAGGGGGCACCAACATAGAACTGTCTATTATAGGACTCGTATGTATCATGTGCCTTTTTCTTAACAAAAAATATTATGGTGTAGTAGTTACAATGCTAGACTTGTACTTAAGAGGTCCTTGGTTCAAATCTTGACTATAACTATTTTTTGTTTTATTTATACTTTTTTTTACATTATGTATGGGGCCCATTTAGAAAATTTTGCCTCGGGCCCCCAATTGCTCAGGGTCGACCCTGATTATACGTCCATACGAGCCGGCCAACCAACACCTGAACGCATAGCTCCAGATGGATAGCACCATGACTCATAGCGCCTTAGCAAGCAACCGTGCATGAGCGTCATGCTAAGTGCAAAGTAGCCATCAAAGCGCGCGCCATTTTGCGCCCTTTGTCTGAGTTCGAGTCGTATAGGGCTTAGCTCCTAGGGAACCCAAAGGTGGTGACAAAACAAAGGTTTGTTCCTTGTGATTTATAATTATCTCTCTAGGAAAATCAACACACATTGGCCACCTCACTCCATGTGCATACTCTAACACAAGTATAGCTATATATTGAGATATACACCATGGTACTTTTCTAATGTGGGACTAAAGATTGCAAAGCTAAGTAAAAACGCCAACAATGCTCAAGAAAATTGTACTCGCTATTGAAACATCACATAATCAAAATATGCAATGTAAATTAACAATATTTGATCCCTTGAAAGAATACAAGATAAAATTGACCAGTTTTATAAAAATTGACCAGTAGAGAATCAATGTAAGGACATGAACATGTTGCTCATAACAAAGAAAAATAGTTTCCTCCAACCGTCACAAGGATTCACTTTCTCGCAGGATTGCCACCACAAGAATTCACTTTTTCATCTGAACCATTTCCACCACAAGAATTCACTTTTCCTTTCTATTTTATGGCGTTTTCAAATACTGAAATTTTTTTAATAAAAATTATAATTTTTCAAAGGAAATGAAAGAGTAAGAAATTGTGATTTTCTTTTCTTTCCGCTAATCTCCTTTAGGTCTCAGGGATTCTGAAGAACAACAACTCCCTTTCTAACCAGAGTCTCTGTTTTAAAAAATTATATAATAGTTTATTTTTCATGGAAATAAATATCTTCACCGGATTTTTATTTAAGACTATATCTTAGATTAAGAATAAAATTTCACTCATGTTTGATCTATAAAAAAAAGTTAATATAGTGTTCTATATTTATCATGAAATGGTTGCGTTATAATCTATATATTCGGGATCCTAAATTGGTTTGCTTAGGATTTTATATGAACCATAATCATAGCTTATTAGAGACACAATTTGACTACAGAAGCTCAAATAAAAACTTGCAATACAAATATAACCCTTGGATTTCACTAATGTACATTGAAATTGTACTGTTTTTTGTAGGTAGAAAAAAAAAAAAATAAGGAACCAGATGCTGTAATTCATGGTGTAACTTGGGCCGGGCTGGCCGATCCGAATCTAATTTTGACCGGATTTGACTGGACCTGGACCGGATCGGACTCAGCCTGGATTGGAGGGCGGGTCGGTCCGGTTCGATGAACCACGAACCCATCAGGACCCACGGTCCAGTTTTTATCGGGCAGACTGAACCGGACCTGGGCCGGGCCGATTCAGGGTTGGACCGGTCGGGCCGACATGGTTTAAGAAAACCATTTTTTTATATATGTTTTCAAAAAAAAAGTTCAAAAATTTTAAAATTTTTTTAAAAAAAGTTATCTCAAAAAATTGATTAGTATGATTTAAAATTGTATAATTTAAAAAACTAAATTAGTATAACAAGACTAAAAATATAATAAAATTTTTAAAAACAAATAATAGTACAATTTAAATTAGTATAATTTAAAAATATTTTTATTAATGTTTAGAAAATTTCTATAAAAAAACATGTACAAGTATAATAAAATTTAGAAAATTTGTACAATTAATTTGTCTAATGAAACATGAATTGAATGACTAATACAAGATTGTATAATTTGAAAATTAATGACTAATACAAAATTACTTGTACATAAACTGGAATTAATGACTCATACATGATTACTAGATATACATACAGAATTTTAAATGTCTGCATAAGTTTCCTGTAGCATAGCTATGGTCTCATTTGAATCGTTTCCTACAACGCAAATATTCAACAAGAACTTTAGTTGAATATCTTCTTTCGGTATCATATTTGCATGCTCATTGTAAACTCTGCTAAAATGATGCCAAATTTTCGATCATGATTCAAACTCTTGTTGTGGTGTGTGTTGAGGTTGCGGTGCAGGCTGCGGTTGTTGATCTTGTGGTTGATGTGGTATTTGATTATTATCCATGATATAAAATAGCCTCGTCACACTAGGTTGCCTGTAAAATTTGTAAGAGGAAATAAATTGTTGGTATGATTATTTTAAAGATTTATGGCCTATTTACATATTTTTTTGGGTGCAAAATGACCTATTTTACCCTCAAAATATAGTTGTTATAAGAATATTTTTGGTGGTTTTCAGCAAAGTGACCAAAATACCATTGAAACGTTCAAAAAACAACTATGAAAATGAGGGCAAAACGGTCTTTTGGCCCTCCCAAAGGTTAAATAAAAAATAAATTCAAAAAATTCGTTGGACCGGGCCTAGACCGGTTGGGTTCGTCGGGTTTGACCGGCCTGGACCCACGGTCGAACCAGGTTGGCCGGTCCGGGCTTGCAGGCCCGAAGCTGGAACCCAGCACGGACCTGCTGGGTTAGGGGGGGGGGGAGGGGGTGAGGGGGGGTTGTTAGGGTCATTGACCGTGTTCGGGCCTGCCAAAACCAGTTTTGACCGGGTCGGACCCAAACCGGAGATAGGGCTGTCCGGCCCAAGTCACAACTTGAGCTGTAAACCAATGACTGAATTTTAAAAATTAAGAACTCATGAGTTCCTCTATGTTTTTAACTTTTTTTTTTTGAGACATTGACTACTTTTCAACACCAGACTCCAACCACCCAAGGTCGGCATTCTCTCGGACTTGGATGAAGACAGGTCTAATTTTAGATTAAAATGGGTCGGACCATCCGTTATTAGATCCCATATCAAACTCTTCATCTTATTAATAACGATGAGATATCTTAACCAGTTGCACTATAGCATAATTTTGATATAAAAGCAGTATAAATAAATTTAACTTAAACTAAATTAAAAATGTCAGATTTTCGATGTAAAGCATTTTGTTTTTGAGATATCACCTTGAGCTGTAATCCAATGACTCTGAATTTTAAAAATTAAGAACTCATGAGTTCCTCTAGGTTTTTTTTTTTTTTTTTGAGACATTGACTACTTTTCAACACCAGACTCCAACCACCCAAGGTTGGCATTCTCTCGGACTTGGATGAAGCCGGGCCTAATTTTAGATTAAAATGGGTCGGACCATCCGTTATTAGATTCCATAACCAACTCTTCTTCTTATTAATAACGATGAAATATCTTAACCAATTGCACTGTAGCATAATTTTGATATAAAAGCAGTATAAATAAATTTAACTTAAACTAAATTAAAATTTTCAGATTTTCGAAGTAAAGCATATTTTTTTGAGATATCATACATATATATATATATATATATATATATATATATATATATATATATATATATATATATATATATCAAATATGTATCTTGGGATCCTGCTGTCCATTACTTATGCATGGGATGCAGACTGTCAGGGACTGGTACAATACGTCCAAGGTAGACTGGAAGGGTGGCAAGTTCAACTTCTATCATTCGGAGGCAGACTTGAACTCGTCCGATCGGTGATATTGGCGATAGTGAATTATTGGCTTCAGGCGTTATATATTTCCGAGAAGACTATTAAGAATATCGAAAAGATGTGTGCCAAGTTTGTCTGGCGTGGAGGAATGCACCAAATAGCTTGGGTTAAACTCTGCAAAACAAAAGAAGAAGGCGGAGTCGGTATGCTCTCTCTGCAGGTATTGTGCGAAGTGGCGATGACGAGGTTAGCATGGAAATTCTTGACAGGAAAATCCATGTGGGCAAGATGGATAAGCAGTCGTTATTTGAGAGGTAATAACTTTTGGATACAAAATATAGATAATAATTTCTTGATAACTTTTAAGCATATATTACGGCTGAGACCGTGGTTGAAGGAGAACTTAAGGCGAGTTATACATGATGGTACAACCACGAGCTTGTGGTTAGACCCATGGTTCGGACACAGAACCCTGACCGACCGCCTCGGATGGCTAGCATTCGAGCTGATGGGCAGCCATGACCAAGTGAACGCCATTATCAGCGAAGGAGTGTGGAACACTAATGCGTGCACTGTAGGGAGATGGTTTGCTAACGAGATTGAGCAGGTGCCCATAGACGCCGAGGCCCAAGCTGACCGGTGGGTTTGGGAGAGAACCAATGAAGAGTCATTTATTACCAGACAGATATATGAATTGCTGCGCACTCATGAATCAACAGTCCCATGGGCGGAGGTGGTGTGGTTCAAAGTTGCTGCTACAAAGATGAAGTTATGTTTGTATAAAGCAATGAAAAACAGACTGCTTACGAGGGATAGGTTCGTTCGTTTCGGAGTTCAAGTGGGAAGTACGGACTGTGTCTTATGTTGTCAGTGTAATGAGACATGTGAGCATATATTTTTCCAATGCGTCTTTTCAGACTGCCTGTGGAAAAACCTTTGTGATGAGATTGGTATCAGACATGAGCAAGGAGCGGGGTTACATGCCACAGTGGAGGGAATTATCCAGACTAAGAGTCAGGGTCGGAAAATCTATAACAAGGCTCGGTTACGGCTCTTATCGGCAGTTTGGCATGTTTGGCGCGAAAGGAACAGGAGAATTTTTGATGCTGAATTTCACTCTATTGCTAGGATCACCGCCAATATTAAACAAGATATAGAGTGCCTCTCTAATTAATGTATATTAGGAGGAGAGATTGCTTGGTATTGATTCTCTGAAAGCTTGTACACATTTATTATCAATAAAATTACCCATTTTCTTCAAAAAAATAAAATATCAAACATGTGAGCATAAATTTTCCATAAATTTAATTCTACGGATTGCATCACTCTATCACTACTTTCTAGTTTGATCATTTTTTCTAGTGAATCAAACATCCATACAATGAACAAAAGATTGCGTATAAACCCATAAATATTTGTATATATCCAAATATTTATTTGCATTCATGATTGAGAGATTCTTCTCATAATGTCTGCTGCCTATAAATAATAACGCCACGGCCACAGACCAAAGGGAGAATCAATCATCCCTCCCTCCTCTCTCCTTCTCTACAAGTTGCTTGTTCACATTTTGTACGTAGTTGTTGTTGCGATCAAGAACAATGAAGATTGCTACTTTGGTTTTGTTTCTGGTGTTGCTCTTCGCAGCGTCCACCGAACTCGCAGTGTCCTTCGAAACTGCGCCTGCACCACCAGAACCCCACGGCGTGGAGCCGGAAGGGTTTGGTGTCCAAAAGAAACGTAAGTGTCCATATATAATAGTGCATGCCATTGAAGTCCATTTCTCGCGCCTCTTTATATACATTTATATTTTTTTACTAATATTTTTACTTGGTATGTTTTAATTATGCAAAAATAAATTACAGCTTGTATGGGAATTGGCTACTGCGAAGAACCGAAAAAATGCTGCTTGCGCGTTCGTGGAATTTTGCCGGCAGGGTACCGTTGTTACTGCCTCCTCTGCAGGACCAAATGTTGAGTACGTATTTGCCATGAGCAGCAGCATAAGTGTCAATGTGGGGTCCTTTGTTCTTAACTGTGTCACTCTCGTTTTGGTCCTCTACTACATACTTTTGAAGGAAAAAAAATAATAATAAGGGTACAAACGAGTAAGATTAAACAACAAAAATCTGAAAATTCTTCGGCCGAAATATGTAGCTTTTGATTTACTACAGGATGTGTAGTACAGGATGTTAGAAATTATTTTCTTTTTCTCCTTTTAAAATCTGCAACAAAAATAAAATAGAAAGTATAGGTTACTTGCCTTCGGAGAAGTCGCGCACGTAGCACTGTCCCAAGAGTTAATCTGGATCTATGTGCAGACTTTGTCCGAATGCTCTCAGTGGTAAAATCTTCGCTCTACCGATCTCTCTTTGTTGCACACAACGCAGAGAGAGTGATCCTTGACTTAGCTCTACCCAGAGAAAAAAAAATCAAGAATAGACGAGTTCGGAGCAGACAAAAATTTGAGAGAGTTTTCATAAGGAATTTTTCTGTGTGCTCGAAGAAGAAAAATGACTCAGTATATACACATAGGCAGGTTTGATCATTTGTAACGGATAGGAATTATGATCAATAAAGTTGAACGTTACAAATGAATAACGAAATAGAATAAACGTGCTTCAATGAACCTAGACAAATTTAATGTGTCCAAACGTTACAAATTTTAATAGATTATAACGGTCAAAAATTATAGAGTAGCAAAAATTTTTTTAGGGTTTCAGCCCGAACCCGAAAAGAAAATCGAATCGGCATTCCGTGTCCGCAGATGTGGGCATGTACCTGCATCCGTTACGCATGTCACGCTCCGATCCCGGAGGATCGAAAACTAGCCAATGGACGTGATGTCGTATAAGTCTAGATTGCACTTGTACAAGGCAAACCATTACAGTTCTTTGTATTTCTCAGAAAAAAAATGACAATGCAGTAAACCAACAAGCAAATAAATAAAAGTCATACAAGATATGAAAAAATGTATCTCTTTATTGATAATTGCATCAGATTACAAGACTTGTCGCGGAACAGAGTTTGCAACAGATTTACGAAGGCTCTTACATAGCCTACCGAGTTACTTGCCTTTTAGGGTTACAATCGAACATGCCGACTTGGCGTACAATGAACATATCAATTTGGCTTACAATATCACTGGTTCATCTGAATTTATATTGTTCCATATATTATGTCCCATATAGCAGAAGACATCGTCTTGCGAGGAGAGCGTCTACACACTCATCCGATTCATCGATACCAAGCAAAGATCAAACGATTTCTCCCATGCACGAGAACCTATAAAGATGTCCACAAACGTGGGTCAGTACATCATCTATGTACTGGCGAGCAGTGCTAGACCAACTCATCTAAGAAGACAACACTAAGTAATTCATGTTACAGAACATTATTAGTATGATCTTTCTCGTTGCCTTAGAGTCAATTAGCAGTTCATATATCCGACAGATGTAAAGCATGCATATTATTTGTAGCCAGCATGGTGTAAACCAATATGATATCACCCTTTGGTGATTCTTACCTACGGCTGTGTAGTCATCCCTGTACATTTATATACTTACTTTACCTGCATAAGACATTGTTAGGAACAATATCATATTTATCACATTCGTCACCGTTCAGGTGATTCTTACCAACAGCCGGCATCCTTCCCTGTAATTGAATAATAACTTACTCTGCCTTTATAAGACATCATTAGCATTTGGCCTATCTGTATGAAGGTTACTGGCGACATGCCATCTTGGACTTGAAATGGTGAACTGCTAACTCCAGATGGGTTGCGAGCCCATTGAAGGTTTACGAATCACCGTGCGACTACTTCAGCACCATGAGATTTCGACGCTTTTTCAGTGCAAGGTAGCAAGTCCCACTGAAAGTCTCAAAAATATATGCAACTTGTGCACAAGTTGTCCATGACCATACAAATATATGCAACTTATCTATGAAAAAAATATATAATGCATGATAAGGAAAATAAAGTGAGTAGGCCATCATTCTCATCCATTTATCCACGATTTTCTTAAGCTGAGCTCACCGTTATCAACTGTCCAATTCAGGGACTTTGTGTGATCAACATTCTATATCGGCACAGGGTAATAAAACATTTTTACTCAATCTCTTCCCACCTCTTTGGTACCATACATCTCTTCCAAGAAAATCCCAATGTACTCATCGTCCAATTCTTGGGACTTAGCATCTATTTTAGCATACGTTCATCGAGCTGAGGCTCGATATACTCACCGTCTAATTATTTGGGACTTTTGCTTCACCTGCTACGTATTTCATTGCAATAGCACACAAGCACACAAATTTATCATTGAGAAACAACAGTTTAAGGGTCAATATGATTATTTATCTTTCTTCGGTTTCATACAAGATATCATTTAGCAACTCAACAAGAATCATAGCATACAATTTTTTTAATTAAGTGTGAAGCTAAAGGATCTTCGAAGGACTCAACACTACTCATATTTGTAAGATGGTTCCCGCCATGATCGCATAGTCTTCCAAGCGATCCTTCCGCATAATCCTATGTCCAACAAGCCTTCATCGAACTAACTAGACAACATAGTGCACTGTGCGGATCGGGGTACTACATAATATACCACTCAAGAAATATTTCGTTCTCGAAATTTAAACAAAACTCATCCTCCAAAACTTCAATTGAATTTATGAAACTTCCCATGATCAACTAAACATTCTTCTGCCACATCTCATTAATTTCAAAAATTTACCATCTCGCTACGGTAATCCAATTTGTTTCAAAATAATTTATCATCCATGTTCTTTCCTCTCCAACACTCGTGCAATTTCTTAGCACATGATAATCTTTTCCCGTGGCTTCGTTTGAATTCAGCATACCACTTAGTTTGGATCATACACATATTTTAGGTGTTCCAAAAATATATGCATTTTTACCAAGTTTAGTGATAGAGAAGACGAACGAGCTACTTGTATAACTTCATTCTCGAATATTATCAATTCCTCTTAAGCATCTCGTATAGCCTCAATTCATTTGTTCAATTCCCCAACCAACTTATAAGTGAATGTTACCAATTCCAACTCGAGTAAATGTTTCTACAACCGATTCATGTTTTCCGAAGTATTCCAACTTGTTATATCAAGTTGCCCAACGAATCCAGAGTTCCCTTTTCAAGTTTATTATCTTTTATGATATCAATATTGGATAAGCCAATTGTCACATTTTATTTCGATACCACGATTCTCATCGATCCATTTATGTACCCATTATCGTTCACATCCATACACTTTATTTGCAACCAGTAAATTTTTCGATTATGATCCAGCTTCCAAGTTGTACCATCATTCGATTTAACAAATTTTCTAATGTACTCAAAAAATTTCTCGTATTGATCAGGCCAACATATTATCATCTTTCATGTGAAATTCTCATTTCTAGCAGCATAAATGTTAGGGTCACCCCAATATCGATCGCCCCCGTCAATTTTGACTCCATGCACTACCTCATTCCGTCGTTACACTTATTTTCAATTCCATCCTGATTATCCAATAATAAAGTTATTTTTGACTGACTCAAGGCAACGATCCGTCAATTTGCGCAGCTCAATATAATTTCGCCAACCAATCAAATTCAACAATTTTTGACATTCCAACTAGAGACATCCAAGTTTCCGAAACCAACATGATCCGTCATTCCTTCCAACGTCATAACATCGAATTTCCCAATCTCTGCTTCATTCCAACCTAATCTCTATTCTGCTCTGAAGTTTACTTTCCGATATAACTCACTCATTTCGACTACTTCCGTGCAACATCGATTGGAACATCCTAAGGTTCTCCAACAGTCAACTTAGCCTTCGGTCAAGTCTCTACGACTAACTATTCTAAGCAAAACTAGAGCTAACTCATCTGAGATGGATAGCTACTAGGGGCATACTCTTATATTATAGGCAACCAATTCTTATCATAGGGACTCTATCTTATTTCAAGGACAATATATGATCCGACCAATCTACGGGACATGGGATGCTACCCCGATCTCATGATCTATTTCTAATTCGTACAACTGAAATATCATTGTCGACCAATCCACAACCTAGGCAACTAACCGACACATCTAGGGTCAAGTCTATCTACCCGTACTCATCCTCGGGTTATATCCAATGAAGTAATTCTAAACTTATCCACAACCGACAAAATCTATCCAACATTTTTATGAGTCAGTCTCAAAACCATCATATAATCCAACAACCGATCTCTAGTTCTCACTTGCATAGACACAATATCATATGCTTAATTCGACTTGCATTCTTGTATCATTCTCCAATTATGTCTATTCAATTGGTCCAACTATTCTAGGTCATAATCCAGCATCACTATTTCAATAGTTTATCATTCATGATCTTTATCCTTCAGTCTCTTCGTGACATATTCAATTCCCACATTTCAAATCATCTGTAGGGTCTGTACTGTTTTAAACCTATTCCTTCTGAGTGCATAGTTTATGATTTATTTTCCGCTAGCACCAAAGATGCGCGTCGATCCAATTGCTATGTCATTAATCATCCAGCATTAGTATATCGGTCATCTTAGTAGATATGACATAACTCATTCAGCTAAGTCATAATCCAACAATTCTACATTCCATCCAACATGTTATTTATGCGACAACATCATCCACCAACAAGGTTTATTGCATATTACTAAACCTCGATATTTACTTGTATTCTAGTCATCAGAGTCTCATAAGGAACATCTACTCTTTCATGTATCAAGGGACAACTGCTCATTCTATGCCTCAAAATAGTCAAGGGTCATAACTTGTTACTTCGGGACACATCAAAATTTTCTCAAGCACAACTGCTTATATGCAAAAGCCATACATTTTCTCAAATACGTTCTCTACTTTTGGGTCGCTAATACAACTTTCTGCATCTCCTGAATCATTCGCAACATCTCAATAAGAGTCTAACATCACCATCAGTTTATCGACGTCCAATATGCTATTTTTGTCTTACTCAATTCCAACATCATTCAATATTCGATCTACAATTTGTTCTCCCAAATTCTATTGATAGCACATCCCACCATTATTACTGAGCCTATAATCCTTTATCCAACTGATTCAAGTCATTGCTTGGATCTATAATTCGCACCATTTTCAACCAAGACATCCACTTCCCATTCTTAATTTCTCATTACCCAGCATAATACTAACTATCAAAATCTAGCAATGGTTCATCCGAACTCATCAAAATCTCTCGACGAGCCATCGGAACTTAGTTATCAAGAGACACGCCTAACCATTATGTATCAACCGTAATCCAGCTATGACTCGATACTATCCAACACCTTACGGGTATTGTATCACTATGCTGCAAACAGGATCAAGAGACATCTTATCACTACAAGGGTAGAGGCAATCTACCACTCAGAGCCCAAGCAATTCCTGACATAATATTCTCTTTGTCGCATCAAACCGACGTCCATAATAGACTATCCATCCCACAGTGGCTCCGTTGACCACAAATACCAAGCCAATTTTCTCGCATCTGAAACATAATCAAGCCAACACACATAAGCCAATTCAAAATTCTGTCGATTTCAATTCACAGAAGTCATGCATAAATTTTTGTTCTAACATACCATGCCATCACTCACTGTCGATTGTCGTACAACAATCAACTCTATGAATCCCAAACCCTGACATCAAGCAAATATTACCAACTTATTATTGTATCGTATCATTGTTATTCATTTTAGTATCATTAAGAATTCAATAAAGTACACATATCACAGCCTACATATTTAGACCTATTGTATGGAACACCCAATGAGCGGCCAGGAGGATCAACAAACTTTTAGTCAAGAAACATCTTAGAATAATTTAGAAACAACACTGAACAATCGCAGATGTAGAGTCATCGTGCATGCAACTTTGATTCATCGCGAAAGCAACTTTGAGTAATCTCGGAAGCAACTTTTGAGTCATCGCGGAAGCAGCTTTGAGTCGTCATAAGAGCATCTTTGATTTAAAACGAATCGAATAAGAATCCAAGGATGTAAAGCCGTGCTATGATACCATTATGTCCTGCGCCGATCTTGAAGGATCGAAAACTAGTCACTGGACGTGATGTCGTATAAGTCTAGATTGTACTTGTACAAGGTAAGCCATTACAATTCTTGGTATTTCTCGGAAAACAACGACAACGTAGCAAAACCAAGTAGATAAATTGAAGTCACACAAGATATGAAGAAATGTATCTCTTTATTGGTAATTCTATTTGAGTACAAGATTTGTCACAGAATACAGAGTTAACAACAGATTTACAATGTCTCTTGCATAGCCTACTGAGTTACTTGCCTTTTAGGCTTACAACAGAATATGCCTACTTGGCTAACAATAAACTTATTGATTTGGCTTATAGTCTCACTAGTTTATCTGAGTTTACACGGATCCATACATTATGTCCCGTATAGCAGAAGACATCTGTCATGACCCATACCCAGTGTAGGGGCACAAGAAGTGGGTACGTCCGGCCTACGCCGCAGTGTCGGCGGTAGAACGCTGTCCTAGTGTAGTACCCAGTTTCCCAAATAAGGGTAATTTTGAAATTTTGTGTTTATAATTATTTTAATAATAATATTTAATTCATGATATGATTTTTGGTGATTTTAAATCATTTTAAAATTATTTTAATCAATGACTTGTGGTTTTGACGTTTTGCTAGTGAAACCCTAGAGACTGATTGACCTAGAGCCTAACCATGTGATTATGATATTTTAATGTCATTTTTGGCCTAAGAATATTTTTGCGTTTGACCTCTTTGAATTATTTTGATATTATTTTATTATTTATGATATTATTTTGGGGTTATTTGAGTCGGGTTCGAATTTCAACTCAATCCGACTTGAAACGGGGACCCGGGGGTAGTTTGACTCTAGTGGGACCCACACACTAGTTAGACATGGCCCACATGATATTAATTTTAGTCCACATGATAGAAATATTTTAGTTAGAGATTAGACTAATTATTATGGATAAGGTTAGTGTAATTAGAGACTTTAGAATGACTAATTTAGCCCCAACCAATTAGCCCTTTCCTAATACTCATAGAATAGGTTAGTGGGGGCATTTTGGACCTTACCATAATAGGACAAATAGCCCCATATGGCTAGCCACTTTCGGAGAGGATAGGCTCAAGTTCATTTCATTATTCTCATCCACACTCTCTCTCTTGTTCTTCTCCAAATTCTTAGAGAGCAATCCCTAGCAATTTATCCACCAAATCATTCCATTTCACCACCAAATCTTCTTCTTTCCTTCTCAATTCTAGCCAAGGAGGAGGCTACCCAAGTTTGGGAGGATTCGGAGCTCGTTCGTGTCCTTTTGGAATCTCTACGTGTCGGTGTCGCTCCGGGAAGGCTTTTTTTTCGATTCGATCTACCGGGAGGTATAAATCCCTTCTTCTTTTCATTTCCTTATGCATATAGGTCTATTTTGAACCCATAGGAATGACCCCATGATTGTATCTCCATTTGTGTCCATTTCGTGTCCATTTGGAGGTCATAGGAGTGTCCTTTGTGTTGTGGTTGTGTCCATGTGGAAAAATCCCAAATTTGGACACACTATGTGTTGTTGTTATGTATGAATGAATTATTACATGTTTAATCTCATATTTTTGTATTGGAGATGTGTTCTATAGTGTCTCATATATACATATTAGTGTAGAGAGTGAGTTCTTGATATATTATGTTATATACTTGTGTTCTTTTGTCTCAAACTACCTAAATCCGTCATGATTTTTATCCACGTTTTAATTTCAGCCCTAACTTAGAAATGTCATAACTTCTAGCTCAAAGCTCGGTTTAATCTCCTATTTTTTTTAAAAGAAGCGTATTGAAGTTAGCTTTCCAAAAATATGTATTAATAGGCCTAATTCTTTCTATAACTTTCTGGAGAATTATTTGAGTGTCAGCTGTACGAAAGATAAACGCGTTCTCGGTGTTTTCGCGATTTCGGGAGTTTCCGGAAACGAAAATGCGATCCGTTTAAAGTTTCGGAAAGATAACACATAGATCTATAACATAATTTAATCCTAATTTTAATTTATGCTGAGATGGTACAGTATTGATTATTAGTAGGAGTTACTATTCGGCATATACATTTTGTGCACCCTTGTGTATAATATAATGTTCTATTTGATTTTAACCCATGTTAATGTATATACATTATGTAATTAAATAGAGAATACAAGCATGAGTAAATGGTTAAATAAATGATGTATGAGGTATAAGTTTCCTATCTAATGTAAGCATGTATAAGTATGGCTTGTAATGAATATGTAGATTCTATAGTATGTAATATATGGTACATATAGTAGTGCAAGAGAATAAATGAATGATGAATGAATGCAAGCATGAATGTAATGTAATAATAGATGTAATGTATGTAATATACAAGTTAATGAGATGTAATGTTCTATGTTAACACAAATCCTATATTACCTCATGTACCCCTTACACTATGTTGACACTATCACACTTGACACTTTGTTCACTTACACTTTGACACTCTTTGATATGTATACACTATGTATGCCCATTTAACCCTCACTTGCCCCTTTGCCATGTTCACATACACACACATAGCCTCTTAAATAAGTATTTATGAATATAGTTAACTTTGCTATGTATGTATATTATATATATGGTAGCATATTGTATTGTAATATATAAGTTTATATAGCCATTGAAATGCCATTATTATAGACCTAATGTTGAATACCAATATATGCATGTGTATATATGTGTAGACATGTATAGCTTAAAGTAATAGATTACCTAGTATATATCTAATGTGAATTCTTGCCTATTTGAGTATTGAATAATTGCATGCTATATAGAGTTGGGTGTATGTTGGCTTGTATAGCCTTGTATTGATGTGTGCTTGCTAGGATAGTCTTGGTTAGGCCTAGTAAGACTTGCTGGGTTAGGACATGACCTAGTTTGACTAGTGCAGTTGACCAGAGTTGACCAAGGGTTGACTTTGGCCTAGTTTGACCTAGATTCATGTAGAATACATTGCAGTGCTTTATATTATCCTTCTGGACATGTTGTGACTTGTGCTGTTCTAATTAGGAGCCAGACACCTTGTAACTTGTGTTGCTTTAAATAGGACTCTGTGGTTTCAGTTGGACCCCTATACTTATCAGCTGTTCAGGTTATCAGGCGAGTACATTCTCTGATAGTTCTCTCATTTATTTGTCAATTACTGTATTTCAGTTCTAGTTAGTTGTATGCGATTCTCTGTTACAATACGTATGGATATTCTGGACTTATGTATACGACACACATTTATTTTCTGGCCTCTATTACTGGTATCATCATCCCTGGTTTCTATTACTGAAATTACCTGCTGGAATCATTTACTGGTATTATTATATTTGGCTGGACTCATCTTGAATTATTGTGTCGGAATTTTGGATTCACTTGCTGGGAGGGGAAATACTAGAGTAAGACATGTAGACATACCCCATTACTGGAATCACCCCTACTGGAATCTACTGGAATGATAGCCATCTCTCGCCTGATCAGTGAGAGGTGTGCCGGATTACCCACAGCCGTTTACATGTCGATCTCGGTATTTTAAAACACACTGCTAGAGTATAAGCTGGACTCACTCTGGAATCATTGATCACTATAACTGGAATCGTCCCTTACTGGATTCATCTTGTATTAGATTCATCTTGTACTGGACTTACATTGGAGTTACACTGGTCTATATTGTTGTCTGGACTTTATATCATATTACCCTGGTTCAGCTAGTTCTATTTTTACAGACTTCATTGCTATGATTCTTCTCTTGTTTAGTTATTTACTTTCCTTGCACTTTATCTGTCTTTCTTACCATCACCTGAATATAAACTGCCATTTTCATCAATACAACTGTCTATAACTGCTTTATAGTTCTCTGTCATTTACTTGGGTTTTCTAGATGAGATGTGCTCGTTCCTGGCCTGACTGGACCTGTTGATAAATTTTACAGATAGCTTGGAGGTTGCCTGCTAGCCTAAAGGAGACACCTTAGAGGTTGTTTAGATAGTTATTTCATATTCTGGAGTTGTATTACTTTGTGGATTATTGTATTGAGTTTTGAGATGTATTTCTGGGTTTTTGTATCTTAGACACTTAGACTTCTATCTCCTGTATCTCTTTGGAGTTTATGTTTATTTATCCTTATCATGCTCTACCTTAGATGTGATTGAGACTGTATCTGCTATGTCACCCCATTCGGGGAGTATAAACTTCTTAGCATTATATTGTTAGATGTTGCGACCTAGGACAGCGTTCTACCGCCGACACTACGGCGTAGGCTGGACGTTGTTACGTTCTCGTACCCAAACAGTGGGTGCGGGTCGTGACACATTTTTAGTGGTGGCCCATACAGGTCAAGTTTATGTAGTGGTATTCGAACTTGAGTACCACTATAGCCTGCAGTAGGAATAGGATATATCTTGAAGGTACTCAATCACAGTTAGGAACCCTTGAGAGATTCCCGGAACGACACTTGAGAATCTTATTTTAACTTCGATTTGAGAACTCTTTTTTCCTTGATTTGATTTATTTTACTTACTGTTGTTAAATTTGATTTTGATGGATTATGGTTGAATTTGAGTTGTATTTATTGATTTTGATGAATGATTGTCGAATTTTGAATCTTGATGATAGCTGTTGCATCCGAGTTGTATTTTGATAGATTTTTGTTCATTTTGAATTTTGAAGTTCGTTGATAAATTTGATTTGATTTATAGGTATTCATTGTTGATTTAATTTAATTTTTTTTGACAAGATGAAATTATATGGGCTAGGTCATCTATGTTATGGAATCTAGTCTTCTATAGTCACATTAGCCAGCATGGTGAGGACATATAGTCTGACTCTGGATATATTTCTCGGGTGTGGGAATTTAAGGTTTTTGCAGCCAAGCTAGCGGCACCGCAAAAATGTTAAATACCATGATTCTAGAGGTATGTGCATAAGTCAAGGACTCTGTGATTATCGTAGCCTTGCTTACTAGTATGACGGAGATTTAGAGTACCATGATTTTGGATAGACGCATATGATTATCAGATTATACCTTAAATATTTTCAAGCATGTTTTCTCTACTTTGATGCAGTCCTTCAAAAAGAATTATTATTTGTTTTGCTTTATTTTGCTTCTAATTATTTAACTTAGGAGTAGCTTGTGTAACTTCTTGCTATGAGTTTCTTCTTAATACAATGAATCGATGATTTTGCTAGAATTTATCTTGGATTTGATATTTAGTTCTGGTTTCAAAATGGTTCCTTCTTTTAGGCAAATAAGCAAACAACTTTTATCGTTATTTCCTTCTTGCTATTATTCTAGTATTGAATAATAATAATAAAACTGCCTTGATTTCGTCAATCACCTATTTTGCGATCTTGGTAGGAATCTAAATGGTGGTCTTAACGTAGAATTAATTTTTTTGGGACATGAGAATATATGAGTATATTTACATAGTGGACACTTGCCTGATACGTATGCATGCTACACTTGATTTTCTACCTATCTAAATACATATTAATATGTTGTTAATGTTAAATTTTCAAAACTCCAATATTTCTGGTTTTCTGCTTTTTCAGTTTAAATTCGTAATTTAAATATAAATTTCATGTTATTAGTTTTGTCTACATAACTACACATGTATGATATCTGCAGAGTTTCAATTTTTTAGAGAAATTGGTTAAGTTATGTTAAATTTGTAAAATCTGAGACTGCATTATGTTAATATTACACTGGTTTAAATGTTAGCTTATTTTCAGATTTTGTATGTAATGCTGAACTAAAACTGGGTTTAACCTTTCAATACTAAGCTATAACCCTGTACAAGGACACACACACACCCTAACTTAGTATATGCTGTCATGTAACCTAACCTTTCCTCTCTATGTTATGATCACATACTTTTATAGATATATATAGAGCTTAGGCATACATGTTATAATATATGTATATACATAACTAAATCTCTACCTCTTATAGATGTTTATGGTTAGCCATGCATGTTATGATTAAATAGGTTGTGTATTGTAGGTTGTTAACCCATATGCCATGAGTAGTGTAACATGATAGCTCATATACAATTTCATGTATATTTTACATACACCCATACACACACAAACCACATAACATTACATAATGCTAGTTTTTCCTCTCTAACGCTCTCTCTGTATATATATATATATATATATTGTGATTTGGATTTCAATGCAAGTGATTTTCAATTCCTTAATTTTTGAATTTGATTTTCTGTACCCTTTTTCAAATAATTGGTAGTTGTCTTTATTTGTTTTGATAAGTACCAGTTTCATATAGGATGGTAGACCGCCTTACAGTTTTGATGGTTTGTTGTTTCTGTAACTTTTGTAGTTTAGCATCCTAAATTGCTTGTATGTTTTGATACCCTATGACCGTTTCGGTTAGCATGACTAGTATACCTAGATGAGACTTTCACTACCACCATATGCTATGATCCTGTATGTCGTCCTTTTGATCACATGATTTGTTTTAATCTAGGACTTTGATTGTGGGGGTTTGACCGAGAGGGAGTATGGACATTTTAATTTCGAGGACGAAATTTTTCTAAGGTGGGTAGAGTTGTAGCACCCAGTTTCCCAAATAAGGGTAATTTTGAAATTTCGTGTTTATAATTATTTTAATAATAATATTTAATTCATGATATGATTTTTGGTGATTTTAAATTATTTTAAAATTATTTTAATCAATGACTTGTGGTTTTGACGTTTTGCTAGTGAAACCCTAGAGACTGTTTGACCTAGAGCCTAACCATGTGATTATGATATTTTAATATCATTTTTGGCCTAAGAATATTTTTGCGTTTGACCTCTTTGAATTATTTTGATATTATTTTATTATTTATGATATTGTTTTGGGGTTATTTGAGTCGGGTTCGAATTTCAACTCAATCCGACTTGAAACGGGGACCCGGGGGTAGTTTGACTCTAGTGGGACCCACACACTAGTTAGGCATAGCCCACATGATATTAATTTTAGTCCACATGATAGAAATATTTTAGTTAGAGGTTAGACTAATTATTATGGATAAGGTTAGTGTAATTAGAGACTTTAGAATGACTAATTTAGCCCCAACCAATTAGCCCTTTCCTAATACTCATAGAATAGGTTAGTGGGGGCATTTTGGTCCTTACCATAATAGGACAAATAGCCCCATATGGCTAGCCACTTTGGGAGAGGATAGGCTCAAGTTTATTTTATTATTCTCATCCACACTCTCTCTCTTGTTCTTTCCCAAATTCCTAGAGAGCAATCCCTAGCAATTTATCCACCAAATCCTTCCATTTCACCACCAAATCTTCTTCTTTCCTTCTCCATTCTAGCCAAGGAGGAGGCTACCCAAGTTTGGGAGGATTCGGAGCTCGTTCGTGTCCTTTTGGAATCTCTACGTGTCGGTGTCGCTCCGGGAAGGCCTTTCTTCGATTCGATCTACCGGGAGGTATAAATCCCTTCTTCTTTTCATTTCCTCATGCATATAGGTCTATTTTGAACCATAGGAATGACCCCATGGTTGTATCTCTATTTGTGTCCATTTCGTGTCCATTTGGAGGTCATAGGAGTGTCCTTTGTGTTGTGGTTGTGTCCATGTGGGAAAATCCCAAATTTGGACACACTATGTGTTGTTGTTATGTATGAATGAATTATTACATGTTTAATCTCATATTTTTGTATTGGAGATGTGTTCTATAGTGTCTCATATATACATATTAGTGTAGAGAGTGAGTTCTTGATATATTATGTTATATACTTGTGTTCTTTTGTCTCAAACTACCTAAATCCGTCATGATTTTTATCCACGTTTTTAATTTCAGTCCTAACTTAGAAATGTCATAACTTCTAGCTCAGAGCTCGATTTAATCTCCCATTTTTTTTAAAAGAAGCGTATTGAAGTTAGCTTTCCAAAAAATGTATTAATAGGCCTAATTCTTTCTATAACTTTCTGGAGAATTATTTGAGTGTTAGCTGTACGAAAGATAAATGCGTTCTCGGTGTTTTCGCGATTTCGGGAGTTTTCGGAAACGAAAACGCGATCTGTTTAAAGTTTCGGAAAGCTAACACATAGATCTATAACATAATTTAATCCTAAATTTTAATTCATGCTGAGATGGTACAGTATTGATTATTAGTAGGAGTTACTATTCGGCATATGCATTTTGTGCACCCTTGTGTGTAATATAATGTTCTATTTGATTTTAACCAATGTTAATGTATATACATTATGTAATTAAATAGAGAATACAAGCATGAGTAAATAGTTAAATAAATGATGTATGAGGTGTAAGTATCCTATCTAATGTAAGCATGTATAAGTATGGCTTGTAATGAATATGTAGGTTCTATAGTATGTAATATATGGTACATATAGTAGTGCAAGAGAATAAATGAATGATGAATGAATGCAAGCATGAATGTAATGTAATAATAGATGTAATGTATGCAATATACAAGTTAATGAGATGTAATGTTCTATGTTAACACAAATCCTATATTACCTCATGTACCCCTTACACTATGTTGACACTATCACACTTGACACTTTGTTCACTTACACTTTGATACTCTTTGATATGTATACACTATGTATGCCTATTTAACCCTCACTTGCCCCTTTGCCATGTTCACGTACACACACATAGCCTCTTAAATAAGTATTTATGAATATAGTTAACTTTGCTATGTATGTATATTATATATATGGTAGTATATTGTATTGTAATATATAAGTTTATATAGCCATTGAAATGCCATGATTATAGACCTAATGTTGAATACCAATATATGCATGTGTATATATGTGTAGACATGTATAGCTTAAAGTAATAGATTACCTAGTGTATATCTAATGTGAATTCTTGCCTATTTGAGTATTGAATAATTGTATGCTATATAGAGTTGGGTGTATGTTGGCTTGTATAACATTGTATTGATGTGTGCTTGCTAGGATAGTCTTGGTTAGGCCTAGTAAGACCTGCTGGGTTAGGACATGACCTAGTTTGACTAGTACAGTTGACCAGAGTTGACCAAGGATTGACTTTGGCCTAATTTGACCTAGATTCATGTAGAATGCATTGCAGTGCTTTATATTATCCTTCTGGACATGTTGTGACTTATGCTGGTCTAATTAGGAGCCAGACACCTTATAACTTGTGTTGCTTTAAATAGGACTTTGTGGCTTCAGTTGGACCCCCTATACTTATCAGCTGTTCAGGTTATCAGACGAGTACATTCTCTGATAGTTCTCTCATTTATTTGTCAATTACTGTATTTCAGTTCTATTTAGTTGTATGCGATTCTCTGTTACAACACGTATGGATATTCTGGATTTATGTATACGTCACACATTTATTTTCTGGCCTCTATTACTTGTATCATCATCCCTGGTTTCTATTACTGAAATCACCTGCTGGAATCATTTACTGGTATCATTATATTTTGGCTGGACTCATCTTGAATTATTGTGTCGAAATTCTGGATTCACTTGCTGGGAAGGGAAATACTAGAGTAAGACATGTAGACATACCCCATTACTGGAATCACCCCTACTGGAATCTACTGGAATGATAGCCATCTCTCGCCTGATCAGTGAGAGGTGTGCCGGATTACCCACAGCCGTTTACATGTCGATCTCGGTATTTTAAAACACACTGCTAGAGTATAAGCTGGACTCACCCTGGAATCATTGATCACTATAACTGGAATCGTCCCTTACTGGATTCATCTTGTATTAGATTCATCTTGTACTGGACTTACATTGGAGGTACACTGGTCTACATTGTTGTCTGGACTTTATATCATATTACCCTGGTTCAGCTAGTTCTATTTTTACAGACTTCATTGCTATGATTCTTTTCTTGTTTAGTTATTTACTTTTCTTGCACTTTATCTGTCTTTCTTACCATCACCTGAATATAAACTGTCATTTTCATCAATACAACTGTCAATAACTGCTTTATAGTTCTCTGTCATTTACTTGGATTTTCTAGATGAGATGTGCTCGTTCCTGTCCTGACTGGACCTGTTGATAAATTTTACAGATAGCTTGGAGGTTGCCTGCTAGCCTAGAGGAGACACCTTAGAGGTTGTTTAGATAGTTATTTCATTTTCTGGAGTTGTATTACTTTGTGGATTATTGTATTGAGTTTTGAGATGTATTTCTGGGTTTTTGTATCTTAGACACTTAGACTTCTATCTCCTGTATCTCTTTGGAGTTTATGTTTTATTTATCCTTATCATGCTCTACCTTAGATGTGATTGAGACTGTATCTGCTATGTCACCCCATTCGGGGAGTATAAACTGCTTAGCATTATATTGTTAGATGTTGCGACCTAGGACAGCGTTCTACCGCCGACACTGCGGCGTAGGCTGGGCGTTGTTACATTCTCGTACCCAAACAGTGTGTGCGGGTCGTGACACCTAGGTTACTATCTAATCAACAACTCACACAATTATATAATGTACTTGTTAAATCTCAACTCCGAACGGAGGACAACTATAGATATAATGAAATCTCAATCACAGTCTAAGCACGATATGATAACACAGAAGTTTATAACTAAGACTAAATAACAACAACAAACCAACTACTAAATAATAATAATCTCAAAACATACAATATCTCAACTTATTACAATTCAAGTTCTAAAACATGAAAACTAAACCAAGTCAACTAGCTAGTCTTCCGATAACTCCCGAGTGTCGGGACCAAAGGTAGCTTAGCCATCTTCTGGTCCATAGTAAGTAGGGCATATGTCCACGGGACAAGCATCTGTAATATTTTCAACAGGTCCAGTCAGGACAGAAATGAGCACAACTCATCAAAAAATCCTAAGTAAATGACAGAGAACTATAAACAGTTATAGACAGTTGTATTGATGAACATGGCAGTTTATATGAGTAATGATGTAGGGAAACAGTTAAGGTACAAGAAAAGTAAGGTAACTAAATAAGAGAAGAAGCATGGCAATGAAGACTGTAAAATATGATCTAGCTGAACTAGAGTTAACATGATATAAGTCCAGACAGAATAATATGAGTCAAGTATAATCCCAATGTGAGTCCAGACAATGTAAATCTAATACCAGATGATTCCAGTACAAGATGAGTCCATTATAAGTTGAGTCCAGTCAGTGATAAAAAATTTCAGGGTGAGTCCAGACTATACTCTAACAGTATATTTTAAATATCGAGATCGACAAGTAAACGGCTATAGATAATACGGCACATCGCACACTCGGCCAAGTGTGGGATGGTTATCATTCCAGTATAATTCCAAGGGAGTGGTTCCAGTATTTGGAAATGTTCACATGTCGACTCCAATATTTCCCCGTCCAACAAGTACAAGTGAATCTATAACCCGACACGAAATAAGTACAAGTCCAGCCAGAACATGAATGATACCAGCAAATAATTCCAGGGTGATTCCAGTAGGTGATGCCAGTAGTGGTTCCAGAAATGGAGGCCAGACATGAATAAACGAGTGTCGCATGAAATGGGTCCAGCAATATCAAATTGTGTTTGTAACAGAGAATCAAATAGAACTAACTAGAACTGAAGTACAGTAATCGACAAGTAAATAAAAGAACTATCAGAGAATGTACTCGTCTGATACTCTGAAAAGAGTAGTGTAATATCATATGTCTGCATTGGAGTCACAATATCCTAAATAAAGTAATATGGATTATGACATGTCCAGAATGATAATATAGAACATTACGATGCAATCTACATGATTTCTAGGTTAATTTAGGTTAAAGTCAACTCTTGGTCAACTCTGGATCAAACCAAGTAAACATCTAGTCAAACTAGGTCAAACTATCTAGGGTTTGGTTAAACTCTAGTCAATAAGTCATTTTAGCCTATTTGGTCAATTTCTAGGGTTAACTTAAGGTAGTACCCATACTTTGGTAGTCACTAGCCTCATGCCCTAGCCTTAGTGTTATTTTTGGATATTATGGTATCACACTATATCCTAGTATGAACTACTAACATACCCATTACATATCTTGTCATACCGGAGTTATCTACCCCAATTAGGCCTAATGCCCCTGTTACAAGGCATGTGCCAATACCTTGGCATCCCTCAATCCTTTACCTTACCTATACCCATCTATATATAATCCATGTGTATATTTCTAAGTATGAAATCCTCTATTCCCTTGTACATCCTAGTCCTACATATATAGGGTATGCTTTCCCTATATTCAAACTTATCTATTGCCGTCCACCTTATACTCTAGCTATTGCAATAACACCTAACCCTATAGTATATGTATATGTGAATACCATACTCCATATTATCCCTATAACTTATAACATGACACCATCCAACCACTAGCAACCACCATACGAATTGCCAAGTCCATTACTGGACTGATACAAGTGAAGAATACAACACCCAAACAGAACTGTACAAGTGAAAGGAGGGTCTGAACTCAGAGCTAAAAGTCTCCTATCAAACTAAGAAAGGAATGGGTACTAGGTAAACAAATGAATATAAAAGGGGATGAACCAACACTATATTCTAGACTACAGTATCTGATAACCATGAACTCTCAAGGTAAAACAAAACTAACCTACATAGAAAATCCATGAATACTCAACAATCTGGACCAAAAGCAATGAGCAATCACCTATATCCAAACTAAAATCAGAACCAATGTATAACCTACATCTTAGTTCATATATAACAGTTTCCTGAAACCTAAGTATCAGTGAAGAACCAATCCTCTTCGAAAATTCAATTTCAATACCATAGTCATATGAAACCCACAATCAGGCATATAGAAGTGTTCCCTACATGTACACGTGTCTAGGGGTGTCATTTCGTGTCCATATAGCTGGATACGAAGTGTCCAAACATTTCCAAAATGTGTATCAGTCACACAGTAGGCTAGGTCCCGTGCATAGGTGTCGGGCATCACAGGATACGACAAACACCCTCTTGTGTCACGTGCTCGTGTTCAGAGGTAGCCTAGGTATAGGGGTAGGTGTCTAGGTGCCTGATATGTGTCCACGTGTCCAAATCCCTAGCTAATTTGTGTCCAAACAATAGAATGAGAGACAGTACAGTGCACAGGAACAGGGCTCGTGCTAGTGTGTCGGGTGTCCTAGGACACGATACACTGCACCACGTGTCTTGTGTATGTGTCTAGAGGTAGCCTATGCATAGGTGTTTGTGTCCAAGTGTCGATCTTGTGTCCAAGTTGTGTCCGTATGTGTGTGTGAGTGCGTATTAGTGAATGAAACCTGCGTGTGTGCTGAGTGTGCAAAACCCGGTGCGATCGAGATTGCTCTCGAACCACTCCATGGCTTGGCCTCAAACTTGGGGAGCACTCTATCAGTCTGTGCCCCAAGGTACACACCAAGTTTTGTATGTCGAAATGTCGTGTCCAGAGAGAATTAGGACACGGGTAGCAGGACAGCGCACGGTGGTCTCATGTTACGAGTTCGTATCTATTTTGGACACGGACACAGCTCGATATGAGCTCAAAGTTAGGGTTTCGAGATTAGCATGTTAAGGGCTACTCAAAAATGTAATTTATTTCAGAAAATATGAACAAAAGTTCCACAGTGACATTCTAACAAACACATGCACATACACATTGACACGTGTCCGATATGGACACCAAATGGACACGGTTTCCTACCAAACTTGAGGGACAACTAGGGGATAGCTAGATCTAGGCTGTTATGCAAAAAAATTAGAATTAAAACATAATTTAGAGGGTTTACCTATAGTGTGTCAATGACAAGAAAAAAGTCCCAAATAGAATGATTCTCTTTGCAAGCCAATAGCTCCAAATTGTACCAAAACTGAGATTTCTCTTCATGAACAGAAAATAAAGTAGGATTAGACTCTAATACAAGAAACTAGAGTCAAAAAGAAATTAAAATGGAATAGTTAGAGATTGGGGAAGAATGATAATACCTTTCCTTTTTCAAAAGTTGGTTTGATACAAAAGATGCAAGAACAATAGGAAGAGAGACTTTATAGTGGAGGGATCCCTATGTGGCTGGCCATAAAGGGGGAAAATTAGGGTTAGGGTTATAACTAATGGGCTTGGGCCAAGTTTCAAGGATAAAGGAAATCACTCATTAAGTCAAAAGTCCATGAACCTAATCATTTATTCTCCTATATGAAACTTGATTCTAAATGACTTAACTTGGGTTATCTTAAGTTAGACTAGGGTCCCACCATGATATTCAAGTCACCATAGCTAGAGTCAACATCTAGGTTAGTCTCTTAAGTCACAACTAGTAAAATTCAAAATTAACAACCATCAATCCAATAATTAATCAAATAACTCCAATAAGTCAAAATGACCAAAATATCCCTAGGCTAAAAATGATAAATAAATATCCCAATCACATGGTTAGGCTCTAGGTCAGACAGTCTCTAGGGTTTCACTAGCAGCACATCAAAATCACAAGTCATGATTTTTAAATAGTTTTAAAATAATTAAAAATCACCAAAAATTATAATATGATATAAATATCAATAAATAAATAATTATAATTACAAAATTTCAAAATTACCCTTATTTGGAAAACTAGGTGTTACAAGTCTACCCCCCTTAGAAGAATTTCGTCCTCAAAATTAAGATGATCGTACTCCTCCTAGGTCAAACCCCCAATCAAACAAGATCAAGATAATATGCAATCATAGTCCTACTGGTCGTGATTCCACAGTCTCGAACAGGGTAACTACGCTATCTAGTATATCATAAGAATATCCTGACAGGTACTAATGGAAATCACACATGAAGGTGGGAGAGAAGAACAAGGAGGTCAAACCTGCTAACCCATCACCTGCAGCGTCGGTCTCCTCGACCGCCATCGCAAAAGCTCCACCCCTCTGGTGCTGAGCTACAGGTGGCCTAGCTCCCTTAAAAGGAGGTATAATGGGACAATCTATTATCTTATGAGCATCATACCCACAAAATAGACAAACCTTTAGCCTCCTCCTACAAGACTCTCAAATATGCCCTGCCTTCCTACAGTAGGCACAAGTCTGCACCCTGCGGTCCTGTACTCTAGGCTGATGCTGTGCCTACTGTACTCTCACTGGTGCCTGTGTCTGTTAAATCTATACATGAGGCCTCTTGGCCTGTCCTCCGCTGCTACTGGCTCCCTGAAAGTCCCGACCTCTTTTCAGTTTCAGCCCCAGGTCGTCCTCTGCCGCCATAGCTCACGCCAAGATCTCTGCGAAGGTAGCATTCTGGTCACTCTTAGTCAATGACCGAACCTCCCTGATCAACCCTCGACGGAACTTTCTAGCCTTCGTCTTCTCCGTCAGATCATCTATAAATCTGGCCAACCGACAGAATTCTCCGGCGTACTCTGCAACTGTCTGGTTCCCCTGAACCAAACTCTCGAACTGCGTCTCGATGCCTCCTAGTGCCACATCCGGAAAGAATTGTTCCTTGAACAGCTCCCATGTCTGACCCTCTGTTTCCACTCGGGAATCTGTCTGGTACTAGATACGAGATAGGTCCTGCTTCTGACTACCCGCTGCCTCAGTATGAAGTCTGGCTGGTATCTCTGCCAGCCGAAAAATCTTCTCGATGTGCTCAATCCACTCATCTGCGTAGTGGATGCCCACTGTACCAAGAAAATCCTTCGGACGCATCTTCTGAAACTCCTGGATGCCCGACGTCCTCTGATGGCACTGATGTGTCTGTGCTGGCCCATGGATGATCACCATCTCTACTGTCGTCCAGACCATTGGTAAGCCTCGTCTATACCCTGACGAAAGTCGGCAGTCTGACGCTGCTGTTGCTGCTGGTGGGACTCCAGAATCCTCTCCAGAAAGGAAAACAGGTGGGCAATATTAACCAATCCTGCATGTGGCTGCTGATGCTGCTGCTGAAATATCTCAGGAATAACTGGGGTCGTCCTCCGAACATGTGGAGGCATACCTCCAAAGGCTACAGTCGTTCCTGTCTGATCAGGAACAGAAGGTGCTACAGGCCCATCATCCTGCTGCACTGGATACGAGGTGGCAGACTCCTCTCCAGCGGCTAGTGTACCAGAGCGATGTGATCGTGTCTCCACCATCCTAAGACAGATCAACAAGGAAGTCAATACTGAGCAGGAATCGATATAATCAAAGGAGGACAGTTTATTTCAAGGAAGACAAATCAGTAAGATATTTAGATGGCATGAATTGAAGCCGAATTTTTCCTAACTGTGATTGAGTACCTCTTCGTTAAAGCCTATCTCTCAATCCTATCGTACGCTATAGTGACACTCTAGTTCGAATACCACTACATAAACTCGACCTGCATGGGCCACCACTAAAAACGTGTTACGACCCGCACCCAATGTGGGGGCACGAAAAGTGGGTACGACCAGCCTACGCCGCAGTATTGGCGGTAGAACGCTGTCCTAGGTTATTATCTAATCAACAACTCACGCAATTATATAATGTACTTGTCAAATCTCAACTCCGAACGGAGGACAAGTATAGATATAATAAAATCTCAATCACAGTCTAAGCACGATATGATAACACAGAAGTTTATAACTAAGACTAAATAACAACAACAAACCAACTACTAAATAATAATAATAACAAAACAAATAATATCTCAACTTATTACAATTCAAGTTCTAAAATATGAAAACTAAACCAAGTCAACTAGCTAGTCTTCTGATCAATCCTGAGTGTCGGGACCAAAGGTAACTAAGCCATCTCCTGGTCGATAGTAAGTAGGGCAAGTGTCCTCGAGGCAAGCATCTGTAATATTTTTAACAGGTCCAGTCAGGACAGGAACGAGCACAACTCATCAAAAAATCCCAAGTAAATGATAGAGAACTATAAACAGTTATAGACAGTTGTATTGATGAACATGGCAGTTTATATGAGTAATGATGTAGAGAAACAGTTAAGGTACAAGGAAAGTAAGGTAACTAAACAAGAGGAGAAGCATGGCAATGAAGACTGTAAAATATGATCTAGCTGAACTAGAGTAACACGATATAAGTCCAGACAGTATAATATGAGTCAAGTGTAATCCCAATGTGAGTCCAGATAATGTAAATCTAATACCAGATGATTCCAGTACAAGATGAGTCCAGTATAAGTTAAGTCTAGTCAGTGATCAAAGATTCCAGGGTGAGTCCAGACTATACCCTAACAATGTGTTTTAAAATATCGAGATCGACATGTAAACGGCTGTAGGTAATACGACACATCGCACACTCGGCCAAGTGTGGGATGGCTATCATTCCAGTATAATTTCAAGGAAGTGGTTCCAGTATTTGGGAATGTTCACATGTCTACTCCAATATTTCCCCGCTCAACAAGTACAAGTGAATCCATAACCCGAAACAAAATAAGTACAAGTCCAGCCAGAACATGAATTATACCAGTAAATGATTCCAGGGTGATTCCAGTAGGTGATGCTAGTAGTGGTTCCAGAAATGGAGGCCAGACATGAATAAACGAGTGTCACAAGAAATGGGTCCAGCAATATCAAATCGTGTTTGTAACAGAGAATCAAATAGAATAAACTAGAACTGAAGTACAGTAATCGACAAGTAAATGAAAGAACTATCAGAGAATGTACTCGCCTAATACTCTAAAAAAAGTAGTATAATATCAGATGTCTGCACCGGAGTCACAATGTCCTAAATAGAGAAATACAGATTATGACATGTCCAGAATTATAATATAGAACATTACGATGCAATCTATATGATTTCTAGGTTAATTTAGGTTAAAGTTAACTCTTGGTCAACTCTGGGTCAAACCAAGTCAACATCTAGTACTAGGTCAAACTGTCTAGGGTTTGGTTAAACTCTAGTCAATAAGTCATTTTAGCCTATTTGGTCAATTTCTAGGGTTAACTTAAGGTAGTACCCACACTTTGGTAGTCACTAGCCTCATGCCCTAGCCTTAGTGTTATTTTTGGACATTATGGTATCACACTATATCCTAGTATGAACTACTAACATACCTATTACATATCTTGTCATACCAGAGTTATCTACCCCAATTAGGCCTAATGCCCCCTGTTACAAGGCATGTGCCAATACCTTGGCATCCTCCAATCCTTTACCATACCTATACCCATCTATATATATGCCATGTGTATATTTCTAAGTATGAAATCCTCTATTCCCTTATACACCCTAGTCCTACATATATAGGGTATGCTTTCCCTATATTCAAACTTATCCATTGCCATCCACCTTATACTCTAGCTATTGCATATAACACCTAACCCTATAGTATATGTTTATGTGAATACCATACCCCATATTATCCCTATATCTTATAATATGACACCATCCAACCACTAGCAAACACCATACTAATTGCCAAGTCCATTACTGGACTGATACAAGGGAAAAATACAACACCCAAACAGAACTGTAGAAGTGAAAGGAGGGTCTGAACTCAGAGCTAAAAGTCTCCTATCAAGCTAAGAAAGGAATGGGTACTAGGTAAACAAATGAATATAAAAGGGGATGAACCAACACTATATTCTAGACTATAGTATCTGATAACCATGAACTCTCAAGCTAAAACAAAACTAACCAACTTAGAAAATCCATGAATACTCAACAATCTGGACCAAAAGCAATGAGCAATCACCTATATCCAAACTAAAATCAGAACCAATGTATAACCTATATCTCAGTTAATATATAACAGTTTCCTGAAACCTAAGTATCAATAAAGAACCAATCCTCTTCAAAAATTCAATTTCAATACCATAGTCATATGAAACCCACAATCAGGCATATAGAAGTGTTCCCCATATGTATACGTGTCTAGGGTGTCATTTCGTGTCTACATAGCTGGACAGGAAGTGTCCAAACATTCCCAAAATGTGTATCAGTCACACGGTAGGCTAGGTCCCGTACAGAGATGTCGGGCATCACAGGATACGACACACACCCTCTTGTGTCACGTGCTCTTGTCCATAGGTAGCCTAGGTATAGGGGTAGGTGTCTAGGTGCCTGATATGTGTCCACGTGTCCAATTCCCTAGCTAATTTGTATCCAAGCAATAGAATGAGAGACAAAACAGTGCACAGGAACAGGGCTCATGCTAGTGTGTCGGGTGTCCTAGGACACGACACACTGCACCACGTGTCTTGTGTATGTGTCTAGAGGTAGCCTAGGCATAGGTCTTCGTGTCCAAGTGTTGATCTTGTGTCTAAGTCGTGTCAGTATTCGTGTGTGAGTGCGTATCTGTGAATGAAACCTGCGTGTGTGCAGAGTGTGCAAAACCCGGTGCGATCGAGATTGCTCTCGAACCACTCCATGGCTTGGCCTCAAACTTGGGGAGCACTCTATCAGCCAGTGCCTAAGGTACACACCTAGTTTCATGTGTCGAAATGCCGTGTCCAGAGAGAATTAGGACACGGGTAGCAGGACAGCGCACGGTGGTCTCGTGCTACGAGTTCGTATCCATTTTGGACACGGACACAGCTCGATATGAGCTCATAGTTAGGGTTTCGAGATTATCATGTTAAGGGCTACTCAAAAATGTAATTTAATTCAGAAAATATGAACAAAAGTTCCACAGTGATATTCTAAGAAACACATGCACATACACATTGACACGTGTCCGATACGGACACCAAATGGACACGGTTTCCTACCAAACTTGAGGGACAGCTAGGGGACACCTAGATCTAGGCTGTTATGCAAAGAAATCAAAATTAAAACATAATTTAGAGGGTTTACCTATAGTGTGTCAATGACAAGGAAAAAGCCCCAAATAGAATGATTCTCCTTACAAACCAATAGCTCCAAATTATACCAAAACTGAGATTTCTCTCCATGAACAAAAAATAAAGTAGGATTAGACTCTAGTGTAAAAAATTAGAGTCAAAAAAGAATTAAAATAGAATAGTTATGGATTGGGAAAGAATGCCAATACCTTTCATTTTCCAAAAGTTGGTTTGATACAAAAGAGGCAAGAACAATAGGAAGAGAGACTTTATAGTGGGGGGATCCCTATGTGGCTGGCCATAAAAGGGGAAAATTAGTGTTAGGGTTATAACTAATGGGCTTGGGCTAAGTTTCAAGGATAAAGGAAATCACTCCTTAAGTCAAAAGTCCATGAACCTAATCATTTATTCTCCTATATGAAACTTGATTCTAAATGACTTAACTTGGGTTGTCATAAGTTAGACTAGGGTCCCACCATGCTGTTCAAGTCATCATAGCTAGAGTCAACATATAGGTTAGTCTCTTAAGTCACAACTAGTAAAAGTCAAAATTAACAACCATCAATCCAATAATTAATCAAATAACTCCAATAAGTCAAAATGACCAAAATACCCCTAGGCAAAAAATGATAAAAAAATATTCCAATCACATGGTTAGGCTCTAGGTCAGACAGTCTCTAGGGTTTCACTAGCAGCACATCAAAATCACAAGCCATGGTTTTTAAATAGTTTTAAAATGTTTAAAAATTACCAAAAATTATAATGTGATATAAATATCAATAAATAAATAATTATAATTATAAAAGTTCAAAATTACCCTCATTTGGAAAACTGGGTGTTACAACATCGTCTTGCGAGGAGAGCTTCTGCACACCCATCTGATTCATCGATGTCAAGCGAAGATTAAATGATTTCTCCCATGCACGAGCACCTATAAAGATGTCCACAAATGTGGGTCAGTACATCATCTATGTACTGGTGAGCAGTGCTGGACCAACTTGCCTAAGAAGACAACACTAAGTAATTCATGTTGTAGAAGATTATTCATGTGGTCTTTCTCGTTGCCTTAGAGTCAATTAGCAGTTCATATTCGACAGATGTAAAACATGCATATTATTTAGAGCTAGCATAGTGTAAACCAATATGATATCACCCTTTGGTGATTCTTATCCAAGGTCGTGTAGCCATCCCCGTATATTTATATACTTACTCTGCCTCCATAAGACATTTTTAGGAACAATATCGTATTTATCACATTCATCGCCGTTCAGGTGATTCTTACCAATAGCCGACATCCTTTCATGTAATTGAGTAATAACTTACTCTGCCTGCATAAGACATCATTAGCACTTGACATATCTATATGAAGGTCACTGGCGACACCTCATCTTGGACTTAAAATGGTGAACGACTAACTCCAGTTGGGTTGCGAGCCCATGGAAGGTTTCGGAATCACCGTACTACTACATCAACACCATGGGATTTCAGCACCCTTTTAGTGCAAGGTTGCAAGCCCCACTGAAAGTTCTGAAATTCCGATGTCAGTACGTCGAAACCATCCTTTGTTCCCCTAGGACGAATCAGGTCTGTGGCCCTGGATTACCGTTCGAGGAACTCCCTTGTGCACAAGTAATGACCATGCGAATATATGCAACTTATCTATGGAGAAAACATATAATGCATGATAAGGAAGACTAAGTGATTAAGCCATCATTCTCATCCATCCATCTATGATTTTTCTGTGTTCGAAGTATATATATATATATATATATATATATATATATATATATATATATATATATATAATAACTATTTTAATGCCATGTACGATAAGAATAAATACCACGTAGGATAGGAATAAATATAGGGACCGATTATTATATTTTTTTTATATAATTGATTTTTTATATGAAAAGGATATCAGATGTAGACGTCCATTAAAAGGACTTGGACATATAAGATATGAATTCAAAAATAAAGATATTCATTGAAGAAGCTAAGACTTGACATATAAGATAGAAATCCAAAAATAAGAATAATTGTTGAAGAAGACTTTGGCTACGTCTTGTTTCGTTCACTACAAATAGACGATGATATCGTGTTAAGAATAAAATTCCATCATGTTTGATCCATAAGAAAAGTTAATATCGTTTTCTGTATTTATAATGAGACAGTTGCGATATAATCTATGTCTTCAGTATCCCAAATTGGTTTGCTTAGGATTTTATGTGAACCATAATCATAGCTTATTTGAGACACAATTTGACTATAGAAACTCAAATAAAAATTTGTAATATAAATATGACACATGAATTTCACCAACTTGTATTGAAATTGTACTTATTTTTATTTTTAGTCAGTTAAAAAAAGTAAAAAAATTAAATGCATTAATCTAACGACTTTTCAATGTTGAATTTTAAAAATTAAGAACTCATGAAATTAATTGTTTTTTTCTTTTTAAGACTTTGACTGCTTTCAGCACCAGTCTCCAACAACCCAAAGTTGGCATTCTTTCGAACTTGTATGAAGACGGGTCTAATTTTAGATTAAAATGGGTCGGACCATCTGTTATTAGATCTTATATCCAACTCTTCTTCTTATTAATAATAATGGAAGCTATGAGATCCTTCCGCATAATCCCAATTCCAACAAGCCTTTATCGAACCAACTAGCCAACATAGTGCACCGTGCGGATCGGGACACTACATAATATACTACTCAGGGGCATTTATTTTAAGAGAATTAATCTCAAAGCCAGTGTTCCATAATAGTCACCTAGTCCAGCTTGTTCCTATCCATTGAACCGACTTCTTGGGATCTCCAGTCAGACTCGGTTGGGTTGCCGCTGTTGATAACTAACTTATGGACTTAACTCCATCCCTCGAAGATGCTAGGATCAATGTCCTAGACAGACCCTTCGTCAAGTAGTCTGCAAGGTTCTTTTCTGATTTTATATAGTCAAGAACCACATATTTTCCTAATAGGCTCTTTATCGATTTGAAGCTCAGCTGCAGGTGCATGTTCATCTTAGCATTCACAGAATCAAACTTTAGTAGTTTATTACAAATTTTTTATCACAATTTATAGAAATAGCAGTAACATGACTAACAGAAACAAGTATATGCATAATAAGATTTCTAAGTCATTCGGCTTCTGTACAAGTAGTGTCCAAAGCTATCATTGCAGAGTCCATTGTACTCCTAGCAATGATAGTTTGTTTACTTGATCTCCAGGAGATTGCAGCTCTTGTTAGGGTAAAAATATATCCAGTAGTGAATTTCACATCATGTGAATCAGTTACCCAATTTGTATCTGAGTAACCTTCTATGATATCATGGTGTCTAGTATAATAAAGTATATAATCTATGGTACCCTTAAGATGTCTAAATACTCTGTCCAATGCAATCCAATGTGATTGGTTTGGATTACTAGTATATCTACTTAGTCTCCCAATAACAAATAAAATATCAGGTCTGGTTCTATTTGTTATGTATATAAGAGACCCTATTATTTGTGAATATCTACATTGTTCTATAGGTGGTCCTTCATTCTTCTTGAGAACAACATTACTGTCATAAGAAGTAATGACAGATTTTTTTGTCAAAATACTCAAACTTTATTAGCATTTTCTTAATTGAATGTGCTAAAGATGGAGAATAGCTTACTTTGCATTTTGACACTTGCATTCCTAGGATCAAGTTTGCTTCACCTAGATCTTTCATATCAAACTGGTTAGATAAATAATTCTTAGTGTTATTTATCTATTCCAGTAAAAAACCTAGAATATGGATATCATCAACATACAAGCATAAGATGACACAAATTTTTTTATAATACAAACATTTTTCATATTCATTTGCCACAAAATCAAATTCTAAGATGACTTTGTGAAATTTGTTGTGTCATTGCTTGGAGCTGCCTTTAGGCCATAAAGTGATTTTACTAATCTACAAACCTTCTTTTCTTAACCTTTAGCAATGAAACCTTTAGGTTGCTCCATACTCCATTTAAAAATGTTGTCTTTACATTCATTTGATGGATTGGCATATCATGAATAGAAGCTAAGGGTAGAAGGGTTCTAAGAAGTGATCCTAGCTATAGGAGAGTAGGTATCAAAATAGTCTAATACCTTTTTCTGGGTAAAATCTTTAGCTAATAGTCTGACCTTATATTTCTCTATGGTACCATCGGCTCTAAGTTTCTTTTTGAAGATCCACTTACAACCAATGGATTTACTAACTAAAGGTAGATCTGCTAAAAACTAAGTATTATTAACTATAATGGAGTTTTACTCATTCTTAATAGCTTCTTTTCAGAAAGGGACATCATGAGAAGATATGACTTCTTCATAAGTTGAGGGATCACACTATATCAAAAAGGTGAAGGAATCCTTCTCCTAGATTCTTTTCAATCTTTTTTCTTTACTCCTTCTATGTTCTACATCTTGTTCAGGTTGAAAACATGATATTTGAACATGAAAACTAGCAGATGGAGTAAGAGAATGGTTAGAGGAAGATGATGATCTTATATCCTTAAATGGAAATATATTCTTAAAGTAAACTACATCTTTAGCTTCTATAATTGTATTATTAAATATTTTATTTACTTCAGAATGAGTTACAAGAAATCTATTAGCATTACTATCTAGAGCATACCCTACGAACATAGCATCAACAGTCTTAGGTCCAATCTTCCTCTTTTTGGGTTCAAGAATTCTTACCTTAGCTAGACATCCCTAAAATTTTAGATAATTAATCCTAGGAGTTCGGTCTTTCCATAACTCATATGTTGTCTTATCATTAGACTTACTGGTATCCTATTAAGGATATAACAAGCTGACAACAAGGCATCTTCTCGCAAATTATCTGGAGCACCTAAGCTAAGAAGCACTGTATTTACCATGTCTAACATAGTACGATTCTTTCTTTCAGTAACTCCGTTGAACTGTGGTGAATAAGAAACAGTTACCTCATGAATTATTCTATGTTCTTTTTGGGTTTGAGGTGGTGATTAGGCTTTGGTTTGCCATGAGCTTCTACAAGGTTTACCTTGGCTTTGGAATCAGAACTAGCCTTGGACTTTATCCTAAACTCTTCTTCTGTTCTATGTCTTTTTAGAACTTGAGGATATGTAAGAGTTCCTTGTAAATGTGTAAGATCTTTGGCAGTATCAGACCATGAAGGAGGGAGTTGTCAATCAAACAACATATTTTATGCTCAGTAGAGAAGAGTGTACCTTTGGCTTGAATATGTTTAAGGTGTTCCTGGAATTCGTGAATTTGGTCATTGATAGGTTTATTATCTACCATAACATATATGTTAAACGTGGAGGAATTGAATCTTTCAATTCCAGCATCATCACAAACATATTCGTTTTCTAAAGCATTCCAGAGTTCTTTAGCGCTTTTTTATTCAAAAAAATATGTTATAGAGAGACTCAGACAAAGCACTTAAGATTCTATGAAAACAGTGATAGTCTATTTTCTTAGGGGTCTTAGATTTGGAGGAAGATGAGGACTTGGTTACCCCTATGTTAGATTCAGTATAGTCCGAATCATTTGTAATGGACGTGGACCCATAAATAGCAGAAATCAGACCTAAAGTGGTGAGCCAAAAATTTATTTGACTATATCACCTTTTGAAGTAGGTGCCATTGAACTTTGAAGGTTTGGCTGTGAAGGTCTCTTCTTTGACAGTCGACATGATTTCTAAAAGCCTGCAGAAATTATATTATTCAATAAGTATGAATGTTATTGTGGGATAATAGTTTGAATGATCTTGATAATCAACCTTTAAAAAACTTTATTCTTTTCAAGCTTTGATAAGGTTGGGTTAGCTGTAGGGGTCGGATCCCAACAATCGGAGCTCCACTCGGGATGCTTAAGTACCGGTCGCTTAGATGATTTATATCTTGTTGATCAGAAGGACCCTTTCGGCTTGTACCTAAACAAAATTTTATTTTTAAAACTTTAGAATTATAAATGAATTTACAAGATAAATGAACTATTTCCTTTTTCCTAACTTTAAGGTATTGAATAATCCAAGATAAATGATGTCATAAATATGTTGATTCAATATTGCTTATGACTGTTGACCAAATTCTAATATCACAAATGATTATAGCAATTTTTGGTCCTATGAAGTAACAAATATTGTTTAACCAAAGGTAATAAATGTCTAGCAGTAATATGCCCTCAAACAATTTAGTATGGTGCTTAATATTCTTAATATGCTAGAGTAATTTTAATAATCTTAATATGCTGCTTAATAATCTTAAGAGTAGCAATTGTTTTAAGAAATTTGTTAACAAATGTAACAGAACAAGATTGTAACAAATATAACAGAAAAGAAAATATTGTAAGGCAATTGCTGAGAAAATTCGGTAACAATATTTTTGTTAGAGACAACAAATTAACTCTTAGATTGTTAGATTTTTTTTCTCCTTTTAAAATCTGCAACAAAAACAAAATTGAAAGTAAAGGTTACTGGCCTCCGGGGAAGTCGCACACGTAGCACTGCCCTAAGAGTTAATCCGGATCTATGTGCAGAGTTAGTCTGAATGCTCATAGTGGTAAAATTTTTGCTCTACCGGTATATCCTTGTTGCACACAACGCAGAGAGAGTGACCATTGACATAGCTCTGCCCAGAGCAAGAATGAAGAATAGACGAGTTCGGAGAAGACTGAGAATTTGAGAGAGTTTTCGTAAGAATATGTATAAGCGCATATCAAAATACCCGCTAGCAGAGCCCCGCCAAGGCTCTATCCTCCTGCATCATCGGATCGAGCGGGGCCCGTACAGGGCCCACGCGATGCCACGTGATACAAAGGTGTCACGTCCCAGAACCAGAATACTGGAGAGTAGGGGAATGACTCAGCCAGCTACGTATTATGGGTAGATGAATACCGTATAATATGATCAATGTTGTCTAAAAGACGAGTGGGTGCATACTACATGAAAGTCTCATTATGGTCACTTCACATCTATTGTCTCAATCATTCAAACAAGAAACAGAAATAGAGAACATGTAAGATAAAGCAGTAAGGCATCCCAAATGCTCAGTCAAAATGTTCTCGATATCTGGCTTTACAAAACATAGCCTGATGATGTAGCAAAGTATACACAATTGTTATCAGCTGCAGTCTGACTTAATTACAATTATGTAAAAGTAAGTACAAGACAAATCGACTAACATGTCGGTGTCAAACGGCAAGGTATTAAGTAAATAACAAAACGAGTGGGGAAGTAAGGAACCCACTTGAGTCCTCCTGCAATCATCCCTCTAGTATTGACCATCTTGGAGGTGGAAGTAAGCTGAGTCCTCGGGAACCGGCTCTAGATCTGGCCATGCAAAACCAAAGAGGTTAGACCTCTAATAGCAAGTACCGCAAGGAAGCACGATATGAGAAATTTAAACCAGTAAATAAGAGAATATAATAATAGATCTCTGCTTGCTACTGGGATTTACATAACATCACGACACTTCGAACCAACCTCCCAACCAAACAAGGACAGAAGTTGGCCCGTCATGTCTCGACACTCTGATCATCTCGGTTAGTCAACAGAGTAGGTACAATACACAACCAAATCAATTTAAACGGCCATGCAACTACTACGGCTTGCTATTGTGGGTTCCAAGTTATCTTGGAATTATGCGATAAAGGATTCCTCAGTTCTTACTATGTAAAAGCAAGGCTAGTCTACCCAGTCAATCAATTGCGCCAATCATGAATTAGACGAGTCCCAGCGGGACGTCCGTCATCAATATACAATAAATAATATAAGCAGATACCGCTCCCTGCCCGTGTGACAGATTTGCAGTATCTGTGGGAACCAACCAGCCTGTCGGGCACTAATAGTCCCAAAGAGGGCTGCCATATAAAAATTCGGGAATCCATTCTCTCCATGCAATCATTATTTTATTTAACTTAGTAGCCTCTATGTTAAGTAAAATCCCATGCCGTGGATCATGGTCATTCAGAATGAGTACTTCCGTAACGATATGTCCAACTCTACAATGATACCTGTGCGGTTAGGTTGTAGGTCTTACATAGCGTAATGCAACAATTAAAACTAACCACAGAATAAATCATGCCTTGACCATAAAGTACACATGCTGCTTTTGTAGAAAAAATAAATAAATTAAAGCCTGCATATGCCTGTATGCCAATATTCGGGATCGGCCAATCGATTACAATAGTTCATAATTAATATGAACGTGTCTCATTCATTCAATTCAATAAGACGACTAGCCAGTCTCTTAGTTCCAACTAGGAACGCATGATCAATTATTAGTCAAGGTCATAATCAATATCAATCAATGTTAATTCGGGACAAGAATCAGTCAAAAGGCATCATGGGCTAGAGTTCATACGGCCGAAAAATTATAGAAGTTCATGCGGCTGAGAATGCATATGTGGTCAGGATCTCATACGGCCAGAAAGTGCCATGCGGCCACGAAAAACAGCAGTCAACAGCATGCGACCACGGAAAATAGCATGCGCCAGGAAACAACATGTGCCAGGACAGCATGCGCCAAGAAACAGCATGTGCCAGAAAACAGCATGTGCCAAGAAACAACATGTACCAGGACAGCATGCGCCAAGAAATAGCATGTGCCAGAAAACAGCATGCGCCAAGAAACAACATGTGCCAAGAAACAGCATGCGCCAGGAAACAACATGCGCCAGAAAACAGCATGCGCTAGGACATCATGCGCCAGCAAACAGCATGCGCCAGCAAACAGCATGGCAACAGCTTTTTACCAGCAAACAACATGCGCCAGGAAACAGCATGCGCCAGGACAGCATACGCCAACAAACAGCTGGCAACAGCTTTTTGCCAGCAAACAGCATGCGTCAGAAAACAGCATACGCCAGGACAGCATGCGCCAGCAAACAGCATGCGCCAGCAAACAACATGGCAACAGTTTTTTGCCTTCAAACAGCATACGCCAGGAAACAACATGCGCCAGGACAGCATGCGCCAGCAAACAACATGGCAACAGCTTTTTGCCAGCAAACAACATACGCCAGAAAATAGCATGCACCAGGATACAACATGCGCCAGCAAATAGCATACGCCAGCAAACAACATGGCAACAGCTTTTTGCCAGCAAACAGCATGCGCCAGGAAACAGCATGCGTCAGGACAGCATGCGCCAGCAAACAGCATGGCAACAGCTTTTTGCCAGCAAACAGCATGCACCAGGAAACAGCATGCGCCAGGACAGCATGCGCCAGCAAATAGCATACGCCAGCAAACAGCATGGCAACAGTTTTTTGCCAGCAAACAGCATGCGCCAGGAAACAGCATACGCCAGGACAGCATGCGACAGCAAACAGCATGCGTCAGCAAATAGCATGGCAACAACTTTTTGCCAGCAAGCAGCATGCGTCCAGAAACAGCATGCATTGCTCATCTTCCCTAACCAGCCTCCAATGGCCATGAAAACCCATGAACCAAAAGACCATAAATCACTCAAAATAAGTCAAAATTAGGACTTTCAATGGTCTAAATTGGGTAGAATTAAATTCCCTACAACATGGAACCATCAAAACTTAAAAATAACAAAGTTACTAGATCAAAACCTAAAAATTTCAAAAATATATTAAACTTAGATCTACATGAAATGAGCCATGGGAATTGAAATTGCTAAGTACTAATGTGTCTAAGAATCTTGAGAGAAAGACAATAGAACAACAAAAATAAAAATCCATCAAGAAGCAAGTTGGCACTTGCCTAGCCCTCCTAGGTTGGTGGAGGAGTTATGAGGAAGAAGAAGAGTAATAAGAAGAAGTAATGAAGAGAGAGAAAGGGGATGAAGCTTTAAATGAAGGAGTGAAGGTAGGTGGGGAGTTGGGTTCATGTTGAAGCATCCAAAGCCGAAAAATAAACCAACTCGGGCCGAACCCAAAAGTAAAACAGAAAATAAAATACTGAAAGTAAAATTACAGGAAAATTAATTAACGGGAAATTAAAGAAATTTTAAATACAGAACAATACATGATATATATATATATATATATATATATAAATATAATAAATATATTAAAACAGTACATGAATTAAAATACGTATTCTGGGAACGGAAAGTGACATCTCTACCCTCCTTAGAAAAATTTCGTCATCGGAATTTCAAATCCAAGCCGGATAGAAACATCGGAGCTAAACTAATCTAAGTATAAGCAATTGCGTAAGCAATCATTCTATAATGTCAATAGCAAGTAACATATCTATGTTTAACTATCGACGACACGAAGCAATTCTACTCATAAGGTGACGAGCATGAGGAGTTAAGACAATCAAGGTATACAGAAAGAGATATACCTTGTGAGTCAAACAGGTGCGGATACCGTGATCGAATGTCATCCTCACGTTTCCACGTTGACTCCCCTAAAGAGTGATGACCCCAAGCAACCCGGACAAGGCTAATTGTTCGGTTCTTGAGTATCTTCTCTCTTCGGTCCAAAATAGACACAGGCTGTTCCTCGTAAGACAGGTTGGTACCAACAACCAGCTCAGAATGATCAAGGATATGGCTTGGGTCCGATACATACCTACGTAACTGAGATACATGAAATATGTCATGCACCTCTCGTAAAGAAGGTGGAAGGGATAAACGATAAGCAATATCGCCTATCCGATCAAGGATAACAAACGGGCCCACGTACCGCGGACTCAACTTCCCGCGAACACCAAATCTAATGACCCCACGGGTAGATGAGATTCGTAAGAACACATGGTCCCCAACGAAAAACTCTAGCGGCCTACGATGCTGGTCCGCCCAATGACGATGCCGATCCTGCGCAACTCGAAGTCGTTCTCTAATTCCCTTGACCACTTCAATTGTCTGGACAATCATTTCTGGGCCTAATATCTTTCTCTCTTCGATATCATCCCATGCCAGTGGCGACCTATACTTCTTACCATATAGTGCTTTAAATGGTGCCATCTGGATACTGGCTTGATAACTGTTGTTGTATAAGAATTCGACTAAGTGCAGGTGGCTCTCCCAAGATCCTCCAAAATCTAGAGTACAAGCTCGCAACATATCCTCTAAAGTCTGAATTGTTCTTTCTGATTGCCCGTCCGTCTATGGATGGTAAGCCGTGCAAAATCTTAACATGGTACCCAGACTATGATGTAAGCTCTTCCAGAAATATAATGTAAAACGGGTATCTCTGTCTGACACAATACTGCCAGGGACTCCATGCTGCTTGACTATCTGTTGCATATACAACTCTGCCAACTTTTTTATAGATTGCCCTACTCTGAAAGGAAGAAAGTGTGCCACCTTTGTAAGCCGATCTACTATCACCCAAATAGCATCTTTACCACTTGGTGATCTCGGTAAACCGGTCACAAAGTCCATTGTAATATGTTCCCATTTCCATTTCGGAATAGGAAGCGGTTGCAATAACCCAGCTGGCCTCTGCTTTTCTGCCTTCACTTGCTGACATACCAAGCAACGGGTAACAAATCTAGCTATCTTCCTCTTCATCCTGTTCTACCAAAAGTGTTGCTTGATATCTTGGTACATCTTGGTCCCTACAGGATGTATAGAATACTGAGAACTGTGAGCTTCTGTCATAACCTCATGTCTGATATCTCCACTAGGCACACATAGACGTGATCCAAACCTAAGTGTACCATCTTTATGAATTCTTATCTCCTTCCTGAGTCATGACTCATATTCTGTCCTAAGCTTCTGAATCCTTGGGTCCTGTGCCTGAGCTGTCTTGATTCTGTCTACCAAGTCGAATTGAACTTGTAGCCTTGCCAGAATTCCTACATCACTAGAAAGTATAACTTCGATGCCCATCTCCTGAAGGTCTTCTAAGATGTGCTTCTGGATTGTCAACATAAATATGCCACCTCTCCTGCTAAGAACGTCTGCTACTACATTAGCCTTGTCTGGATGATACTGAAGTTCCACGTCATAATCCTTGATCAGCTCAAACCATCTTCTCTGTCTTATGTTCAGCTCCTTCTGAGTAAAGATGTACTTCATACTTTTGTGGTCTGTGTACATGTCCACTCGATCACCATATAAGTAATGCCTCCATAGCTTCAAAACAAACACTACTGCTGCCAACTCCAAGTCATGAGTTGGGTAATTCTTCTCGTGGTCTCGAAGTTGCCTAGATGCATATGCTATCACCTTTTCATGTTGCATAAGGACACATCCAAGTCCTTTACCTGACGCATCACAATATATAGTAAAACCTCCGGGCCCAACTGGCAATGTTAGAATAGGTGCTGATATCAACTTCTGCTTCAAGCTCTCAAATGATGCCAGACATTCTGTCGACCAGACGAATGGTACATCCTTTCGTGTCAAGCGGATCATGGGTGCTGAAAGTCTTGCAAAGTCTGCTACGAATCTCCTGTAATATCCCGCCAATCCTAAGAAACTCCGCACATCTGCTACGGTCTTGGGTACTGGCCAACTCTCTACTGCTTCTACCTTCTTGGGATCCACTGCTACTCCAGCTCCTGATACAATGTGCCCCAAAAATGAAATATGGTCCGACCAAAACTCATACTTGCTGAGCTTGGCATACAACTGGTTCTGTCTCAGAACCTGTAACACTTTTTGGAGGTGGTACTCATGTTCCTCCTCATTAGCAGAGTAGACGAGAATGTCATCAAGAAACACAACGACAAATTGATCTAAGTATGGCATAAACATGTGGTTCATCAAATCTATAAATATTGCTGGAGCATTGGTAAACCAAACGGCATTACCAAGAATTCATAATGCCCATACTTCGACCTGAATGTTGTCTTGGAAATATCCTCCTTCCGAACCCTCACTTAATGATACCCTGAACGAAGATCTATCTTGGAGAAAACTCTAGCTCTGCTCAACTGATCAAACAAGTCGTCGATCCTGGGTAGTGGGTACTTGTTCTTTATTGTTGCCGTGTTAAGCTTCCTGTAATCGATGCACAATCTGGATGACCCATCCTTCTTTCCCACAAGTACCACTGGTGCTGCCCATGGTGATATGCTAGCTTGGATGAACTTCTCCTTTTTCAGTTCCTCTATGTGCTGATATACCTTGGCCTGTTCTGAATCCGCTATTCTGTAAACTCGATCTGATATCGGTTTAGTCCCAGGTACCAATTCTATGCTGAACTCAATATCCCTAACCGGTGGTAGACCTGGAAGTTCTTCAGGAAATACGTCCAGAAACTCTTCAACTACCTTCGGAACTTGAACTTCTTCCATTGCCGTCACTACTCCCTGCTCTTGTTGAGTTGCCACTGATCTGACTAAGATGAACCACTTCATGCCTGGAATATCAAAAGATACACTCCCTCTACGATAATCTATTATCGCATTATAGTGCCCCGCTCCGCGAAGGCACTAGATATACAGAAAGATTGAATTTCTGGCTCTGCAGCAGAAGACAATTTATCTGGGTGAGTGGACGAAGTCTCATTTGCTGATTCGCTTACACCTAATAAGAATCTGAGTTTTTGATTGAATGCTTTGTTAATAACAAGATGGTAAATCATCGAGTATGCTTTAAGAGAATTCACATTTTGCCTTGCTAGGACATGAATGTTGCCCTGATAAAGAGAACCTTGTCATGCTAATAACAAGACAATAACCAATATGTATGCTTATAAGAGATTTCACATGTTTCCATGCTAAGAACAAGAAAAGAAATAATTTGCATGCTAATAAGAAGACTCGTTCCCTGCTAATAAGAACTGAATTGATGCTTGTCATGCTTGATACGATAAGAGAAGACAAATGAATCGAATTGAATGCTTGATCGGTGCTTGTTGCTAAGTATGCTTGAGAATTGTAGACATGTACAGATGGACTTGTACATGTTGACATGAATAAAAGAAAGGCACGAATTGAACGTGTCGTATATCAGCAAAGGCATGAAAAGAACATGTACATCTGATCACAAATCTATCTCATCTGATAGAATCCTGCTAGAGCATGCATGTGGTCTAGGACAACTTGTTAACAAGGAAAATTTGTCTCTCGGGTGGATCTGGAGGCGCCTGGACCACTCGGCCTAGGAGAGATTAGGGCCTCCATGTGAAAATGGGAGTCGATCTGAGTCCTTAGCGATGAGCTGAACCCAAGAGAGTCACAGCGGCTAATCATGGGTTTTCCCATGGACCATCATTTAGGTAGGTGTTGGTTGGTGCAGAGCTGAACCAGAGAGTCACAGCTGCCAATCGGTCTCCATGTGTCTATCATATGTTTTGCTAAGAGCTAACGATGCAGAGACGAACAGGGTATGACAATGTTGGTTTATAATGTTTATGCTAATTCTTGTCTTGTACAGGGATGGACGGTCGGCTATGGTAAGAATCACTGAAAAGTGATACATATGTACTGCTTAAGTCTTTGACATGAATTGCTTGCAGAGATTAATCTATTACCAAGAAGTGCTATGTTCCACTAAAGAAAAGATGTAATATCATGCTTGAAATCTGACCCTAAGAATGTCTTGAACAAGAGAAAGGAATGCTAATGATGTTGTCCTAAATGAAATGATATGCTCATGAAACACGCTGCGCACTCCACGATAATAAGTCATCGTGCTTGAAATGATTAGTCCCTTGTATGCTTGAAATGAACTGTAGCTTTTCAAAGATATTTTCAAAAGAGAATGTAAACTGACTCTATATGCATGAAATGTACTTAGGTAAAAGTAGCAAAATTATATCACAAGAAACGTTTTCTCACTAAATGAACAGTGATCGTTTCAGACAAATGTAGTCCCTTTGTCCACAATTCACCAGTATGCTGATATACTGACCCACCATCAGTCTGCATGCAGGTGTACTATGCATCGAGAAGGATAGTCCGAAGCGATAGCCCGAGCCTCATCCTCAGGAGCCAGAAATCAGAAAAGATGCCAAGAAATGACATCTGTTGCAAGAGTGGTTTTGTATATAAAGGGATATAATGTATGGGAACGGGATCATTGTAATCTAAAAAGTTCTGAGAGATTGTAACATTGTATCAGAGAGAATCAAGAGCTTGTAATCTGTTCAAATGAAATCAATAAAGAGAATTATTTTTTGTTACCATTGTGTTCAATGCATATATTCTGAAATATGTTCGATGCTGCTTCAATTATCTGCGATACGTTCTGCTACGTATTGTCAACCTTGTCTATCTTGTCTTGCTTCAGGTCTTGGCCTTGTGCAAGCGTAACTTAGGCTTGCACGGCATCACGCCTTAGCGAGGACGAACGATCCCAAAGAGCCGAAGCGAGAACGAAAGGACTCTGCGGGATGAGGACGTGACACGCATGACTGTCTTTCAGCCAGTCCATGCCTAAGATAACGTCAAAATTTCCAACAGGAAATTCTATCAACCGGGTAGGTAAGGAATGCCCGCAAACTACAACGCTACATGCTAGAATAACTCTACTAACTCCTACGAGCCCATTACCAGTGAGTATATTTAACCTCCCTGGCAATGCCTCGAATTCTATTCCTAGCCGCGTTGTAAATTATGCAGATATAAATGAGTGTGATGCTCCCGAATCAAACAATGCTACTGCAGAATATGAGACGACGAGAATGTTACCTGCCACAACATCTTCTGATGCTAATGCCTCCTCCAAGGATAGAGTGAATGCCTTCCCTCGACCTCCTTGTTGGTTCCCATGTTGCATCCTAGCCTGGTGCTGCTGCTGGTCCCTTCCTTGAAGATGCTGGGGTGGTCTATGCTGGTGTTGTTACATCGGCGGTCCCTGCTGCCGAAACATCTGAGCCTGTGTCATGAACGGGCGCTGTGCCAATGGTCTCACTGCTACCGCTGGTCCTCGATACTGTCCTGCCCCTGGTGCTGACAGAGCAAGAAATTGTTGCACTAGTCCTCCTGATCTCGAATTCATAGGACAGGTGGTAACCCGATGATCTGGATTTCCACATATCAAACTCTGTCAGTTTAATGTCCGACACACATCTCTAGTGTGCCCTACCTTTCCACAATAAGTACAGCCCACTGGGGGTTGCTGGTTCTTTCTCTGTTGCTGTTGCTGCTGCCTTGGTGCTGCTGGCCCTCGCATCGCCATATCGTGAATACGGACGCCAAGGGACGGTGCTGTTGTTCGGGGCGCTACTCCCCCTCCTCCTTCAATCTGACTGTGGGATCTCTTCTGACCTCCAGTCCTTGCCGTGATCCTCTGAATGGTGATCTCATGCCTTCGGGTTGCCGTCAATACCTCATCGAAAGTCTGATAATTATGCCCCTCTATCAATTGCAAGAGCTCAAGATGAAACCCTTGCTGGAACCTCATAGCCCTCTGGCTCTCCATTGCTACCATCTCTGGGGCGAACCTACTCAATCTGCAGAACTCCGCTGCATAAGCATCTACCGTCTTGCCGGCCTGCTTGAGGTTGATAAACTTCTGTTGTAGCTCAAACTGTGCCACAATTCCGTAATACTTCGTCTTGAACCTTGCAGTAAAATCGTCCCAAGCAACATGACGTCTGATGCCCACTTCTTCTGATTCCCACCAATCACGTACGAGATCTTGAAGTAACAACTTCACTTGATCCACACGTTCTTCCGTCGGCACCTTAGCTGCTATCAAAATAGTCTCAATATCCTTAAGCCGTGTATCTGCTGAGATGGCATCTTCCGTGCCCTCGAAACGGCGGGGGTTGTACTTGTAAAACCTGGTTGACGCTCCTGAATCTGCCCTTGTCCCTCTTTCCAATGCCGTCTGTAACCCTTGGTTGAGTAGTACGTTCTGCTCTTGCAACTGAGTGGGCATGCACTGCTGGGCTAACATCTGGTGTTGCTGAGTAGCCATCATCCCTCTCATGATCTCCAGAAGGGCTGGTGTGTCTACTTCCACAAGGGTCGGTGGAACTATTGCTGGCGTTGGAACCTCCGGATACTGCGGTCCAGCTGCTGGTTCTACTATCACTTCTTCTTGGATAGTCTCTTGAGGTAGTACTGGCCCTTGTTGCTGATCAACACGGTTAGGTTGCCCATGTTACCCTTGTTGTTGCTGTCCAGTTCTGATAGGTGCGGACGAGGTGCCCCTAAGGAAAGGGACAAGAGAACAATCAAATGATCGGACATGAAGGATCGATGAAGTCGAAGGATACTGGAATGTCAGGCTAGGGTTGAGAACAACGAATCATGAGATCAAAGGGGAACATATGTGATTGAGACATCCTATAAATCAAAACACCCCATAAGTCTGAAATCAGACCTGCATGGGCCACTACTAAAACCTTGTCACGCCCTAGAACCAGAATACTGGAGAGCAGGGGAATGACTCAGCCAGCTACGTATTACGGGTAGATGAATACCATATAATACGATCAATATTGTCTAAAAGACGAGGGGGTGCATAATACATGAAAGTCTCACTACGGTCACTTCACATCTATTGTCTCAATCATTCAAACAAGAAACATAAATAAAGAACATGTAAGATAAAGCAGTAAGGCGTCCCAAATGTTCAGTCAAAATGTTCTTGATATCTGGCTTTACAAAACATAGCCAGATGATGTACCAAAGTATACACAATTATTATCAGCTGCAGTCTGACTTAACTACAATTATGTAAAAGTAAGTACAAGACAATCCGACTAACATGTCGGTGCCAAACGGCAAGGTATTAAGTAAATAACAAAACGAGTGGGGAAGTAAGGAAACTACTCGAGTCCTCCTGCGATTATCCCTCTAGTATTGACCATCTTGGAGGTGGAAGTAAGCTGAGTTCTCGAGAACCGGCTCTAGATCTGGCCATGCAAAACCAGAGAGGTTAGACCTCTAATAGCAAGTACCGCAAGGAAGCACAATATGAGGAATTTAAACTAGTAAATAAGAGAATATAATAAAAGATCTCTGCTTGCTACTGGGATTCACATAATATTACGATACTTCGAACCAACCTCCCAACCAAACAAGGACAGAAGTTGGCCCGTCATGTCTTGACACTCTGATCATCTCAGTTAGTCAACAGAGTAGGTACAATACACAACCAAATCAATTTAAACGGCCATACAACTACTACGACTTGCTATTGTGGGTTCCAAGTTATCTTGGAATTATGCGATAAAGGATTCCTCAGTTCTTACTATGTGCAAGCAAGGCTAGTTTACCCAGTCAATCAATTGCGCCAATCATGAATTAGACGAGTCCCAACGGGACGTCCGTCATCAATATACAATAAATAATATAAGCAGATACCGTTCCCTGCCCGTGTGACAGATTTGCAGTATCTGTAGGAACCAACCGGCCGGTCGGGCACTAATAGTCCCAAAGAGGGCTGCCATGTAAAAATTCGGGAATCCATTCTCTCCATGCAATCATTATTTTATTTAACTTAGTAGCCTCTATGTTAAGTGAAATCCCATGCCGTGGATCATGGTTATTCAGAATGAGTACTTCCGTACAAAGTACGATATGTCCAACTCTATAACGATACCTGTGCGGTTAGGTTGTAGGTCTTACATAGCGTAATGCAACAATTAAAACTAACTACGGAATAAATTATGTCTTGACCATAAAGTACACATGCTGATTTTGTAGAAAAAATAAATAAATTGAAGCCTGCATATGCCTGTATGCCAATATTCGGGATCGGCCAATCGATTATAATAGTTCATAATTAATATGAACGTATCTCATTCATTCAATTCAATAAGACGACTAGCCAGTCTCTTAGTTCCAACTAGGAACGTATGATTAATTATTAGTCAAGGTCATATCAATATCAATCAATGTTAATTCGGGACAAGAATCAGTCAAAAGGCACCATGGGCTAGAGTTCATACGGCCGAAAAATTATAGAAGTTCATGCGGCTGAGAATGCATATGTGGTCAGGATCTCATGCGGCCAAAAAGTGCCATGCGGCCACGAAAAATAGCATTCAACAGCATGCGACCACAGAAAACAGCATGCGCCAGGAAATAGCATGAGTCAGGACAACATGTGCCAAGAAACAGCATGTGCCAGGAAACAGCATGCGCCAAGAAACATTATGTGCCAGGACAGCATGCGCCAAGAAACAACATGTGCCAGGAAACAACAGGCGCCAGGAAACAGCATGTGCCAGGAAATAGCATGCGCCAAAAAACAGCATGTGCCAGGAAACTACAACACTACATGCTAGAATAACTCTACTAACCCCTACGAGCCCATTACCAGTGAGTATATTCAACCTCCCTGGCAAGGCCTCGAACTCCATTCCTAGTCGTGTCGTAAATTGTGCAGATATAAATGAATGGGATGCTCCCGAATCAAACAATGCTACTGCGGGATATGAGGCGACGAGAATGTTACCTGCCACAACATCTCCCGATGCCAATGCCTCTTCCAAGGACAGTGTAAATGCCTGCCCTCGACCTCCTTGCTGGTTCCCATGCTGCGGCCTAGCCTGGTGCTGCTGCTGACCCCTTCCTTGATGATGCTGGAGTGGTCTATGCTGGTGTTGCTGCATCGGCGGTCCCTGCTGCCGAAACATCTGAGCCTGCTGCACTAACGGTCGCTGTGCCAACGGACTTACTGCCATCGCTGGTCCTCGATACTGGCCTGCCCCTGGTGCTGGCAGAGCAGAAAACTGCTGCCCTGGTCCTCCTGACCTCGAATTCATGGGACATGTGGTAACCCGATAGTCTGGATTTCCACATATCAGACACAGTCCATTCAATGTCCGACATACATCTCTAGTGTGCCCCATCTTTCCACAATAAGTACAGCCCGCCGGGGGTTGCTGGTTTTTCCTCTGTTGCTGTTGCTGCTGCCTGGGTGGTGTTGGTCCTCGTATCGCCACATCGTGGATACGAATGCCAGTGGATGGTGCTGTTGTTCGGGGCGCTGCTCCCCCTCCTCCTTCAATCTGACTGTGGGATATCTTCTGACCCCCAGTCCTGGTCGCAAGCCTCTGAATGGTGATCTCATGCCTTCGAGTCGCCGTCAATACTTTGTCGAAAGTTTGGTAATTGTGCCCCTCTATCAATTGCAAGAGTTCAAGATGAAACCCTTGCTGAAACCTCATAGCCCTCTGGCTCTCTGTTGCTACCATCTCTGGGGCGAATCTACTCAATCTGCAGAACTCCGCTGCATAAGCATCTACAGTCTTGCCAGCCTGTCTGAGGCTGATAAACTTTTGTTGTAGCTCAAACTGCGCCACTACTCCATAGTACTTGGTCTTGAATCTTGTAGTGAAATCGTCCCAAGCCACAGGACGTCTGATGCCCACTTCCTCTGATTTCCACCAATCACGTGCGAGATCCTGAAGTAATAACTTCACCAGATCCACACGTTCTTCTGTCGGTACCTTAGCTGCTGTCAGAATAGCCTCCATATCCTTAAGCCATGCATCTGCTGATATGGCATCCTCCGTGCCCTCAAAACGGCAGGGGTTGTACTTGCAAAATCTGGCTGATGCTCCTGAATCTGGCCTTGCCCCTTTTTCCAATGCTGTCTGTAATCCTTGGTTGAGTAGCACATTCTGCTCTTGTATCTGAGTGTGCATGCGTTGCTGGGCCAATATCTGATGTTGCTGAGTAGCCATCATTCCTCTCATGATCTCCAGAAGGGCTGGTGTGTCCACTTGGGTAGGTGGAACTGTGGGTGGTGGTGGAATGTCCGGATACTGCGATCCAGCTGCTGGTTCCACTATCACTTCTTCCTGGGTAGCCTCTTGAGTTAATACTGGCCCTTGTTGCTGACCAACCGGGTCAGGTTGTCCATGTTGCTCCTGCTGTTGTTGTTACTGTCCAGCTCTGACCGATGCGGTCGAAGTGCCCCTAAGAAAAGGGACAAGAGAACAATCAAACAACCAGACATGAAGGATCAATGAAGTCAAAGGATACCGGAATGTCAAGCAAGGGTTGAGAATAATGAATCATGAGATCAAGGGAGAACACGCGTGATTGAGACATCCTATAAATCAAAACACCCCACAAGTCTGAAATCAGACCTGCATGGGCTACCACTAAAACCTTGTCATGCCCCAGAACCAGAATACTGGAGAGCGGAGGAATGACTCAGCCAGCTACGTATTACGGGTAGATGAATACCGTATAATACGATCAATGCTGTCTAACCAGACGAGGGGGTGCATACTACATGAAAGTCTCACTATGGTCATTTCACATCTATTGTCTCAATCATTCAAATAAGAAACAGAAATAGAGAATATGTAAGATAAAGCAGTAAGGCGTCCCAAACGCTCAGTCAAAATGTTCTAGAGATCTGGCTTTACAAAACATAGCCAGATGGTATAGTAACGTATACATAATTGTTATCAGCTGCAGTCTGACTTAGTTACAATAATGTAAAAGTAAGTACAAGACGATCCGACTAATATGTCGGTGCCAAACGGCTAAGTATAAAGTAAATAGCAAAACGAGCGGTGAAGTAAGGAACCCACTCGAGTCCTCCTGCGATCATCCCTCTAGTCTTGACCATCCTGGAGGTAGAAGTAAGATGGATCCTCGGAGACCGGCTCTAAATCTGGCCATGCAAAACCAGAGAGGTTAGACCTCTAATAGCAAGTACCACAAGGAAGGACGATATGAAGGATTAAACCAGTTGTAAGAGAATATAATAATAGATCTCGGCTTCCCACTAGGATTCATATAATATCACGACACTTCGAACCAACCTCCCAACCAAACAAGGACAGAAGTTGGCCCGTTATGTCCTGACATTCTGATCATCTCAGTTAGGCAACATAGTAGATACAATACACAAACAAATCATCTTGAACGGCCAATCAACTCTTACGGCTTGCTATTGTGAGTTCCAAGTTATCCTGGAATTATAAAAAAATAGGGATTCCTTAGTTCTTACTATGTGCAAGCAAGGCTAGTCTATCCAATCAATCAATTGCGCCAATCATGTAGTTAGACGAGTCCCAGCGGGATGCCCGCCGTTATAGTATGTATAATAATATAAGCAGATACCGTTCCCTGCCCGTGTGATAGATTTACAGTATCTGTGGGAACCAGCCGGCCCGTCGGGCACTTAATAGTCCCAAGGGGGCTGCCATGTAAGAACTCGAGAATCCATTCTCTCCATGCCATCATTATTTTATTTAACTTAATAGTCTCTACGTTGAGTGAAGTTCCATGTCGTGGATCATGGTCATTCAAATGAGTACCTTTATACGGGGTACGATATGCACAACTCTACAACGATACCCGTGCGGCTAGGTTGTAGGTTTTACATAGCGTGATGCAACAATCAAGTCTAACCACGGAGTAATCATGCCTTGACCATAAAGTACACATGCTGTTTTTGTAAAATAGATAAATAAATAATTTGAAACCTGCATGTGCCTGTATGCCAATATTCGGGATTGGCTAATCGAGTACAATAGTTCATTACATGAACGTGTCTCATTCATTTCATTCAATAAGACGACTAGCCAGTCTCTTAGTTCCAACTAGGAACGTATGATCAATTATAGTCAAGATAACCATTATTATCAATGGTATCAAGGCATGAAAGTCAATTAGTATTACATGGGGTCGAGTCTGTAACTCCTCAGAGTTAAGTTCTAGTCAATCTGGGTATCCATGGATCAATCAAGACACATGACACATTCCACATAACAATCCATATTTACAATATTAACATGTCATGATTTTATCAAGTTCACGCCAAAAGGCGCAAGGATATAATAGAAGAATTATCATGCCATCATTAAATGAATAAGTTATAGAGCAAATAGAAATACCCTGGTTAAAAGTCACGCCAGCAAGTCTAAGCTAAGGCCAAAAGTCACGCCAACAAGTCTAGTCAGAGTGAGCGTAAAAAATGGTTCATGTTGGCATGCACAGTGTGAGTGTGGAAAATGATAAGAAATCCACGCACGCACTCGTGGACGTGTGCGTGACTAAGAATCCACGCACTTATGGATGTGTGCGTGACTAAAATACACGCACGCTCATGGATGTGTGCGTGACTGAAAATACACGTACGCTCATGGAAACGTGAGCGTGACTGAAAATACACGCACGCTCATGAGAACGTTAGCGTGACTAAGAAATACACGCACGCATACGCGAGCGTGACTAAGAAATACACGCACGTAAACGCGAGCGTGACTAAGAAATACACGTACGCAAACGCGAGCGTGACTAAGAAATACACGCACGCAAACGCGAGCGCGACTGAGAAATACACGCCAACACGTAGAGACGTGTGCGTGACTGACGAGCAGTTCTACCACATGAACTCTCTGATCCGAAAACACGATAAGTTGGTGGATTTAAAACCCATGAACAGCCGAAAATACAAACTTAGATCTAGAGAAAACAAGCCACAGAAATCACATATGCCAAGCACTAAACTCTCTCAGGATCATGAGAGGAAGAGTAATGATCCATAAAAATGGATGATTGAGAAGCAAGTTTGCACTTGCCTTCTCCTGCTGCTGGTAGGTGGTGGAGAGTAATGGGAGGAAGAAGAAGAAGTAATGGTGAGAATGAAGTTATGAGGAGAGAGAAGAGATGAAAGCTTAAATAGGAAGGGGTGGTAGGTGGGAGCTAATGGGCCGGGTTGCACCATGAACCCAAGAAGCCCAACCACAATAAGACTAAAGCAGGGGATAAAATGCAGGAAATAAAATACAGATAATAAGATTGCAGGAAATAAATTAACAGGAAAATTCAAAGAGCAGATAATTAATTAACAAAAAATTAAAAAAATTTAAATACAGGATAATACATGATGGGTACTAAATAAATACTTATGAGTTGTACATGTATAAAAATACGCATTCCGGAAACGGAGAGTGACAGGATAGTTGATTGAGAATAGATGTCGGACCTATACAGAATGTGATGCCAAGTAATGACTCGATTTCGAGTGGTATATACAATACCAATTATGCGAGCAAGTGTAGCAAAGCATTATATCGATAACGATAGGCTCGATCCTGAGTAGTATATGGAATACCACTTAGAGATAGCTATGTTAAGCCGCTTGGTGACTTGCGATAGATTTCGTCGAGATGATTATGTTGTTACGATATGTTTGTCCTCAGCGGACGAAGTAGTACCGAGACTTGAGTGGGAATGACTTGAGAGAAGTCGATGCAAGTATGCCTTGAGGAAGTGAATCGAACGACTATGTGCGAAGTCATATCCACGGAGGATACGTCGGGCGAGGATCCGTTAAGTGTAAGTCGAATGATAGGCTGAGCATAGCGAAGAAATGTACGTTGAGGAAATGGTCGAACCGGTCGAATTTATGTTGAGTTAGTACGGAAGCTTGTTCGGAACGTGTTGAGTAGGTACGGAGAAATCGTGTGAACAGATTTGAGCTAGTGCGATAAGTCGGTAGCACGATTTGGAAGTACAAGTTAGGGATATGAGAATGAATATATGAAATGGGAAATCGTGTCTCGATGATGGTAGTTAGTTATGACGGAATGGATTTTGGTACGTGAGAATTGATTCGTATTCGAGTTCGGAAAATAACAGTGATTACAACGAAATGGAGCTTATGAGAGACGAAGATGTTCAAGTTATGCATATCGACGATGGTATTGAGGCGTATCAAAGATGATATGCAATAACTCGGGGATACTCTGATCGAATAAACGAAAATTATGTTGAGCATTGTTGTTGGACAAAAAAAGGATGCAAGTTAAGTTATGGAAATTTGGATGATAACGGTAGGAGTGCTTCGAAGAATTTGAGAGTCGATGGATGTTACTCGAAAGAAAGTGAAAGTGCTTGATTGTTTCAAGGATAACCACAATATTGACATTCTTGTCTTATGCGAGTGAAACTCCAGCATCGCACATGCGTCATGCCAAAATAGGGCGATCATTCCACGTGAGCGCAGGTATGGTGATTCATACAGTGGGGATGATCAAACTTGCAAGGCGTGGCAAAATTGGATTAGACTCGTGGTTTGATGCGAAAGTTGTTCGAGGATGGTTTCGAAGAGTATGGAATGTGTCGGACTGTGATTACGGATAGGTAAACTCGAACCTGAGGCGAGTAGATGTCGTATGACTAGCAAAGATAGTCGACGATAATGTATGAGTGATTCGAGTAGTAATGGCATGCAAGCGCATGAGTCATTCGAGTAGCAACGACGTATTAATTGTACAAAAGTAGAGAAATTATGGATGAGTAAAGTATGTCGGATCAGATAAAGTTCCATAGAAATTACCGGGAATTGATTTGGCTCCGCGATAGGATATAACATGGTTCGTTGTAACTGTCCCTCGTTGATGATCTTCAATTATCGAGCATAGTTTCGAGGAAGATGATCCTAGAAGACTTGTCCGCCAAATCAAGTGAATGTTGAAGTCCCATAGGAAGACCCTAAAGAAGTCGCGTAAGAAATTTTATCGAGGAGGAGGAATGATGTAGTGCATGTTAAGGATAAGTCTAAGCGAGTGATTATCGTATTTTGTAAGTTAGCGAGTATCCTTCGACTAGAACAATACGGTCAGGAAAGAAAATTTATGATCGATCGAATGAGTACGTGAATAGACTCGGTTGGGCGATAATTGAATAGACATTGAGAAACGTGCTTAGCATAGCGATGCGGTAAGGCGATTACAAGAATTTTGCAATGCGCGAGAGCGACGAATAGTAGAACGACCCTAAGAGTTGTGTCGTAGATCAGTTTGAGCAACGGTTAGGCTATGTGTGTTGAGCGCGCTATCTATATTACAAAACGAACTAGTCGTGATTGAATTAAAGATTGAGTAAAGGATTCGTACTCGGTCGAGTATCGGAGATAGGCGTATCGTAAGAGACCTTGGGTCGGAAAGATTGTTGCCTTTGAGCATCGTAGACTCAAGTTGACCTCTTATGTCGGGAGAGATTAAGCATGATGTCTGGATAAGTTACCTAGCGGGGGTAGCCCCAGACGCGATGCATAGGCAGTTCGAAAATGTGGGTCGTGTTGGAATAGATGTGTGCGAGACTTAGTACGGATTATAGGCAAAGGAATTTGTGACATGTTGACATAGTCCATGTCGTTAAGGCCAAGTGTTATGAATGATTGGATGAAAGACTCGAGTTATGTGCGAGGTAGGGAACGATTGGACGAGTAGGTATTGTGGAGAATTGTTGCGATCGGATGCGCAATTACTTGATGTAGTGTGAGTGTTCGGTGGCCAACAAAAAACTTATGAGATGGAACGAGTAGTTTCGAGTTAAGCTATATACAAGAGGTGGGAAGATGATCGCATGTTATAGAATAAACATACGAGGAGTATTTTGGGAATTTAGGCGCTAAGATATGACTAAGTCGAGTACGGACTGATTGATGCCTGACGCAAGCTTCCCCCGAACTCAGATGTAACAAAACAGCTCTTAGCTGAACCCGAGCAACCCGACCCCCCCGAGAACACAACAAAGTATATATATGCGAGAGAGCAAGAGAGAAGAGCAATTCACAAAACCCTAAACCAACGCTCGCCACCACCCACGCCTGCGCGCCTCCCTCCCCGACGCGTGCGCGTGCGGCCGCGGGCCACCGCCGACCGGCCAAGCGCGGGGACCACGACGCGCGTGCGGACAAAACATGAACCAACAGCAGTGAATGACGGTGGAGAGGGCTGACTTCACGCGGAGATTTCGCAACGATCGGTCGACCGTTTGTCGAGGCGCTTTCTCGGGTATGTCCCCAACTTATACCAGATTATTTCCCTTCACGTAGAATCTAATATGGTCAAACCACCGATTCCCAAAAGCGACTCGAAAAACCCGAAAAATCAGTTTTCGACAGTTTCAAGACTGCCCAAACACCCGAGTTTAGCAATCGATTTTCGTCAACTGTGTCGACTTCTTCCAAAAGTAACTGATGAAACCTTTAGACAACCTATAGGGCTGCCAAACCCTTTTTACGGAATTCAAATTCATCGATCGAGTGTCGAGAATTTCGCTTCCCAATTTTGACGAAAAACTGATTTCAAAATATAGAAAATAGGAAAAAATCCATCCACACGACGTGCGTCCCGCCATTCCGGGCGACGTGGTCGCACACCGTAAGCATCGAAAGCTGCGTAACGGTTTTGTGGTCGTGTGGGCTTTGGCGGAATTCAAATTGGTCGCATGTGCGCGACGAATTTGATGCGTATCCGTCGAAATTTACCGTATCGTGTACCTTGTAAATTCTCCAATTATTTTGTGCACGCTCGTCAGATCGAGACGAGTTGCGCCAACAGAACCGTATCATTTTTCTGGTCTTGTATGCCAAGTTTGGTCTGATTCTGAGACTGTTGATAAAATTACTGTTTTCCGGGCCCCGCGGTCCCACTCAACGAGCGATTTTGTGCACGGTCTGCCGAAATCCAACTTTGGATATACGGTTGGGTTTGTATCGGAAAACTAGATCTGTAGACATGTAGTTTGACGACTTTAGAGACCATTGACTCTGGCACGCTTTTCGGTGCAAAGCGGGTCCAACGGCGGACATCGTTTTTGTCTGAAATTACCGTTTTTCTCCTGTGTCCAGAATTGGACTTAAGGACATACAATCTTAGCTAATTTGACTATTCTGAGAATGTTGGTAACGTTTATTTCAGCTTTCGGAGACAGTTGTGATGACTTGGACTTTTGACTTGTGATTGGCGATACATTGTTGGTTCTTCACGCAACCATAGGCAAGTATACCTTGCCCACTGTACAGTATTTTCATGCATTTTTCTATATTGCAGTTTCTTTCCTGTCATATTTTCATTACCTGCTTCTTATGTTCATGTCAGTGATATTTTCCTCATTTACATGCATGTGCATTATTTTCTTTATCCAATATATCACTGTTACTCCATGTATAGGTCCTGATAGTGTTGCCTTGTCGCGAGTCACATTCACTTGATATGTCTTGACCTGTTAGTTGTGCTTGACTTCATTCGACTTGACTGGACACCTGTATAGTTCCTTGTCACATAGAGGACATTACTAGACATGCGGGCTATATGATAGTTTCTGTTGGCCGGTAGTTCGGATGAGCTTTGGTTGTATTGATTATTCTGTTGGCCGTTAGTTTCGTGCTACGGTTGTGATATTCTGTTGGTCGTTATTCTCGGAGGAGATGCGATTGTGATCATTCTGTTGGTCGTCAGTTTCGGATGAGCTACGATTGTCATGGTACCCCTGTCCGTTAGCCCAAGTGTTGAACTTTGTCTTTGATTTGGCACTCTCATGTATTTCGTGTAGAAGTACATTGTTCTATTTCTGTCATTTTCTTTATGCATGTTATTTACTGTCATAGTGGCATGTTCTTCCTGTATCTTGCTAGTCCTCTGAGGACCTGATGATCTCTTCAGGTTTAGCGACTTCATGGAGTTAGTTAGCCGAGCAGGATGGTAGAGGATTGCGATGTATGATACAGGTATTGCTTGTGATATTTTTTATTATCATCTCGTGCTTTATATTCAGTACCATGATATATTCTGCTTATTTTATGGACTCATATCAATCTTGGAGTCTAATCGGACAATATGCTAATGGACTGCAGACCATGACCCATACTTGTTCATTCTTGTTTATTTGATTCTAGTGGATTGAGATATAGTTTAGATTAGACATGATATCCATGACCTGACAGCTTATACGTACTCGAGTCGGGCTGGAGTCCGCTCGATACGTAGCTGGCTTGCTCACGAGCTCGCGTCCAAAAACCGGGTGCGGGTCGTGACAAAGGCCCTGCGCGTCTTCATCTCCATGAGGCCCCACGCCGCCCCAAACGTCGCCACCGTTATCTTTGCCGTGTCCGCCTCCGCCGGGCTCGGGTCCCTGGCGCTGGCCCGGTGACTACACGCTACGTCGAGAAGGCCGGGGGAGGCCGCGTCTCCGTCCGGAACTCCCTGGCGCTGGCCCGATGCCTGCACGCCTAGGTCGAGAAGGCCGGGTTCGTGTCTGTGCCATTATGGCATGGGTTATCCACTAGTTAATATTACGAATTAGAGTGAGGGGGATTTTAGGGGGTTTTCTAAGGGGGGCTTTTGATCCGCTATATATATGGAAGCAGACCAAAAATCCCCCTTAGAAAACCCCCTAAAAACTCCCTCACTCTAATCCGTAATTTAATGTTAATATTAATATTAATATTAATGTTAATGTTAATATTAGTATTAATGTTAACATTAAATACTAAAATTAACATTAAACTTAATATTAAAATTAATATTAACATTGACATTAACATTAACATTAATATTAACATTAACATTAATATAAAAACAATAAAAAAATTAATATTAACATTAACATTAATATTAACATTAACATTAATATTAATATTAACATTAATATTAACAATAATATTACGAATTAGAGTGAGGGGGTTTTTAGGGAATTTTCTAAGGGGGACTTTTGATCCGCTCCCATAACCTAAACAATAGAATCTGAAAAATCTTCAACCGAAATAAGTAGATTTTGATTGAGTTATTTGTATTTGCCCCCACCTACCGATTTCTAATCATATATATATCCTACACCCCCCCTCCTCCAACCCATATCTATTTTAATTAGTGTTACCCCCATTCCTTCATCCATTAATTGCAATTACAGAATTTGGGGGGGGGGGGGGTGTTGGAGGGTAACACTAATTATTATAAAATTGATAGGGGGAGGGTAGTGGAGATATAATTAGCAATTGGGGGGGGGGGGGGGGGGTGGTAAAGACAAATATTTTGATTCACTGAAGATGTGTAGTGCAGGATACATATAGCTACAGATATGACCGGTCCTGAGTAATTGAAGGTCCTGTGCGAATCTCAAAATGTAGCCCTAAATTTATTTATTCATATTTTAAATGTATTACTCTATGTCTTTATCAGAATCTCTGGAGATGCTCTTGATTTTATATTATAACTGAATCTATAGGTAGTTACTAAACAAAATAACCAAAGCTTAAATTATCTTTAGTCAAGCACATTGCATAGTATAATAAATATGTTTTAGATAGAAGACGTACTGACCGTTAAATTTTTAAAATCTGGCCTCAGATTCTTATGCTGATGAGAACATATAATAAAATGAATAATGATCAATACCCAAGTGAGAAATAATATGTAATTACACGATTGAGGGACTCCAAGACCTGAGTCACCTGTTGTAAGAGGTCTGCACATCCAAATTCATAAATAATATATATAAAAAGATCTAATCATTACTCTAGAAAATTAAACTCACATCAGATCATTATTATAGAAAATAAATTCATCTAACAATTAAGGGATCTTTAGAAACAAAATAGCAATTGAACCTCTTAGATATGATAGACAACATACTCGTCAGAACAAGATTTTTGAGAAACACTAAAGTTTTTGTATGATTATAAATATTAGTCTTAGAGTCGGTAGGCAATAGGGATTGAAGAATTGGAGGTCTTGGACGGATCATAGAATAGGAATTGAGGAAAAAATGAGATAATTTGAATTACAATTACAAAAAAAATCCTAATATTTTTTATGAGGCCCCCAAAAATTGGAGGTCCCGTGCGGTCGCACTTTTGGCACGGCCCCAGGGCCGGCCCTGGCTACAGAAAGAGGTTCTATCTTACAAAACACAATATAAATACACTATACAGTGCCCATTAATATTTGATTTTATATCCTTCAATAAATCCATAGTTACAACATAATTCTAAATTATATAATATTTTGAGGTAATTCAAATTCTCTACTAAAATATAATCCTAAACATTAAAAGATAAGGAAAGAAGTAACTCAATGTGAAGCAGTTAATTTATTCCGGAATGAACCATATGTGAGAGTGTGCATTAGAAAGAGTAAGCTAACCTTATGAGTCAGATGCTCAAGAAAATTGTACTCGCTATTGAAACATCACAGAATCAAAATATACAATGTAAATTAACAATATTTGATCTCTTAAAAGAATACGATATAAAAATTGACCAGTTTATGAAAATATGTTGATCATATCACAGCATACCAGAGAGAATATTGGAGAGTAGAGAATCGGTGTAAGGACATGAACGTGTTGCTCATGGAAGGCTAATATAGATTTTAACAAAGAACAATTATATGCAGTTCCGAAAATATAAAAGTATAAATAAAAATATCCTTTCATGAAAGATACAACAGATACAGAAAGTAATAGCTCACAGCAACTTCACCTAAATCAGCGAAAATGATTTAAAGGAACAAATAACTTAGAGCATGATCACTTAGGGTCTGTTTGAATTGAGGATTAAGAAAGTTAAGTGCGGAAAAGTTAAGTAAGAGGAAAATAAAATTATGCTTAGTTTGAGGGTGGAGATTTAGGAGGGAGGGTTACAGAGGGTTAAATGAGAGTTTATTTCACTCTCTTTTGTCCATTTTTTAACCCCCCAAATCGGAGAGTTAACGAGAGGGATTGAAAATTTTTGTTTAAAAGTCATAAATATCCCTTTATTCGTAGTATAAAATATCATAATTTTTCTCTCCATGTTTACTTGTTTTCAACATGTTTCTCCATAGCTTCCTACTTTGTGAAGATATTTTGAAAAGTTTTAATTAAAATTTCAATCAAATTTATTTTTATGACATATGTAATAAGATTATTTTGGTAACTATCATATTTTTATTAATTCTTCTCTTAATCAAAACCTTCAATCCAAGCAAGAGTTATTAATTAAATCCCCCACTTAACTCTCCCTTCAATGACAGACATTTGCTTCAGTGGAATACATATAGCAGAAGCATACAAGTATTTCCCATCACACCATCCCTTAGGCAACGTTTGGTTCGTGGAAGCAGGACTTAGAAAAGAAAAGTCATTTATTGTTGTATTTGGATGCTAAAGAAAAGGAGCATAAAAAAATAAAATGATTCCAAAGAAAAATGTGTGTGAGTGGGGGAGGAATAGTTTCCCCCAACCGCCACAAGGATTCACTTTCTTCCACCAGGGATTACAACCACAAGGATTCACTCTTTCATCCCAAGGATTCCCACCACAAGGATTTGTTATTGCCGGGAACGCCGGGGCACAATTTTTCGATAAAAAACTGAGAAAATGAAACAGTTGTAAAGACAACGTTTCTAATGCAACTCCTTAAAGAAGGTTTTGCAACAGAGATCCAGAAGGATTCTGCAAATTACGAAATCTAAAAAGATATCGTAATACACGAATAATCTAAAGAGATTTTCGTGATCGTAGCAAACTGGCAGTAGTGCCTTCTAAAAAGAAGATACTGACAGAACTGCTAAAGGCAACAGAAGGATGACAGGCGAGAGATGGAATTGCTGGGGTGAATTATCACCGTTGCTCAAAGCTTTATTCGCCCTCTGCGAACAGCTTTCAGGAACCAGCAAGGTTGACGGAAAACCTTGGAACACTCCTGCTCTTCTGACTCCTCGGAAGACGGCGAACTCCTCTGGCAATGGTACTCTTCTCTCTCTGTTTGAAGTAACAGAACTCACGCGTACTAAAAAGTACTAGTGTTTGTGTTAAACAACACGCTCACTACTCTGTTGTGTTAAAGAACACTAGAGTTGTCTCTCTGGAATTCTGATTACTTCTACCAACTGAGAGAGAGGAGAGAACCTGCATATATAGCCTACGGGGCGGTTGCCAAGCAGTTGCCTGCACTTCAGGATAGTGGCAGAACCACTCCTGAACATGCAGCAACTGCTGCAACCGTTCCCGCTCTAATATGCAGCCAGCCATACGCACATACGCACTCTACGCACACTGCGTACGCTGCGTATGCTGCGCACACTGCGCACTCTACGTACGCTGCGTACGCTGCGCACACTGCGCGCACTGGGCTGCGTAACTGGGCCAGCGTAACTGGGCTTGCGTAACGGGCCGCGCAACGTGGTCGCGTAAGTGGCTCGCACAACGAGCGCAACTTAAGCGCACTATGCGCCTAGCGACGATGCTGACGTGCTAAGTGCAAAGTGCGCCAACAAAACGCCACATTACGCCTCATGAGCCCTTGAGCCCGAGTCCGAGCCCGAGCCCGAGCCCGAGTTCGAGTCCGAGTCCGAGTCCGAGTCCGAGTCCGAGTCCGAGTCCGAGTCGCTAAGTCCCAACGGGGCTTAGCTCCTATGGAAATAAATTTCCCAAGAGCAAAAAGCTTACAGCTTATTAATTGTTGATTAAGCCTTTATACCATTAATAATTAATCCCACATGGCACACACCCATGTGCACTACATGTGCATCTCCATAAAGAGTAAAGACTCATATATATGGAGATACACATTCCTTTCTAGCCGATGTGGGACTAAAAATCAAAACAAAAGGCTATAAACCCAACAATCCCCCACATATCTCTATATATGAGTCCGAGTGTTCCCCACAGTAACTGTCCATTATGCTTTTAGGATAGATGCCACTTAAGACTTGAATCTTCCCACGTGAGTCAAAAATCAAACTATAATACAAGAATGGACTAAGCCTTGAATTCTGCATCATAGCTGAAATTCTTTCCACTCACATAATGTAGTTACATGTGCTTCTGGCTGCACATTTAAGGCCGTGTGCCAGCCTGGTTTCAGTATATAATATTGGGTGTCTACAAGTTTACCCTCAAGAGACGGCCTGATATCTCTTTGTCCATACACTATAGGTGAGTTCTTTATTAAAGAGACATGGCATGAAGCGTCCAACGCTTCCTTTGCGGTGCTACGCCGCTATGACATGGCCTTAAGCCGAGGACCTTACCCCGAATCACCGGGAACCTCATCGTAGTGTCATACTACCCATAGCATGAGGTCTAGCCCCTTTGTAGTGCCAAACTACCCAGCATGAAGCCTTACGCTTCTGTGCGGTGTTACGCCGCTACGACATGGCTTGCAAGGCCGAGGCTTTATCCCTAGCCGGGTTTACCTCATTGTGGTGTCGTGCCACCCGTAACATGAGGAACACCTCCTCTTTGTAGTGCTGACTACATCCCTCTTTAATTCAATATACAGCATTAGGCCAACTGCTTATTTGCAGTGCTATGCCGCTGTGACTTGGCTAACATAGCCGAGGCTTTACCTCCTTCGAGAACCTCATGGTGGAGTCACCGCCACACATAGCATGGAGTCACACTCCTTGTAGTGCTGTGCTACCATGCTTCCTGTAAAGCATACCAGACATTCCAAATGCCTGAGAACTCATTAAGGCATTTAAGCCAACCTCCCACAGGACCTGTTTTCCGCAGAAAACAACAGTAGACAACAGTGGTTATAGGTCCGTAATCTCTCCATGCCCAATAGAACATGTACCCACCGTTCCTGATATTCTTCCGATTAGTGGTCCTCCCTTGAACCAAAAGCTAGATGCCTAGTAGATAAATCTTTGAACTAATAGCATAAAACTTTATGGTAGGAATACAATAATACAATATCAGAATGCCTTCAAGCCCATTTTACAAGCTGTGTCATCGACCAGCTGGCGCTTGAGGCCCTTGGTGAACGGATCCGCCAGGTTCTCCTGACTCCGAACATCAATCACTGCAATAACACCTCTCTTGATAAGATCGTATACTGCCCTGTGCTTCAACCGCACAGTCCTCTTCTTCCCGTTGAAGAGATCATTTGATGCCACCGCCGCAGTCGCCTGGTTGTCACAGTATATCGGTATCGCCGGTACTTGCGCCCCAACCACTGGAAGATCATACATGAGCTCCCGAAGCCATTCTGCTTCCTCGGCTGCGGTATCAAGTGCAAAGAACTCAGATTCCATGGATGACCGCGAGAGCATAGTCTGCTTCTTCGACTTCTACGATATAGCAGCTCCACCCATTGTGAAAATGTATCCACCTGTGGATCTCTCGCTCTCCACCTCTGAGCACCAACTGGCATCACTGAAGCCTTCCACTACCGACGGATCTCCGCTGTAGTACAGTGCATATGTCTGAGTCTTCTTGAGATATCTCATAACCCGTTCCACAGCTTTCCAGTGTTCAACACCTGGATTGCTCGTAAAACGACTCAGCATTCCCACGACAAAAGCTATGTCAGGCCTTGTGGCAGTAGTAGCATACATCAAACTCCCGATTACGCTTGCATACTCCAGCTGCCTGACGCTTTCCCCTGAGTTAGGCTTCAGCTTCAGATCACACCTGTACGGCGTATCGATCCCTAGAAGATCCCGATACCCATAACGAGTGATCATTTTCTCAATATAATGAGACTATGACAGCGCTAGTCCAGTGTCTGTCCGGATGATCTTGATCCCTAAGATCACATCAGCTTCCCCCAAGTCCTTCATACTGAACTTGCTTGAGATAAATTTCTTTGTCTCCGTGACACATCTAATATCCGTACCTAGGATAAGCATGTCGTCCACGTACAGACAAACGATCACACCTCTTCCATCAGCGAACTTCGTGTAAACACACTTGTCCGTATCGCTGACCATGTAGCCATTTGACCTTATAACTTTGTCAAATTTCTCATGCCACATCTTGGGAGCCTGTTTAAGACCGTACAAGGATTTCACCAACTTGCAGACTTTGTCTTCAAGACCTCTGATGACAAATCCCTCTGGCTGTTGCATGTAAATCTCTTCGGTCAGCTCGCCATTTAGGAAAGCCGTATTCACATCCATCTGATGTATCACCATCTTATTTATTGCTGCGAGAGCAATCAACATTCTGATGGTGGTCATCCGGACTACTGGAGCATATGTGTCAAAGTAGTCAATCCCCTGCTTCTGAGAAAACCCCTTGGCTACCAACCTAGCCTTGAACTTGTCAATAGTTCCGTCTGCTTTCATCTTCTTCTTGAAGATCCATTTGCATCCGATGGGTTTCGCTCCTTCAGGAAGATCAACCAACACCCAAGTGTTATTTGAGGTGATGGAATCAATCTCATTGTCAATCGCCTCCTTCCAGAAAACCGCGTCTCTGGTCTTCATCGCCTCATCATAGGTAAGTGGATCTGCTTCCACATGATAGGTGACAAAGTCACTTCCGAAGTCCTTCGGCCTCCTCACACGCTTAGCTGACGGCTCAGCTTGTTCTGGTTCAATCGTTGTATCAACAACAACATCTTCTTGGACCATATCTTCATTGAAGACTTCAGTCTCTTGTGCACCCTCATTATTCTCCGGAACATCCGGAAGAACAATATTCTTGTGCCTTGCAAACTTGTCTTCAAAATATTCTGCATCGCGAGATTCAATGATATGATTTGACTCAATATCAAGAAATCTCCGAGCATCACTCTTCTCGGCATACCCCAAGAAGATCGTCTTTGTAGTCCTTGTCCCAAGCTTCTGAATCTTCAGATCTGGAAGCTTGACATATGCCAGACACCCCCACACTCGAATAACATTCAAGTTAGGTCTGACTTTGAACCAGAGTTTATGAGGAGTAATATCAGAAGTTGCATGAGGCACTCTATTTAGAATAAAAGTGGCCGTCAATGCAGCTTCTCCCCAGTAGCACTTAGGAAGGCCAGCAGTCAACAACATTGAATTTATCATTTCTGTCAATGTCCTGTTCTTCCTCTCAGCTACTCCGTTTGATTGAGGAGAGTACGGAGCCGTAGTCTCATTGATAATACCATGTTCCTTATAGAACGATGCGAATTCATGAGACCTGTACTCCCCACCTCGATCACTTCTTATCCTTTTGAGTTGTTGTCCAGTCTGTCGCTCAGCTTCAGCTCTGAACTCCTTGAACTTCTCGAATGCTTCGTCTTTAGCCTTCAGCAAGTAGACGAACGCATACTTTGAGAAGTCATCGATGAAGGTTATGAAATACTTCATCCCGGCCTTTGTAGAGAACTGTTTGAAGTTACAGATATCGGAGTGAACCAACTCCAGAAGATCTGTACTTCGATTAACCCGAGGAAAGGGTTTCCTTGTGATCTTCGTTTGAGCACAAACTTCACATTTCTCTACCTTACCCCCACATTTGGAGATAAGTCCTAGACTAGACATTCTGTTTATTCTTTTACAATGAACATGTCCTAGCCTATTATGCCACAACTCAAGAGTATAAGCAGAATGAGTGACTTCATTAATAACATTAATTACATTGGACTGATTTACAAGCTGAATCTTGAACATTCCTTCGGTATAAAAAGCTTTCCCGAAATATGTTCCCTTGATAGACATCACCATCTGGCCAGCATTGATATCCATCCTGAGGCCTGCATTGCAGAGTAGGCCTCCCGAGATCAGGTTCTTGGCGATAGCAGGAACGTGCTTCACGCCTTGAAGCGTCAGAGACTTGTCCGAAGTCAGCTTCAACACCACCGTCCCGATCCCGAGCACTTCAGCTTGTGCCTGGTTCGCCATCATAACCACTTCAGAAGTAGGTGTATAAGTGGTGAACCACTCCTTACTGGAGCATACATGGCAGGAGGCTCCAGTGTCTACCCACCAGTCAGAGTCAGTCCTTACTGCATCAACCTGTGCAATCATAGCAACTACGTCAGTGATCATAGATACCTTACTAGGCTCTCCTTGCTCTGATTGCTTGGTCTTTTCTTTACACTCATTCTTAAAGTGGCCCTTCTTGCCACACTTGAAGCAAGGCATTTCTGAATTTGGCTTCTTTTTCTTGATAGAAGTTCCCTTGACTTTTAGATTGTCAGGGTTCTTCTTCTTGCTGTGGAAAGTCGCCTGCTTTCCCTTTGGTCCCTTGGTCTGAACCAGATTGGCGTTAGCCAATTGCTTGGACAGTGTGTCCATCTTCAGTTGAGCCCGCATCTGGTCCTCAACATAGATTTTCTGTAGGAGATCTTCAAGGGTGATCTCCAACTTCTTCCTATGCATGTTTGCATAGAACTTGCTCCACCCAGCGGGGAGCTTTGAGACAATCCCTCCAACAACAAACTTGTCGGGGAGGGGCATCGCCTCGTCTTCCAACTTCTGTCGCAGTTTCAGGAACTCCTTCACCTGCGGCAGCATAGACTTTTCGTCCTCAAAGAACCACTTGTGATATTTTTCAACCACAAATATTTTACTGCGGTTCTTGTCTTCTTCGTAGAGTTTTTCTAGAGACTCCCATATGTCTCTAGCGATATTCTTCTTAGAATAGGATTCTGCAAGGGAATCCTCCATAGCATTCAGGATAAGGAGCCTGCAAATGCTATTTTCTCTTCTCCACTTGGCCTGAAGTTTAGTAGCCGCAGATATTGCAGCAGCAGACCCAGTATCTGGAACAGTAGGTTCCTCTTCAAGCAGCACGTGATCAACGTCTCTGAGTTGAAGAGTGAGATAAACCTTCCTCTTCCAGACTTGATAATGCTCTCCATCAAACTTTTCTAACTTACAGAAGTCAGTGTTGAGGAGTGAAGCATTAATGTTTTCCATCGTAGCAATAAAGCTTTGAGATTGTTATTGCCGGGAACGCCGGGGCACAATTTTTCAATGAAAAACTGAGAAAATGAAACAGTTGTAAAGACAACGTTTCTAATGCAACTCCTTAAAGAAGGTTTTGTAACAGAGATCCAGAAGGATTCTGCAAATTACGAAATCTAAAAAGATATCGTAATACACGAATAATCTAAAGAGATTTTCGTGATCGTAGCAAACTGGCAGTAGTGCCTTCTAAAAAGAAGATACTGACAGAACTGCTAAAGGCAACAGAAGGATGACAGGCGAGAGATGGAATTGCTGGGGTGAATTATCACCGTTGCTCAAAGCTTTATTCGCCCTCTGCGAACAGCTTCCAGGAACCAGCAAGGTTGACGGAAAACCTTGGAACACTCCTGCTCTTCTGACTCCTCGGAAGACGGCGAACTCCTCTGGCAATGGTACTCTTCTCTCTCTGTTTGAAGATTTAGCGACGATGCTGACGTGCTAAGTGCAAAGTGCGCCAACAAATCGCCACATTACGCCTCATGAGCCCTTGAGCCCGAGCCCGAGCCCGAGTCCGAGTCCGAGTCCGAGCCCGAGCCCGAGTCCGAGTCCGAGTCCGAGTCCGAGTCCGAGTCGCTAAGTCCCAACGGGGCATAGCTTCTATGGAAATAAATTTCCCAAGAGCAAAAAGCTTACAGCATATTAATTGTTGATTAAGCCTTTATACCATTAATAATTAATCCCACATGGCACACACCCATGTGCACTACATGTGCATCTCCATAAAGAGTAAAGACTCATATATATGGAGATACACATTCCTTTCTAGCCGATGTGGGACTAAAAATCAAAACAAAAGGCTATAAACCCAACATGATTCACTTTTCCTTTCTATTTTTTATGGCATTTTCAAACACCTAAAAGAAAATTTATGGACATTGCAATCTTTCAAAGAAAATGAAAAAGTAAGAAATTGATTTTCTTTTCTTTCTGCGGACCTACTTTAGGAGGCCTTAGAGATTTTGAAGAAGAGTAACTCCCTTTCTAACTAGAGCCTCTCTTTTAAAAGATTATATAAATAGTGTATTTTTCATGGGAAAAAAATATTCAGTGGATTTTTATTTAAGACTATATCTTAGATTAAAAAAATTAAAAATAAATAGTTGATTATGTATATAGTATTTGATATAGTTTTTATACATGGCATATGACGCCATATGAACATAGATCCTACATAAATATTTATTTATCATAATTTTTTTAATGTCGTTCAGGACAGTCCTACAAATAAATACCATGTAGGATAGGAATAAGTATAGAGACGGATCATTAGATATTTTTTTTTTATAATTGATTTTGTATATGAAAAGGATATCAAACGTCTTTTGAAAGGACTTGACATACAAGATATGAACCCAAAAGTAAAGATAATCATTGAAGAAGCTAAAACTTGACATATAAGAGAGAAATCGAAAAATAAAAATAATCATTGGAGAAGACTTTGGCTAAGTCTCGCTTTCGTTCACTACAAATAGACAAATAGACGATGATATTCGTGTTAAGAATAAAATTCCACTCATGTCCGACCTATAAAAAAAAGTTAATATAGTGTTCTATATTTATCATGAAAAGGTTGTGTTATAATCTATATATTAAGGATCCCAAATCGGTTTGCTTAGGATTTTATGTGAACCATAATCATAGCTTATTTGAGACACAATTTGACTATGGAAACTCAAATAAAAACTTGCAATATAAATGTGACACTTAGATTTCACTACATACATTGAAATTGTACTTTTTTTGTAGGTTGAGAAAGTTAAAAAATCAGATGCTGTAATCCAATGACCAATGGCTGAATTTTAAAAATTAAGAACTCATGAGTTCCTCTAGATTTTTTTATTGAGACATTGACTACTTTTCGACACCATACTTCGACCACCCAAAGTTGGCAGTCTATCGGACTTGGATGAAGACGGGTCTAATTTTAGATTAAAATTGGTCGGACCATCCGTTATTAGATCTCATATCCAACTCTTCTTCTTATTAATAGCAAAGAAATATCTTAACCAATTGCACTATAGTATATTTTTTGCTATAAAAGCAGTATAAATAAATTAACTTAAACTAAATTAAAAATGTCAGTTTTCCGAAGTAATGCAATTATTTAAATTGAGATATCATATACTATATCAAACATGTGAGCATAATTTTCCATAAATTTAATTAGATCTCATATCCAACTCTTCTTCTTATTAATAATAATGAAATATCTTAACTAATGCATAATTTTGATATAAAAGCAGTGTAAATAAATTTAACTTAAACTAAATTAAAAATGTCTGATTTTTGAAGTAAAACATTTTTTTTTGAGATATCATATACTACATCAAACATGTGAGCACATTTTTTTCATAAATTTAATTATACGGATTTACATTAATCTATCACTACTTTTAGTTTGGCCATTTTTTCTAGTGAATCAAACATCGATACAATGAACAAAAAATTGCGTATAAACCCATAAATATTTGCATATCCAAATATTTATTTGCATTCATGATTGAGAGATTCTTCTCATAATGTCTGCTGCCTATAAATAGTAACGCCACGGCCACAGACCAAAGGGAGAATCAATCATCCATCCCTCCCTCCTCTCTCCTTCTCTACAAGTAGAGCTTCACATTTTGTACGTAGTTGTTGTTGCGATCAAGAACAATGAAGATTGCTACTTTGGTTTTGTTCCTGGTGTTGCTCTTCGCAGCGTCCACCGAACTCGCAGTGTCCTTCGAAACTGCGCCTGCACCAGAACCCCACGGCGTGCAGCCGGAAGGGTTTGGTGTCCAAGAAGAACGTAAGTGTTCATATATAATAGTGCATGCCAGTGAAGTCCATTTCTCGCGCCTCTTTATATACATTTATATTTTTTTCCTAATATTTTACACTGTATGTTTTATGCAAAATTATAGGTTGCTTTGGCTACTGCGAAGAACCGAAAAAATGCTGCTTGCGCGCTGTTGGAAATTTGCCGCCGGCAGGGCCCCGTTGTTACTGTGTCATCTGCGAGCCCGAATGCTGAGTATATTTTCCATGAGGTGTTCTCTCAATAAAAAGAAAACAATAAAGATGAATTTTACCGAACTCATCTCGCTGGCTCTTGTGGTAAGTGAGAAAGGTATAACCTCCTTGGCTAGACGGAGGATCTCAGAATCCAACTGCAGGGGAGACATGTGGAAGTGTATGTGTATGAAAATTGGGGACAATAAACTCAAATGGCATACAACGCAACATGCACAAAATTTTCTACTTTGATTAATTTGTGGTTTTAAATGGACTCAAATTATAAGTTCTTCGATATTTTCTTAAGGTTTAATTTCAACTTGATGTGCTCAGCTATTTCAGTTTTCAACTTGATATCTAAAACTAGACAATACCTCCATCAATTATAATTGTACAACTTAATATCTAGGGTGTTAACAGAAAATGCAAAATGGCCATAATACCTCCATCTTCTTCCCCTCTCTTCTCGGCAGCAGAGTCGCAACTGAGTCAACATCAGGTAGGGAGGAGGGGCAGAGAGCAGAAAGGGAAAGGGGGGGGGGGGGGGGGGGGTGCAACAACGGGAGCCGGGGGGGTGGGGGTGGGGGCGAGGGGGGGGGGGGGGGGGGGGGGGGGGGGGGGGGGGTTGGAAAATTTAATCAGTTTTTTTGAACGAAAAACTTAAATATTGACTGACCGAAGGTACCATGTTAGAAATATTCAATAGTTGATGGTATCAAATTAAATAATAGTTGATGATATGAAGTTGTCTACTTTTAAAATTTAAGGAATCAAGTTGAAAAAAAAAGAATAGTTGAGGGTATCAAGTTAATCTTGTTTGGTCCCCTACTATATACTTTTGATACAAAGAGAAAAAAATGTGTCGAATGCTTTATATATATATATATATATATATATATATATATATATATATATATATAAGGAAGATGATGGGGAAGAAGAAGAGCCAGCGATTTCCGGCCGGCGCCCCCCTGATCGCCACCCCCCACTCTTTCTTGTGGTCGGGTGGTCGGCCGCGCCGCCGGGAGCTTTTCCTCGTCGGCCGTCCTCTGCATGGCCGACCCTCCCCCTCCTCCTGTGGGGAGTCCCCTTCCCCCTTGCCGGAGCCTCCTCGGCATCTGCCTCCCCACCCTTCCTCCTTCTCCCCCCACCTCGGCGTCGCCGCCCTTCTCGGCGGCCGCAGCGCCATCGGGCTCCACACCGGGAGCCCGTTCTCCCCGCCAATCCCCTTGGACTTCCTCCGGATCCCACCCTCATGGGCCTGCGACCGGAGCCGCGCCTGCCTCCGTGTCACGACCCGCGCCCTAGAGTAGGGCACGAGACGTGGGTACGTCCAGCCTACGCCGCAGTGTCGGCGGTTAGAACGTTATCCTAGGTCAAATATCTAACAATATAAAGGTACTTGTACAGTATATATACTCCGAATGGAGGTAACATAGCAAATACAATCTCAATCACATCTAAGGTAGAGCATGATAAAAGATAGATAAAAATATGAAATCCACAAAGAGATACAGCAGATAGAAGTCTAAGTGTATAAGATACACAAACCCAGAAAATATCTCAAATCTCAATACAGTAATCCATAGAGTAAATACATCTCAAGACAACTGAAAATAAGCAATAAGAAAATCCTAGCTATCTATACAACCTCTACTGTGTCTCCTCTAGGCTACCAGGCAACCTCCAAGCTATCTGTAAAATTTATCAACAGGTCCAGTCAGGACATGAGCGAGTACAGTACATCTCAACAAATCATAACAGGCTAGAAAATATAATCATGCTAGAGAGTAAGATACATGAACTGAAGAACAACATGATGTAAAAAGAGAGAGACTGTAAGTAAATAGAAAAAAAATATATACGAGAACTATCAGTGCTAGTGATTCAGAGTACAAGACGGTTATGTAAATGGCACGATGTTGTACACGAGTAATCTATAGAGGTTGTACACGAGTAATCTACTAGATTGATTACATAACCACTTCTACTCCCCCGCCCCAATCAATACACAAGGATCTAGCCAAGTTATGTTATTGTACATGAAGTATAGTCGTACACGAAGATCATGTGAGCACATGAGTATACACGATTTCATACGATTTGTACACGAAAAGCATGAACACAAGGAGTACACGATGCTCATGATAAAGTATACGAACATGAAATACCCGATGTATCCGCTAAAGGGATAACATCGCACGACAAGATCCATATAGTACTAATCCGTGTTACCAACGTGTCAACATCAAGTAAAGTAATCTAAAGCAGGAAATATACTCCTAAACAGGATATGAAATGATCAGAGAATGTATTCGCCTGATAACCTGAACAACTGATAGGTATAGAGGTCCAACTGAAGCCACAGAGTCCTATTTAAAGCAACACAGGTTACAAGGTATTCAAGTTGTAATAAAATTTTTTTTACAAGCAATCTATATTATTCTAGGCTCTTCTAAGTCAAGTCAACTCTAGGTCAACTACGGTCAACAATCTAGTCAAACTAGGTCAAGTGTTGACTTACAGTTGACGTTTGGTCAACTGGTCAACTCTGGTCAAATAGGGTCAATTCTAGTCTAATTATTAAAGATATAAAGTGTACTTCGTTATTCGTACGTCGAAACTTACGACACGTAAATTGAGATAAGATGATCAACGGTAAGGTTAATAATCTTATTATAGTGATCCACGTGTCCATTTTGTCAATTTCAGCGATGTGAGATCACTGAAATTGACTGATCTCAGTTTCGTTGTACTAATCCCGAAATACGAACATTATAAGAATTAATTATAATAAAAATGTGATACATAGAGAAACTATCTACAAACATTGTCGGATGATGAATTAAACATCGCCAATGTGTCCAGAATGGTCAAATTGGCTATCATAGCCTACCCAATGGTCCAATTTGGACACAAGGGCAAAAATGTAACTTTGGGTCAAAACGGTATCCGTGTCGGAGCCGTTTTGTACCAAAAAACGTGCAAAAAAATAAGTTTATAAAATATAACAAATTATATGTCCACGAAACCAGAATGACGATACGAATCCAACGGTATATCCAGAATTGGATTCCGTTGCCATTATCTCAATTTGGTCCATTGACCAGAACATTGGAATTTTGGTTTGCACGGAAACGCGTGTCGGAGCCAATGTTCTCAAAACTCAGCATACTATATGTCAACGAGTCTAAAATGACGATACGAACTCAATGGTATATCCGAAATTGGATTCCGATGAGCCAATCTCAAAATGACCTGTTGACCCGGATATTGGTATCCGACTTGCACCGAAATACGTGTCAAAATAAATATCCACTAAAATATAGCAAATTATATGTCAATGAGTCCAGAATGATGATACGAACTCAACGGTGTATCCGAAATTGGATTCCGATAAGACGATCTCAAAATGACCCATTGACCCGGATATTGGTATCCGACTTGCACCGAAATATGTGCCGAAACCAATGTCCACTAAAACCTAGCAAATTATATGTCAACGAGTCCAGAATGATGATACAAACTCAATGGAGTATCCAGAATTGGACTTCGATGAGCCGACATCAAAAAGTCCCGTTGACCCGGATTGTAGGGTCCGTTTTGTACCGAAATACGTGCCAGGGCCCACGTCCTCCAAATCTAACAACTTTTATATGAAAATATGCCAAAACGACACCATGAGTCTACTGGTGGTGTCAAAAATGAAATCTGGAGCCCCGTGTTCAAAAATAGAATTTTATAAGTTGGAAATTACGAATTCGGATGGCCAACTTTGGCATCGAATTCAACCAATCAAATAAGCTCACAATAAAACGAAACTGGAGGGGTAGAAAGAGGGTTATACCAGCTGTGCACAGGAACTGGTAGCATGCCAAATGGAGCTGTGGTGGAGGAGGTACGAGCCGACGAAGTTGGCTCCGCAAAACTGTCCAAAAGTTATACAATTTAAACGGTCAACTTAGTGGCCGGTTTTGATGTATCAAACGATGAAATTAATGGATAAAATTGAAGGGAGTGAAGATGGATATACGAAGATTGTGACGGAGCAAAGAAATCGTCGATCCAACGGTCAATTTTTTCGAAAATTGCCCACGAAGTTGCTGCGACGGGGTGCACAATCAGACTTGATTCCGCGCACGTCACGGCGAGAATTCGTGCGAAATATACGAATCGCCTATACGTCGCGCCAGGGAGGGATACGACGCACCCAGGGGGTTATTGGTGTTCACTCACCACGGGGAGGGGGGGAGGCACGAAGGCGGCGGCCGACGGCAGCGCCTGCACGCACGTGGCCAGTGGCCATCTCCGGCCGGCTGTGCAGCGCTGCTGTCGCAGCTGCTGTATACGGCTGCGCAGCCTGGCCTGGCCCGACGGAGGCGCGGTAGCCCACGATGGGCGGCGGCCATGCAGTTGTGGAGGTGGTGGTGGCCGGAATGGTGATAGATGTGGTGGTCGTGTAGGCTACGATGGAGTGGTTGTGTTGAGAAAGAGGAGGGAAGGATGGTACGGCGGCCAGGGTGGTGGTCGGCTGAGCTCGGCCAGGGAGGAGTGGTCGGCCATGGGGGTGGGCTGAGCTCGGGATGGGCTGCTGTTGGTGTGGGAAATTTTTAGAAAGAGAGAGAAAGAGGTGAGTGAGAGAGAGAGAGGTGTGGAATTTAAGGAAGAGAGAGAAAGCTAATCCTAGAAGTTAGGTCCGGCCACTATTCCTAGGCTTGGGTGTGTTGGCTGCTATGTGAGAATGGGGGATTGTGATGAGTTAGGGTAGATCAAGGACTAGGATTATATGAAGGAAAATTGGTCATTCCTAGGGATTAAATCATGGGGGTCATATATTAAATATTAAAAATTTTATACTAGGGATTTAATTTTTTTTAAAGGCAATGAGAGTGAGGGTGTCATGAGAGAGGGTAACCTGAAGCTTGGACTGGGTTCGATTGAGCCGGGTTGGGTCAAAATTGGACATGGTGCAAAAATCAAATTTAAATAGGTGTTTATGATCATGGGTAAATAAGTAGCATGTGGGAGCTCAAATAAATGGGACACAAGTATGATGCGTGTAGTAGGCTTCATGTGGGCCATGTCCATATTTGGGGTCGGCTAGGTTGGATCGATGTCGGGTCCCGAAATTAAATTGGTAGTCAGGTCACAAATTATGGTAGATAATTAATTGGCCTAAATTGACCCAAAAGTTGTACGAAGCAAACGAAGCACAAGATGGTGTGTCTTAGTGGGACACGAAGGTCATGGGTGAAGAGTGTCTCGAGTAGATCATGCATGAGAAGTTGGTTTCAAGAAAATGACTGGTCTTGTGCTCCAAATTTAAAAGTCACGGTAACGTGCATATGATGATCAAGGAAAAGTGTGGGAAATCAATTAATAATTAATCAACGATCGAATGGTCTAAATCGACCCGAAGTTGTGTGAAGCAAAAAGAGTACAAGGGAACAAATTTGAGTGGGACATTATATACCAAAATAAAGGTAATCCTGTCCACTACAAAACTCATGAAAAAAGTTTCCAGAGATGAACATCCCTGACACTCCAAATATCAAAGGCACGAAAAAGTACATTTAAAGATAAATAAATAGAATAATTTATTTATTGAAACTAATTCAATCAGAAAAATTAAAAAAATTAACCCGAAATTCAGGGTGCTCACATCCTACCCACCTTATAAAAATTTTTTCCTCAAAATTAAAATGTTCATACTCCTTCTAGGTCAAACCCACACAATCAAAGTCTCAGAACTTAAACAAATCATACGATTTAAAAGGACGACATACAGGGTCATGGCATATGGTGGTAGTGAAAGTCTCATCTAGGTATACTAGTCATGCTAACCAAAACGGTCATAGGGTATCAAAACACACAAGCAATCTAGGGTGTTAAACTAGAAAAGATACAGAAATAACAAATTATCAAAACTGTAAGACAGTCTACCATCTTATATGAAAACTGGTACTTATCAAAAAATAAAATAAAGATAACTACCAATTATCTATAAAGGGGTACTATTCAAAGAAAAATCACAATCAAAAGTTAAAGAATGAAAGTCAATTGCATTGAAATCCAATCACAATATATATATATATATATATATATATATATATATATATATATATATATATATATATATATATATATATATATAGTGTTAGAGAGGAAAAAGCTAGCATTATGTAAAGGTTATGTGGTTCGTGTGTGTATGGGTGTATGTGGGTACATATTCATATGGTTAGATAGTAGGCATGTGTGTATGTGAAATATACATAAAAGTGTATAGGAGGATTTGGGTTTCAAAACAATAGCTATCAAGTTACACTACTCATGGCATATTGGTTAAACAATCTACAATGCACAACCTATTTACTCATGACATGCATGGATAACCCCATATATATATACATATATATATATATATATATATATATATATATATATATATATATATATATATATATATATATATACAGAGGTAGAGATTTAGTTATGTATCTATATACATTATAACATGTATGCATAAACTCTATATATGTCTATATAGATATATGAACATAACATAGAGAGGAAGGGTTAGGTTTACATGGTAGTGTATACTAAGTTGGGGTGTGTGTGTCCTTGTACATGGTTATAGCTTTAGTATTGAAAGGTTAAACCCAGGTTTAGTTCAGCATTTACATACAAAATCTGAAAATAAGCTAACATTTAACCCAGTGTAATATTAACATAATGCAGTTTCAGATTTTAGGGGTTTGAAACATCACAACCAACTCAATGCTCCCAACATATCCTAACATGATGGAGATAAAACCCTAACATACTATCCATACATTTAGCTATGCATACAGTTCAATATTACATATTAAATCTGAACTTGAACTAAACATTTGAAATCAATGTAAAAAATGTTAACATGTATTCAGTTTTAGGATTTTGGAAAAATTCGAACATCAAACTAACCCAATGTTCATCACAACTACAACCTAACATGTAAGAATATGAAACCTAACATTATATCCCTACATACAACAATGTATATAGCTCAAAATATTACATTTAAAAACAGCAAATTGAACTAAACATTTGAAACCCAGTATTAGGGTTAATATGCACATAGTCTCAGATTTGACAAGTTTAAACACAAAACTCAACCAATTTCTTAAGAATTGAAACCTTGTATATAAGATACATATGCAGTGATGTAAAAAAAAACTAATAACATAAAATTTATATTTAAATTACGAATTTAAAATGGAAAAAGCAGAGAACCAGTCTCTGATACTGTACCGTATCAGAAATATTGGGGTTTTGAGAATTTAAACATCAACAATATATTAATATGTATTTAGATAGGTTGGTAATCAAAGTGTAGCATGCATACGTATCAGGTAAGTGTCTGTGTCCACTATATATATTCTCATGTCCCAATATACAAATCAAATTCTATATCAAGACCAACATTTAGATTCCTACAAAGATTGCAAAGTAGGTGATTGATGTAATCAAAACAGTTTTATTACTATTATTTTTTATAATACAAGAAATAATGACAAAAAGGAAATACTGATAAAATTTGTTCTGCTTATCTGTTTAAAAGAAGGAACCATTTTGAAACCAGAGCTAAAATATCAAATCCAAGATAAGGTCTAGCAAAAATCATCGATTCATTGTATTATGAAGAACTCATAGCAAGAAGTTACACAAAGATTTATAGTAACAGCTAAAGCTACTCCTACTCCTAAGTTAAATAATGAGAAGCAAAACAAAACAAAACACTAATAATTTTTTTGAAAGACTTAAACAAAAGTAGAGAAAACATGTTCAAAAGTATTTAAGGTACAATCTGATAATCATATGCGTCTATCCAAAATCATGGTACTCTAAATCCTCGTCATACTAGTAAGGCTACGATAATCATAGAGTCCTCGACTAAGGCACATACCTCTAGAATCATGGTATTTAAAATTTTTGCGATGCCGCTAGCTTGGCTGTAAAAACCTTAAATTCCTACACCCGAGAAATATATCCAAAATCAGACTATATGTCCTCACCATGCTGGCTAATGTGACTGTAGAAGACTAGATTCCATAACTTAGATGACCTAGCCCATATAATTTCATGTTGACAAAAATTAAACTAAATCAACAATGGATACCCAAAAATCAAATTCATTAACTAACCAAGAAAGATAAATATACACTATTAGAATCAAATTTTGAGATACTTTATAATGAGATTCTCAAGGGTCATCCCAGGAATCTCTCAAGGGATCCTAACTGTGATTGAGTACCTTCAAAAAATATATCATAATCCTACTGCAGGCTGTAGTGATACTCTAGTTCGAATACCACTACACAAACTCGACCTGCATGGGCCACTACTAAAAACGTGTCACGACCCGCACCCTAGATTAAGGGCACGAGACGTGGGTACGTCCAGCCTACGCCGCAGTGTCGACGGTAGAACGCTGTCCTAGGTCAAATATCTAACAATATAAAGGTATCTGTACAGTATATACACTCTGCATAGGGGTGACATAGCAAATACAGTCTCAATCACATCTAAGGTAGAGCATGATAAAAGATAGATAAAACATGAAATCCACAAAAAGATACAGCTGATAGAAGTCTAAGTGTCTAAGATATACAAACCCAGAAAACATCTCAAATCTCAATACAGTAATCCATAGAGTAAATACAGCTCAAGACAACTGAAAATAAGCTATAGGAAAAATCCTAGCTATCTCTACAACCTCTAGTGTATCTCCTCTAGGCTAGCAGGCAACCTCCAAGCTATCTGTAAAATTTATCAACAGGTCCAGTCAGGACATGAGCGAGTACAGTACATCTCAACAAATCATAACAGGCTAGGAAATATAATCATGCTAGAGAGTAAGATACATGAATTGAAGAACAACATGATGTAAAAAGAGAGAGACCGTAAGTAAATAGATACAATATATACGAGAACTATCAGTGCTAGTGATTCAGAGTACAAGACGGTTATGTCAACGGCACGATGTTGTACATGAGTAATCTACAGAGGTTGTACACGAGTAATCTAGTGGATTGATTACATAAGCACTTTTACTCTCCCGTTCCAATCAATACACAAGGATTTAGCCAAGTTATGTTATTGTACACGAAGTATAGTCGTACACGAAGATCATATGAGCACATGAGTATACACGATTTGTACACGAAAAGTACGAACACAAGGAGTACACGGTGCTCATGATAAACTACACGAACACGAAATACCCGATGTATCCGCTAAGGGGATAACATCGCACGACAAGATCCATATAGTACTAATCCGTGTTACCAACGTGTCAGCATCAAGTAAAGTAATCTAAAGAAGAAAATATACTCTTAAACAGGATATAAATGATCAGAGAATGTACTCGCCTGATAATCTGAACAGCTAATAGGTATAGAGGTCCAACTGAAGCCACAGAGTCCTATTTAAAACAACATAGGTTACAAGGTGTTCAAGTTGTAATAAATGAATTCACTACCAAAATACATGTATTTACCGACGGCCTTATCCGTCGGTAGTCCGTCGCCAAAAATAAATACCGACGGATTACCGACGGATATTTTGGTAAAACAGCCGTCGGGAATAACCTCGTCGCTAAAATATATCCGTCGCTACTCCGTCGCTCAGCGACGACTTAGCGACGGAATACCGTCGGCGCATTTAAATATATATATCGACGGATTACCGACTAGCTTTCGTCAAAACATGTATCAGGATATAGGATTAGCGACAGAAAACTCTGTCGCTAAAGAGTCGGCAAAACCGTATCAGTGATTTTCTGATACGCAATATCCGTCGCTAATCCGTCGTAAATTTGTCGGTAAAAGCGTATCAGAGATTTTCCCATACGGCAGGTCGTCGTTATGCCGTCGCTAATCCGCCGAGGTGTACGACGGATTAGCGTCGTATTAGCGACAAAACATCCGTCGCTAACTGCAAAATTTATGGATATCAAACAGAACCAGGTCGACGGACATTCCGTCGCTAAACCGTCGCTCAATGTAAAATTCTCCAGGTAGCGACGGATATTACGTCGCCAATCCGTCGATACATTAAATTCCTACAGTTAGCGACGGATATTCCGTCGGGACTTTGTCGCCAGTCCGCCATAAGTTAGTCGCCAATCCGTCGCGAAAGCTAAAATTTATGGACATAAAACAGCACCAGGTCGACGGATCGTCCGTCGCCAATCCGTCGCTTTATTTAAATGCTCCAGGTAGCGACGGTTTTTACGTCGCCACTCCGTCGCTAACCTCAGTTTCTCCAGTTAGTGACGGACTATCCGTCGCTGACTGGTCGCCAGTCCGTCGCTAACTTCTAATTTTTGAAAAAAAAATACTGTAAACAGACTCTTTCCTGTTTATACAACACATCCAACACAATATCAAACATGCAAAATATCCATATACAACACCATATATCCATATCCAACACGAATATCCAACGTATCCAATATCCAACACCATATATCTATATGCAAAATATCCATATCCGACACCAATATCCAACGTATCCAATATCCAACAAAATATTACCAACATAATATATCCAATATCCAACATTAAATTATCCAAACATAAAAAAAATATCCGAACATACAATGTATCCAAATGTCTACAAAACCAACAACATAAACAAAATCAAACCCCGTCCGTCGGATCGTCTCGTGCTCGTGCCGCCGCATCCGCTTTGCGTATGTACTCCTCCACCGTGTGTGCCGGCACTTGGGACAAGACATGGTCTGGAAGCGTGCGTAGCTGCTCTGGCGACAACATGTCAAGGAGCGTCAAGATGGTGTTATCCGATACGATGCGGGAGTCCGCAGAGCGGTTAAACGAAAGCCGTCCGGGGGAAGAAGGACCAGGTCGATCCGAAGTACCGGCAGCAGCAGTAGACGGACCGGGAGCACCACCAGATGAACCGGGAGCACCAGCAGACGGACCGGGAGCAGACGGACCGAGAGCAGACGGACCGGGAGCAGACGGATAGCGCCCCAACACTATCGCCCGCAAATCTGACACCGTGGAGGTCAGAGTCGCAAGCTGCACCCTCACATCGTCAACCGGGGGTGCTGGAGGAGGCGGAGGCGGTGGATATCTCGGGGACGGCTGCAACGAGGGCGCCATGGAACCTAAGCCGTAGACGCGCCCTTTCCTAACGCCGCCGACGGATTCTACGAACACGTCGTCGTAGCGAGCGGCCATAGAAGAGTGCGTCTGGGTGGACGTCGTTTCGCCGACATTCTCGGAAGGGGGCTCGATCTCAAGCCGACTAAGTGCCTCACGATACGCAGCCTATCCAATAAATGTGTTTATACTATAAGTTTTCCTAAGTTATAATCTAAATCCTATGTTTTCCTAAGTTATAGTCTGAATCCTAAGTTTATCTAATTAATTTAACAATAATTATATTTCTAACATAAATCTCATAAACGTAAGTACTTACATCAGTCTCCTCGGCCCTCGCGTCGACGAAGCTCCCGTCCTTCCGCCTCTTGTGCGTATGCACGAATACATCGTGAGCGGTGACCGTCTCCGCCTCTTTCCCCTGCTTCACCGCCCGTTGGGCCTGCATACATAGAATTTAATTAACTTCGTATATTAACAGTACAAAATTAAATAATAGAATGAATTTGAATTTGCGCTATCTCACCAAATCTGCACGTGTCGATGCGTGGGGCCTTGATCCCCCCGTATGCAGACCCGCGGCCTGTCGATTAGCCTTAGCTTTCTCCGATTTCAGCTTGAACTGCGGAGTATCCATCTTCTCCAACATCTGCTCATAGTACTCCGCCCGGATCCAGTCCTTCCTCGTATGTGCCGTACGAAGGTCGTACACCGCATCCCGTATCTTCTTCCCGGCGGCGGCTTTGTAGGTCCTGCGGATCGCCTCCTCGCGATGGGGGGGCCCACCAGAACGTCCTCTGACATACAAATTCAAATATCACATAATAAAAATTTAATGATTTAAAGAATAATTAATAATTCACCGACGGATTTATACCCTCATCTCGTCGAGCCAGACGTACTTCATGTCCTGAGGCACCTCAAAAAAATTGAGGTAGGGGCCATGGTAGTTATCCCGGATAATGCGCCCTAGAATCCGGGCAGCATCCCACGGGAAAAACCTATAAAAAAGCAACGACTGGATTATTAACTTGAATAAATGAAACAAATTTAATAAATTAACTTAAATTTACTTACGATTCACCAGCGGGCCATAGCTCTCGTCGGAACTCGCCCACCAGCCTCTCTGGTGGCGTCGGAGGATCCGTGGGTCTGCGTATGTACACCCCGGTAACAGGATGAAACTGAATCCCGGGGTACTCCGAGGCCCACCCTGCAGTAACTGCTGGGCCCCCTGCTGCATCCGCTGGTACATCTGGTGGCGGAACGGATCCGCTAGCGGATGGAGTCACAGGCCTCGACGACGATGTCGGTGGCACCGAGGAAGAATGACGGCGGGAAGAGCCTGTGTCCGGGCTCTCCAAGTCGGGATCGGAGGTCACATCCGGGGAATGCGGCTGGCGACCACGACCGCTACCACCACGTCCACGCCCACGCCCACGACCACCACCACCACCGCCGCCGCCGCCGCCACCGCCACGACCACGGCCAGCACCACCAGTACGGGTGCTCGCAACCATGCCCTGTAAATAGAACACATAAACAAAATACCGACAACATAGATTTATAAATGAATATAAAACTAAACATATCCATACCAGCAGCAGGGCGATGAGTGCCGCCCAGACGAGTAGGCCTAGGAGTGCCATCTGCAAAAAGAAACTCATACAATAATACGCAAATATCCCAAACTGAAATAAATATTACAATCAGAAGTGAAGTACGAATAAAAGCTAGATACACAAAATCTGATAAAATCACGCACCAATACAACAAAGTACAATTCTTGTAACTTTTGATGAAAGGGCATCTTGTGTTCCACTAGACTTGTAATTGTAAATCAAAATGTAATAGGGTAATTTAGGATTCGAGACTAGATATTGGGTGCTTCAAGATACAACTGAAATATAGCGATATTTAATCATCGTCATCGTCCTCTTCCTCGGCCTCGGCCTCATCATCATCATCATCCTCATCGTCGAATTCATCTGTATCCTCATCCTCATCCTCATAAAGTTCTTCTTCTTCTTCTTCTTCTTCTTCTTCTTCTTCTTCTTCTTCTTCTTCTTCTTTCTTCAGTCTCAATACTTGGGACAAGACGCCTCTTTCTCCCCTGGTTGACATCTAAGTCTTGTATATCAACCTCTTCCTCCCCTCTATTTTCATCAGCAAGAGGTATATCAACCTCTAATTCAACATCCATGTCACAAGACTGTTGTCCCAAGTATTGGGGCTTTTCGATCTGGTCCTCTTGGTATGCTGGGTCTCCAACGTTGAATGTATTTTTAGATTTAATCTTGCATACTGCCCACCAGTCAAAGCGATCTCTACGACGCCTTGGGTAGCTTGTATAGTAGACTTGAACAGCCTGACTTGCTATTGCAAACGTGTCGGACCCTCTATACCTCCTGCGATGATTTATATCGACGAATCCAAATTGTTTATCGATTCTCCAACCGATATTTGGTGTCGTATCGAACCACTCACATTTGAACATAACAATATGCATATAAAATGGGGCACTATATTGTAATTCTATAATATCCCGAAGCACTCCATAATAGTCAAAGTCCGGCTCGTCGTCATAGATTGTGCCTCTTATGCAAACACCAGAATCCTTCGTACTGAAGCCGTCATTGAGAAATTTGGCATTTATAGGATGTTGAGTTGTCTTAAACTTGAAGCCATTAACGACATAGCCGGGCCAAGTCTTTGCATGCTTCTTCGGTCCCAATGACAAATAACGAATGCTCTCATTTGTGAGTGTACTTGGTTCAGCTAATAAAACCTGTAAACTTTAAATGTTTTAGTTGCATATATATATTTAAATGGTAGCCGCATAACATATTATCTCAGTTACTTACGTAATCTCGAAACCATGACGGAAAGGTAAAATCAACCTCTCTTTGAAGTCCCTCATCGGTAATATCGGGTGTCCTTATTTTGACTTCATCTCTAAATACACTGTTAGAGAGAATAAAAATTAGTGTAGTCACTTACCTCACCAAATTAGAGATTATAACGAGGTGTAGTCACTTACTTCTCCAAATCTCTCACTTCTTGTATGTCACAATTTAACAAGACATATCGGTGAGCGGCATCATACTCATCGTCACTCAACCACCGTTTCTTACTAGCCCCAATAGGCTTGCCCCTTAAATTGAATATACCTCCTTCCTCAACGTCTTCGTCATTCCTTTGAGGTCTATTTCGATTTGTCTCAACATGAGTATCGAAATAAATGGAGCAAAAGTTTGACACCTCCTCGATAAGATATGCTTCGCATATCGAAGCCTCTATATGAGCCTTGTTGCCAACTTTCTTCTTTAGATGATGTAGATACCTAGAGAGACAAATTATCTTGAGAATTAACAATGAATTGTAAAATCCACTTAAATTATATCGATTTTATTTACCTTTCAAAGGGGTACATCCATCGATAATGAACAGATGCACCGACACGGGCTTCGTATGCTAGATGAATCGGTAGATGCTCCATACTGTCGAAGAAACCCGGTGGAAATATTTTCTCTAACTTGCAAATTGTTAAGACAATCTTCTCCTCAAGTTGTATCATATGTTGCACCGTGAGCTTAGTTGAACAGATATCCCTGAAGAATGTAGACAGCTCGGCCAACGGAACCCATACAGCAGAAGGCAACAACTCTCTCAACGCAATGGGCAGTAATCTTTCCATAAACACGTGGCAGTCGTGACTCTTCATTCCTGTTAGCTTGCGTTCATTGAGATCAACGCATCTAGACAAATTCGACACATAGCCGTCGGGAAATCTTAAAGTAGATATCCACTTGCAGATTATTAATCTATCTTCCTTGCTCAATGCGTATGGCGCTATCGGCTTAGTTACTTGTCCACCAGCTCCCCTTTGTATCAAGTTTAGATTATAACGTTTGCATATCTCGGCCATGTCTTGTCTTGCTTTTGGATTGTCCTTCGTCTTTCCTTTAATATCCATAACGGTATTGAAGACATTATCGAACACATTCTTTTCGATATGCATGACATCAAGATTATGCCTAATAAGATTATCTTTCCAATAAGGCAAGTCCCAGAAGATACACCGTTTGGTCCAGTTATGGCTTTGTCCGAACCCCTCGACACGATTGTTCGATGGATCTTCCATTACGGTGGGCAATTCCTTTACATCTTTCCAAATATCGTATCCCGACAATCTGGCAGGAGGTTCAGAAAATTCTTGTTTTCCATATCTGAACGCGTCCTTGTTCTTTCGCCAAGGATGTCTCGTTGGCAGAAATTGACGGTGACAGTCAAAGAAAGAAGTTTTTTCCTCCATGTCTAAGGCGGAACGTCTTACTATTTTCCATACATATCGGACAAGACATGTTGCCGTACGTACTCCATCCCGACAGCATACCGTATGCTGGAAAATCATGATTGTCCACATGAGTGAAGCTCTCATCTGAAAGTTTTGTTTTCTGGAAATATCATAGGTCGTGACGCCGATCTCCCACAACTGTTTCAGCTCATCCACCAACGGCTGTAAATATATATCGATGTTCTTTGTCGGATTTTTGGGACCGGGTATGATAGCTGTCAAGAACATATAAGGAGTCTTCATACACATCCATGGTGGCAGATTGTAAGGGGTAAGAATGACCGGCCAGCATGAGTATTGAGATCCCGACTGTCCGAAAGGGGCGAAGCCATCAGAACATAGCGCCAGGCGTACATTTCTAGGCTCTGCAGCAAAATCTGGATGACACAAATCAAAATATTTCCACGCCTCCCCATCCGAAGGATGTGGACAATTCTCCTTCGTCCTTTATTGCGATCTTCACTGTGCCACGTCATGTGTTCTGCTGTATTCAGAGACATATACATCCTCTGTAAGCGCTTCATGATCGACAAGTAATGCATATACTTGTAAGGACGTCGTTTCTAGTTGACTTTCCTTTTCCCTGTACTGTCTTGTAACGATCCGCATTACAGAACCAACAACTTTCTAATACGCAATTCTCTTTGTAATACAACATGCATCCGTTGCGACAGCAATCTATCTTCTAGTACCCCCAGTCCCAGTTGTCGGACCATCATCTTTGACTTGTAGAAGTTTCTTGGGAGCTCTTTTGATTCCTTCGGTAACACCTCATTAGTTAATTGTGTGATCCGATCATAGCAAGCTTGTGGCAAGTTAAAATCAGACTTTATGTTCAACAACCGCATCGTCACTGACAGTGCAGAATGAGTCTCACAACCAGGATATAGAGGAGTATCTGCGTCCTTAAACATATCATAGAACTCCTTTGCCTCGGATTAGGATCCTCCGGATCAAAATTAGGCCCTGCCGCAGCATACACCATATCTCGTGCAAGGTTCTGCATGTCTCCATAATCCACAGAGCATCCGTTGTCTTCGAGGACATCCGTTGCAGCATTATCATCAAAAGCATAAGTACCAGCTTCTGCAGCCTGTCTTTCTGAATATAATTCACCTTGCGATGACCACAGGCCGTAATCACGTACGAAACCCTTACGGGTCAAATGATCTCTCACAGTCATCACTTCTTCGAAACGTCTATTGTGACAATTAACACATGGACACTTGATTTTGTTATCGTCCATGTACTGAGTTTTGCTCATGGCATACTTAAGAAATACTTCCACACCTGCCTGAAAATCGTCACTCACACCAATTCTGCTCTCGTGTTGTCGTTTGTACATCCATGTACGATCAACAAAGTAACGATTCATGCTCGATTTGATGTGAATATCTGTATCGTAAGACAAACTAAACATAAGAATTAATAGCCCGATACCGATACTCATATCGTAAGAAAAACTAAACTTGTGGATAACACGCTAGGCCTACGATGAGGCTACTTAGTATCATAATCTAACATAATTAGTATATAATCATGTAACTGGTGGATCCGCTAGCTAGTAAGTCGGATGTACTTAATATCAGAGAGTATCAGATTAGTATCAGTATATAGGTTAGGTAGACCATATCAAACGCATATCGGAATAGTAGGCCGAATAGGAGGCCGAGATAGTCGAATGAGAAGAAGGGAAGAAAGGAGGAGCAGATGGGTCCAGAGCCATGGTGGAGGAGGAGAAGTAACATGAGAGCAGTTTTCGCCGTAACATCTCCTGGCTCTGCTGGCAACTGAAGTCCAGATGCTACAAAGGACGATCCTTCGCTGAAATCGACTACAACACCCATCAGTTCAAGTTCATTCCTATATGAGTATATTCCAATGCCATAGAGGAAGGTCAACAAACTGATGGCTTCTATGGCATTGGAATCTACTCATATAGGAATGAACTTGACCTGATGGGTGTTGTAGTCGATTTCAGCGAAGGATCGTCCTTTGTAGCATCTGGACTTCAGTTGCCAGCAGAGCCAGGAGATGTTACGGCGGAAACTGCTCTCATGTTACTTCTCCTCCTCCTCCACCATGGCTCTGGACCCATCTGCTCCTCCCTTCTTTCCTTCTTCTCATTCGACTATCTCGGCCTCCTATTCGGCCTACTATTCCGATACCGATACTTTGAACCTTGATCTTAACCCAAACCTATATACTGATCGATACTAATCCGCTACGCCCGATACTAAGTATATACGGTCGATACTGATAGCCATAGTCCGATACCGATAGCGATAGTCCGATACCGATAGTTTCGATCGATACCGATAGTTCGATACCGATAGCGATAGTCCGATACCGATAGCGATAGTTCGATACCGATAGCGATAGTCCGATACAGATACACATGGACCTACATATCTATATATCACTAGTAGCCATACTCCTCTACATACTACTCTACACTAGGATCTAGTAACCATATACTACTCTACACACTAGCTACGTAGTCATACTCTAAAATAAGGTAAACTAATTTACCCACACATTAAAACCAACCCAATCAAATCTTAGGCAAACTATTCATATGATATCAATCGAAATACAAATAGGTCAACTAGGCTAGTTCTAGGTCAAATTAGGAGTCCAAGTCAACTCTGTCAAAACTAACCTTAATTAGGCTAAACTTCTACCTTAGCTAATCAAATATATATACTAGACTTCACGACGTGTGTCTGTGTATATATATATATTATTATAAATTACTTAAATATGCTATATATATATATATAATATATAGATATATATATATAGTCTGTGTGTGGTATCCGTGGTCTGTGTGTGTGTGTCCGTGTGTGTGTGTGTGTGTGGTGTGTGTGTGTGGGTGTGTTGTGTGTCGTGTGCGTGGTGTGGGTGTCGTGTGTGTGTGTGTGTGTGTGTGTGTGTGTGTGTGTGGGGCGTGTGTGTGGTCTGTGGGAGAGAGGAGGAGGAGGACTCCTGCGCGGG